>OU744720.1:62436840-63036840 GCA_916613615.1 Steromphala cineraria | reverse complement strand
GATTCTCCAAAAGTACGTCGATATACGTTAAAGTACATCCCCGATTTTCATTAGATATTCAATAGTTAATGGTATATATAAAAACGAAGGAGAAGAAGAATAATAATAAGAACAGATACGTTTCATGAACTGACGTTTCAAAATGGCGGATGAAACGCGATCGAGTGGTGCCTTTAAACATATCATAGACAGGGCGGTAGGATATTTGTTTGTTATTTAAACATTGTAATTGAAAACTTCAGTGGTCCTTTATTTTTTCTTTGAGTATATTCAGTCCAATCATGTTCGCAAACTTGATCTTTCTCATTTTCAGTGATTATTATCAGTGTCTCTTATAATTAATTGTGTTATTTTATATTACTACATGGCTTCCCTTCTTGTCGGATATACAATTCACTTATTCAAATCAAAATGCTTTCAATATTGAAGTGAAGTAAAATTTTCCAATTGAACATTTTACTTTTTCACCCTTCATATAAATTAGGCATCATGTTGCAAAAAGCTTTTATTTTTCTTAAGTTGAAACACTTCTAAAGCTTTGATTAAATCGAACAGGTCTGATATTTTCTTTTTGGTAAAACTATGACAATAAAGTTTACTAGTATTACACTTTGTTAGTAAAGTCTCAGAAAACTTTGGTGCAAAGAAATTAGATGCTTTGTTTCAATATCCACAGCTCTTCTTGTTTTTATATAGATAATTAAAATAAAATTTACAGTTCTGTATTCATAAAAATATTAATCACGATCGCCACAAGCCAGCGATTCTTTTTACCTTCTGCAATCTGTTCTTTCATGATTTCGAAAAGTTATGTAATGTATCGAAACCTGAACAACATGAAGTAGGAATTTTAGTCTTTGGGTGTTATGTTATATGAAAAAGAGAAACGTTGATAATTTTAATAATTGTTAAATGAAAATAAAACTCTAAGGTCTTTCTGAAATTGAGGGTTTTTCAAGTATGTACTAACGGAAATAGAAATAGAATCTTTTGGGGGATTTTGGGTCCCTTTGAACACAGTCCTGTTGTTTTCATGCTAAATATTCATATATCATTTTTCCAAACTTTGAACCTGACAGACAGAAATCTCATAACATCAAATCTACAGATTAGCAAATCGTTGAAATTTACACCTCAAAACTAACATTCACCTTTTTCACATACATTTTTGACCCGCGATGCGCATGCGCAGAAATTCACTTGAGGATTTCCGCTTTTGGCTGTCAGTTCACTTCTAAATATGAATTCGACCAGTCAACAAGGTTCTCACAAGCCCAGCAATCACCCAGTAAGCTTTTGCTGTGTACCCGGATGTATCAACAGTAGGCAGAAATACAAGTCTACAGGTGTCAATTTGTCGTGCTATCGATTTCCCTTGAGTGACCCGGAGAGAACGAAACTCTGGGTAGATCGAATTGGAAGGGAATATTGGTTTCCGATGTCGACTGACAGAATCTGTTCCATTCATTTCGAAGGAGGTATGTCATTTTAAAAATACAAATGGTGAGTATATCGAAAGTCAGGGTAGATCGCATTAGAAGAAAATATTGGTTTCCGAAGTCGACTGACAGAATATGTTTCATTCATTTCGAAGGAGTTATGTTATGTTAAAAAGACAACTAGTTCGTTTATGTCGATATGATTGATTTTGTAATGAAAGACTCTAATTCAATTATTGTCAAATGACACTAAATGTTATACCGTACAATATGATAGTATAGGCTTTCTAATCTTTATACAATAATTTTTCATGATTGATCGTCCAAAATATAAGTTACGTGTACCTCGTTTTTTACTATTTTATTTGAAGATCTTTAAGTGATAAAGTTACGTGAATGAAAAATGTGTTTGATCAAGTGCCAGATTTCTTATTTGATTCCTTAGTCGGAGAAATCTGAATGTGTTTTTTAGAACTGAACAAAACAAAAATGCCACTTCATAATCTATAGTAAAAAAATATTGAAATAGAAAACACTATCAATTGTAACAGTTACTATTCACTGTTGTGAAGAAATAATTAATAGATCAATGTTAAATCCATATATTTAAATATTTCATGAGAATAATTCTTAATTTTCTGTTGTTGATTTTAAAGAGTGTTAAAGTAAAGGTTTAAGAATAATATCAGTGACCATGACCCATTATACAACCGTTACGTAAATGTGAGGTTGTGTATATATGTGTGTGTCATCGGTAAACGGGTCAGTTCGCCCCAAAACCAGTTCGGCCCAGAAATAAATTTATTAAGTTGTATATAATAATTAAGTTGTTATTATGGTAAATATAACATAGTGAGCTGTTTTAATATGTTTTGAAATGGAATTTAAGTCGCCTGACAATTGGTTGAACTAGTATTAGATTACGCTATGCCAATCAAGATGTCAGTCATTCAGTGGATCACTGCCAGGTTATTTAGGTTCATCAGGAAGATAATAGGTCCTGATATATATATATATGTGTGTAATTGATAATTTCTTTGTTATACATAACCAACTACACATATATAATCATATCAAACCATACACATTGGTATGAGTTTATCGAACTGGTTTTGGGGCGAACTGACCCGGAACCGTGTCATCAATAGATCATCTGATTTCATGCCCACGTGCACCTGGCTTGTCAACTTTATTACCACGTGCTTTATGGCACGTGTTAATTACACAAATACACCAATTAAACTCTATCTCTTTTATTATCATGATTGCAAGCATCGATAGTTACGCGTGCCAATCGTCACACACCTAATATACATACTAGTACCGTCAAGACTCTGTGCACAAATGGGCTACTATCTATTCCCTGCATTGAAGAATGGAATGGGTTCGGATTCAGAAATTGTGAAGGGGGGTGGGGGAAGGATTGTTATATAACATTATTTTTATTTAATGACAAGTTTGCAAAAGAAAATCCCCACATAAATTCATTTACTCAGTATCTTTCAAAGGATTTTTAAAAAGTTTGAATTAAAATAACCATTCAATTTGATATGTATTATTCATCAAACTACGTTCATTTCAGGCGAGAAATCTGATGATGAGCAGAAACCAGGGTACATTCCAAGTGTCTTCCCATCTTACCAGAAAGTCATGCTACGAACCACCAGAACCCCATCCACTTCCACTCCACCTCCAGCTAAGCGATTCTGCCGCAAGACTCTACAAGACTCTCCTGCTTCTTATCAAAGCACCGTCATCAGTGACGAGAATTCTTCTTCTCTAAGCACCGTCAACAGTGACGAGAATTCTTCTTGTTAAAGCAACGTCAACAGTGACGAGAATTCTTCTTCTAAAAGCACCGTAAGCAGTGACGAGAATTCTTCGCAACCTGATTCCCACCAAGAAAACCTGACAACCACTCCTGAAGCTATGGCATCCCGGATGGATCACGACTACGTCTATCCTTATGTGGATTACACTGACGATGAGGTTGAGAGGCTCAAATACAAGATTATCCTTCTCAAACAGGAAAATGAAGACTTGAAGAAGATGACCCTGTGTCTAGATAGTTACAAGGACAATGATGATGACTTCTATTACATGACCAACCTCCCAAACCATGCTACTTTTGAGGCATTGGCCAAGTATCTGCATAGAAGATGTGATGGAGAGCTCAACTACAGGAAGCACCAACAGTCATCTAACAATCCACGGTCGTCAGATGAGAAGTCTCTAAGCTTCAGAGAGGAAATGTTCCTGGTGCTTGCACGTCTCAAGCGCGGTCTAGAGTTTAAGGATATGAGTTTGAGAACTGGAATCAGCATTTCAACGTTGTCAAGGATGTTTACCACTTGGATAAATTTCTTGAACAATGAGCTGACTCTGCTTTTTGAGATGCCCCCTATTAACCTTAGTCAGGAGCAGATAATTTATTCTTTGGACCTGGTTCCGGAGATGAGGTTCAATATGGACTGTACAGAACTCTTCTGCCAGCGCTTGACGGATCTCCAGGCGCGGAGAGAGACGATCTCCAACTACAAACACCATGATACAGTTGAGTTTCAAGTTGGACTGAGTCCCCATCTAGCCGTGAACTTTGTGTCAGTCGCCTGGGGAAGAAGAGCCACAGACAAACATATAAGCAGTGAGAGACTGCCCAATGTACCTCGAGGTTCAAGTGTCATGGCTGAACGCGGGTTTCTGGTGACAGAGGAACTCCGCGCTCTTGGAGTGAAAATGATTACGCCTTTCTTGGAGGACAGAGACAGACCTCAGTTCCCTTCAACCAAAGCAACACGCTCAGCAGAAATCAGCAGAGCGCGTATCAATATTGGAGGACTTATCCGACGAATAAAGACATTCGGGATTCTGGATAAATCAATTCGAATTGACCAAAAAAGGCTAGTTGAACAGACATTTAGTGTATGTGCATATCTTGTCAATTTGCAACCTCCAATTGGTCTGGCAAATTAGTGATTTGTGTTCGCTTCATGAAACCGAGTCGATGGAGAATGAGAAAAGTGATATGACTTCCTTAAAAATTGGAATGTTTATTATATATTTTTTAAACGAGGCCTCCTAACCTCTTCTCATTAAACAGTGAAACAACACTTGAGTTACGGTTGATCGATGCAACTTTGGAGATATTTTCACTGAACCCTGAATTATTTAATGTTTAAGGGCATGACATAACATATTGTCTCTAATGAAAAATGAATTATATGCATTTTTACATTTATGTTTGTAGATAATATCATGGCGAAGTGCATCAAATCTTGTGAAGAACTTATGCACCGCAATGAAATATATACAGTGAAATACATACATTTAATCTGACAAATGCATACTTACATGACGAATGTTTCTGTTATAAGAACTTGATGAAAATTTAATGAATAAAATAGGATTCAGCTTTGATGATGAACAACATTGTGAATAGGATACGGTTTTTATAATAATACGTATATTGAAGCTTCATAACTGTTGCATAAATAACACATTTTGCGTCGTTTCCACCATTAGTTCTAGTGATGTTATGGTAATACAAATATAGCAAAACAATACAAGTGCCAATGGTCATTATTCTGTTTCTATGTCAATATATTAACCATATAGAAACACAAGCTTAAGTTCTGTCACTGTATACATGAATTAAACACCTAATAAATTGAACTGAAACCAAGTTACTTCATTTTTTTTTATCATTAAATTACAAAACCTGCTCATGTTTCTGAAAAAGATTTAAAAGAAATTCTCATTTTGAAATTTCTTCAACTGGACAAACTGAGATATTCATGACATGTTTTTTGGCTTGTGTGATGACCTACAGTAATGGCAAGCTAACATGTTTCATCCATGTTAATATGTTACATCCACATTAATATGTTACACAACTCTCATCAGGAGTCCAGTCTGATTACAATCGACTGTGGTTCGAGGAAAACAAGTTTAAAAAATATAGTCTCTTGTGGGGTTTGAACCTCACCGAGCCCCCGGCTTTCCTCTCATTCACAGTCTGAAGGCACCCCTATTACCCGCATGTTCTGACACAAGCTCATCTAGCCAATCGAAAGGACAGCATTAGAAGCTTCGATATCATACAAGGGGCAGGTAACTCCAGTGTACCATTCGTTATACATAACCGCCGCTAAACGCTATTTAAAAACGAGGATGTGATTGGATAGCTTACGACTGGGTGTATCTGCGCTAAACTGGTTACAGCAACACGCGATAGAGGTGGGTGCATTCAGACCGAGACGGAGAGGATATCCCGAATGGTTCGAGCCCCGATAGAGACAATATTTTTTATATTTTATTCTTCGGAGCACGGTCGATTTTAATCAGACTGATCAGGAGTCCAAAACACAAATCTAAATTGCTGCAACTGCAGCCACAGCTTCTTCATACCCCGCAGTGGGTGATTATGGTCAAGGTGCGGAAGTTGCTTCATGTACGTGTGTGTGTCATATGGCACATTTTTTTAAATTCTAGATAAAAATAGTTCCGGAACTACATTCATCTCACGAAAATCAACTGCCAATGTGCAAAAAATAATCGATCCTAAGCATATAAAAACAATATTTGATAAATCACAAAACAGCTCAATATTCAGGTCAGCAGCAAGGTTATGATTGCAGAACCATTTGGGTTAATATATTAGGTATCTCACAAAATGTGATCTCTAAGCAGGATTTGGATATTTTTAAACATATATTTTGATTTGACCTTAATTAGTTTAAAATATTAGATAATTAAATAAGAAATAATGAGGACTTAAAAATGTCAATATCAGGATTTCAAAATAATGGTATCGCGCTAAACACAGTGTAGCAATTTCAAGACGCATTTTGTTATCCTTGAAACGTCCATGATAAAAATATAAACCAGTTACCGGTAAGTTTCAACTAATTACCTACCCAGTTTGCATAAAGTAAATGAACTTAGTTTTCAAGTCACGTACAGATTTTATAATATACGACACAGCATTAAAGGTCACGCACACACATAAGTACAGTCAGACTGTCAATTGGGAGAGGTAAGTCATAGATAAGAGTTACTAAACTGGTTAGACTATGTGATTTGGTATTTTAAATGGATTATCTATATTGCAAAATAATGCAATACTAAATAGGTAAGATGTGATGTTGAATTTTTTAACGTTCTTTTAAAATATGTGATGTGACCTGTTAACATACAGATGCTGAAAAAAGTTTATTTGACTTTGGGAAAGTTCCTATGTAAAATCATCAATTTTGGAACTTTTGGAATGGTTCGTTATAAAATACTTCATTGTCAAAACTGTTGTTGAATCAATGTGTAAATTGATCAAATTTACAACACATTTATAGTGCGATACGAAAGTGATAGAATAGGTTCTATCTATTCGCAACGAAACGCAATCCATAGGAAATGTCATCAAAGGCAGCCCATTGAAAATGATTTGTTAACCTCACGGCAAGGATATGATATGACCTCTACCATTCAGGCGCGGGGGGTTTAGGAATATATCAGTCTCTTGTTTAGTGTTATCCGACGAGCCGATAAGGATAATGGTGTAATTGAATTTTCAAATGACTTTTCAAAACCTTAATTGAATTACTGTATTCTAATTCTATTGAAGTACTGAGACTGTATTATGGTTCAATTGAAATACTGAGACTGTACTATGGTTCAATTGAAATACTGAGACTGTACTATGGTTCAATTGAAATATTGAGACTGTATTATGGTTCAATTGAAATACTGAGACTGTATTATGGTTCAATTTAAATACTGAGACTGTTTTATGGTTCAATTGAAATACTGAGACTGTATTATGGTTCAATTGAAATACTGAGACTGTATTATGGTTCAATTGAAATGCTGAGACTGTATTATGGTTCAATTGAAATACTGAGACTGTATTATGGTTCAATTGAAATACTGAGACTGTATTATGGTTCAATTGAAATACTGAGACTGTATTATGGTTCAATTGAAATACTGAGACTGTATTATGGTTCAATTGAAATACTGAGACTGTATTATGGTTAAATTGAAATACTGAGACTGTATTATGGTTAAATTGAAATACTGAGACTGTATTATGGTTCAATTGAAATAGTGAGACTGTATTATGGTTAAATTGAAATACTGAGACTGTATTATAGTTCAATTGAAATACTGAGACTGTATTATAGTTCAATTGAAATACTGAGACTGTATTATGGTTCAATTGAAATACTGAGACTGTATTCTGATTAGTTGAATTACTGACACAGTATTGTTATCTATCTTAAATACTGGCACTGCCTTATGATTCACTTGAAATACTGAATCCGTGTTATGATTCAAATGAAATATTTCATGTTTGATCTTACAATTGGACAACGTGCTTCACAAGGTCAGAATTATGACACATACATCTTTCAAAAGTCCAACATAAATATGTTTACGAATACTAATAAGCTTTCCCCTCGAACAGCTTTCACTATGGGTACCAGGTAGGATGGCAGACTCTAGAAGACCTGACAAGTTGCTTCCTAAACCAATGCAAAGATAAATATAGCTTTAGAGTACTGATAGAAGGCTATATCCCATTATACCAGATCAGCAAGGTCAGAAAATAATGACACATACATCTTTCAAAAGTCCAACATAAATATGTCTACGAATACTAATAAGCTTTCCCCTCGAACAGCTTTCACGATGGGTACCAGGTAGGATGGCAGACTCTAGAAGACCTGACAAGTTGCTTCCTAAACCAATGCAAAGATAAATATAGCTTTAGAGTACTGATAATAGGTTATATCCCATTATCCCAGATCAGCTCTCAGCGTGGGTACCAGGAAAGATGGCGGATCAGGGCAGACTGGACAGCGTGCTTCACAAACTCAACTGGCATGGCCGCTATCAGCTCACGCAGCTCGCACTTACCTACGTCTCCGTACTTCCGGGTTCGCTCAATATCCTCTCATACGTATTCGTTGGTAAGTACAATCACTTCTCCGAATAAATCAAATAAACATTACAATATAGCAACAAAAACTATTTTATTGTGAAAGAATATCAGGACGAAATAAGAAAGTTATTACCCCAAGCTTGACTTGAGCTTCTTGAATTGAGCATTTGAAATAACGAGCGTAAATATTAAACGTCTCAGCGAAGGTTCTGTAGCATTTTCTTTGGGTAATAAAGTAATCTCGTGCTAAGAAAAACACATGTTACCTTTTGTAAGCAATCAATCAAGGATCTCTTCCACGATCGAATTTGGAATACCCTTCCCCGTATCATAAAAGGGTGTTCATTAATGGCCAAATACAATTTTCGTCTTCTTTGACTTCTGATACTATTCCAGAGTAACGAGACGCTTTGAACCTTTGACGAATACATTTCACTCAGTTACTTTTAAAAATGCAGAGAAACATTTTCAAGGATGTGCTACAGTGCCTTAAAATTATATCCAAAAAGAATGAAAATTTGAAGGAAGCCATGCCTCTATTCCAGGCTACGATGGACCTCACCAATGTAGAGAACTAACCAACTCTTCTCTACTGAATGACTACACGGACTTGTACTCAAACCATAGCAGCGTCACCTACCGGCAGTGTCAGATTGACGTCACCACCAACACGAGTCAAGGGGAGATAACCGACCAACTTCCGTGTATTGCAGGCAACTCTTACAACGAACAGAAATCAGTCTCTCTCGTCTCTGATGTAAGTTTTAGACTACACAGAATTGGCAAAATGAATACATTAAACACATGAAAAATCAGTTTGATATGCTATATCATCTTCTGAAGAAAACCTTTGTAACTTCTAAATCTCAAACGTTAGATAAGGTGTTAGTATCTAGGCCGAGACGTCGCATTTCATGCAATAAATTTGTTGAACGGTGTTAGCATCTACACCGAAACGTCGCATTTCATGCAATAAAGAAGTTGACTATCTATTAGAACTTGTTCCTCTTTAAGACAAGACAAGATTATTTCAAACATTTCTTGACACTGTCTTCAGCTTGACTTGGTGTGTGAACGGGCCTCTCTCTCCGAGCTCACCCAGACGGTCTTCGTTCTGGGACAAGCGTTTGGAGCTATCGTCTGCTCGTCAATGTCGGACAGGTTCGGCCGGAAGTTCACTTACACCTTCAACGTCTTCATGCTTATGGTCGCCGGGCTTGTCCTCTCATTCGCACCAAACTACGCAGTGTTCGTCAGCGCCAGATTCTTCGCCGGAATATTTCAACAGGTAGGGTCAATCTTTATAGTAAACTCGTTTTCCATTATTTGTCAGTTTTTGAATTTAGAGAACTTGAATAGATACGGGTGAGTAATTAAGACTGTGCATGTTGTTTGTTGCCAGGGGTTGGTATGCTTGTGAAGGTTCTGTCATTGCCCCCGCTCCGATCTTCGTATAGTTTTCATTTCCGTACGTTCGTACGTCCGTCCCGCTTCTTGTTAGCGCGAAAACTCGCAAAATCCTTGCACCTTTAGCTTCAGTCTTCATTGGGTGGATACGCAAACACCAGTCGGTTTTGGTGACCTTGACCTAATTTGCAAGATCACGACAAAACTCTGACCTGTACGTAAAGCCTTGTTAGCGCGATATCTCACAAACCCTTGCACCTAGAGCCTTCAAACTCGGTATCAGTCCTAATTGGGTGGATATGTAGACCCCAATCGATTTGGGGTTTTGGTGACCTTGACCTTATTTTCAAGGTCACGACTATGACGAGTACAAACAAAATAATTTGCGGGATATATCGCACCTCTAGCCTTCAAACTTATCTCACAAACCCTGACTTTCCGTTTTCATTGTCATTGTTCATTGGATACGCAGACACCCGTCGGTTTTGGTAACCTTGGCATTGTTTTAAAGGCAACTATGGGACACTCCCTGATGTGTGGCAATCCCTTTTAGTCAATTTCTCTCTTGCGGTCAGGTCATTGTCAAATCATCCTGCCTCATCCAAATATTCGTACATATATATACATACCCTCTTTCATAGTGATTATAAGATAATCAAATACTCAACTAAACATGCACTTAAGTGACCAATAGGACATAAAACTAGTTTGTTATTTCAATTTTTGAATTATTTTCGCATTATCAAGGGGACGGATCTAACCATTGCTACTATGATTCTGGAGTCTGTCCCGACGGAGAAGCGTTTTATAGCGGGGACATTCGGCTCCTTGCTGTGGGGTACCGCCCTAGTAACGCTTGCCCCCCTTGCCTACCTCCTCCGCCACTACACCTGGCGCTACCTGCAGCTTGCTGTGTCTCTCACTGCCTTATATTCAGTCATTCTACCTTTGTAAGTACATCTGCAACTCTTTAAAGAGTCCACAGGACCTTGATAGTGTAATTAATTATCCAATATTTTAATCTGACTGTATTATATGACCTTCATTCTACCTTCCTTGAGCGAGTTTCGGTCGTTCTGATAATTTTCTAGAAACAGTCAAAAAGGCCGCCGTTCATTAAAGGCTTTTCTTAACTTGCTGATAGTCTGTGTTCAGATTTGGCTTGCTTTTAATAATACAAACATGCATCTAGTGTCATCAATCAATTTCAGCACCCTGGATGAAACTCTGAGGTGGCTGGAAGCCAATGGTAAGACTACAGAGATCGAACGCTTGCTACGAAAGGCCGCTAAGCAAAACAACGTCCCAGTTGACGAGGTATTGGAGACATATTGGTCTTCAGGCGGTACCGTGCAGACTGTCGTATCGTCACTACCAGAAAATATCATCATCGAAACCCACGCGTGTATCAAAGACAAGCAAACAGACAAACAACATGATGTCAAAAATCCAATCGTAGAGGCGGAGGAAGTTGATGAACGTCACCATAGCAACGGAGTTCAACCCTTGCTGCCGGGGAATGGTGTGACTTCTGAAAATGGGGAAAAGTACACAGCGAATGAAAGAGCAAATCTGCACGCCGGAACTAGGAAGTATAACCTGCTTGATATCATGAAGAATAAAATGATCTTCAAGAATGCTCTTATCGTTTGGTATATATGGTAGGTATATATAAAAGGATCTGCATCGTCTTTTCCACAACAGAGAATCCTTTCCTTGGCAATATCAAATTTGAATGATATTTGTGTTAGAATCTTGAGTTATTCTTATTTGATATAAAGTATTTTCAATTAAGTGAAGGACCTTTTATTCATTAATAATGTATATTCATGAGGCTTGCGTGTATGTGTTAAGATTTCAATAATAATTTTTTCCATTCTTATTTGATGCTAGTTGAAAAGATAGAGTTATTATGAACATCAAAATTTTCTGGATGATAACTAATATATGCTAACTGTTCCATCACATCTGATCGCATCTAGTGACGGAGTAAGCATATACAATAAAACTATTCCCAAAATATCATTGATGATTAGACAGCAGTGTTAGTTGCAGTTTCACATAAAACGGAAAGCAAGATTTGTCAAAGTAATTACTTTAATACCGACGTACACATTTTAGAGTATTATGAGTGAAATTATGTTATTAACGTGTTCCTCAAATACAAAATAATTTGCACCATATTCATTTTACAACATCTGCCCGGCATATACAGGCATATGGGACAGGCATAGAATATATATATGATACCACATATTCATTCGATTGACTTAACTTTTGCCTTAAAAAATACATTAAATCAAAATGATAACTTATATGTGCATTTGTAGTATTTAAGGAAATTAAAAACTCTAGCAATGTATGTACATGTCTACAGGATCACTGACAGCTTGGTCTACTACGGGTTGTATATGACGTCATCAGCTCTTGCCGGAAATAGATACCTGAACTACTTCCTGAACGCGATTGCTGAGGTACCATCCGGGCCTTTGATATACCTGACACTTGAGAGGTACCTTATCCAAACACCTGAACAAACCTGCATAAACCCATTGTCTCTGCAATTTCATTTCTTTGCAATTTTATTCCTCGGAGCACAGTCGATTGTGATCTAACTATGTCACGGTCATAAGCAATTATCAATCAGGTCACTATCAAGTATGAAAATGTGTCTTAAAGGGGCAGTCTGGTAGCAAGTTTGTAGGGGGAATATAAGGTGATGTCAGGAAAATGAAAATTAATGGTTCCAACTAAATGGAGCAGTAATAATTCAAATATATACTAAAATCCAAAAGAAACGTCCCCTCTATATATTTGATTCTCGATTCTCGATAGAACAAACATATAAGAAAACGATAATTTTGTACCTTAACCAATGCATTTTGTGCGTTTAAGCGATATGTTTCTTCAGATTGTGCCTTGGCATATATAAGAATCGTTTCATTTTTTAAGTATCTTTCGTGATTTTTGATGTGTGTGAAAAAACAAAAGGGAACGTTTCTTTTGGATTTTAGTTTGTAACGTAAAGTTTAGCCATGTTTACTTTTTCTTACACAAAACGAATTAAAGATGTTCACACAAAATGGCCGCCAATGGATTTTTTTGTTAATCTTCAGACTTTGTCCTCTGGCTGTGGATGATTGGCTTGTGTAATGAGATTTTTGACTTTGTCAAAATAATACATTTAGCATTAACTTAGAATTATCAGTGAAAATTTAAACTATGAAATTATCAAAAAACGTGCTACTGCCCCTTTAATGTCTTCAAAGTATCTTATTTCACATTTATAAAACATAAAAACAGGCCTTTACTGAATATTTCAAACGGATGTTTTAATAATTTTGCCCCAAAACATTGATACATTATGATGATTATCATTATAAATGTTCTCCAGATATGGAAGGAAGGGTCCTTCATTGATACTTCATGCGATAGCCGGCCTAAGTTTGTTGGGGTCTGTTTTTCTGAAAACGTTTGCAGGTGAGCTATGCAAAAGGAAATTCGACAATCAAGATTTTGATTTTTTACAATCAATGCGGTTAAGAAAAGCGTATCAAATCATATATGGTGATCAACTTAGGCTTACATTTTAATCAAAATACAAGTTACGGAATCATACAATTTTAAATTAGTTTATAATAACGGACAGAAAGGTTACAACCTCCTTGTTGTTGTTGCTGATTTTTTTATTCTCTTTCAGGGTACAGTAGCATTGCCATCATATTCTCTACTATTCTCGCACTTGTTGGCAAGTGTACCATCTCCGCTGGATTTGGAATAATGTTCATCTATACACCCGAACTCTTCCCAACCAATCTCAGGTAAACTCAGTGTTGTTCACCTTTAGCAGTGTTGTTTTATTGAACATTTTTGTTTTACTTTTGCTAAGTTCTTGATATTACTAGTGTTTATGTAGTGTTGAGATTGTCAACAAGGTCAGTGAGTAACAGAAGTTACACAAGTAACAGAACAAAACATAGTGAACAGTAACAATTTCACCTGCTATCAGAATTTGCGAAATTGGACCTGTTAACAATAAAATTCCAAAAAAGATCAAATTTACTTGATTATTATGCAATACGTTTTGCATCTGAAAGGAACGTTATTAGATACATGTATGTATGTTTGTAACGGTACAGAAATATTCGGTAATTTATTGAAAAAATAATAGTGCTAATGTTTCTGTCAACCGCCAATTTCAGGTCTCGGGTTTGTTTTTAAATGTTCATTTATCCATGCTCTCGAATTCTTTTTATGAAACTATGTGAAGGAATACAGATAAGATAAGATAATACTTTATTATCCAAGGGAAATTCTTGTTGATGTAAAAAGAATTTCCTACGGGATAAATAGAGGATACTAAACGACCTTCCATTTAATACTATTTTTATTAAACGAGTTAATGATTTTGTATAAAACGAGCGAAAGCGAGTTTGATACCAAATCATTCACGAGTTTAATAAAAATAGTATTAAATGGAAGGGAGTTTACTATTCTGTTTATTACTTGCCCTAAAAATCAAACATAATTGCCGATAAGTTGCCGAAACTAACATTTTCGCGACTCAGCAACCATTGTGACGGCGCGCTTACACTGTGATGTCACAACAACACACTTCTATGACGTCATCCTTGCATTGTGTTATTACACTAGTTTAATATTGTCGTATAAATATTACACTGCGGTATCTTACACGGGCGAGTAATAATAAAGTATTATCTTATATTATCTTATCTTATCTTATATGGTTTATAGAACGCCGAGTATATGAACACTTTGAAAGCTTGGTATTGTTTCAGTTAGCAGGTTATGTCTTTGCTACAACGTCAGTGTATGATTGAACCCGATTGTATGTGTGAACAACATCTAACTTAACACTTAACATATCACTGCATAGGGAAATATACTGAAACTTATTTAGCAAAAGAATACATCTCGATGGGATTGCTTATTTCAGGAACGTAGGACTGGGTGCCGCCTCCGCTGTTTCCCGTTTGGGCGGAATGCTCTCACCATTTGGTGGGACACTGGTGAGTAAGAGTTCAACAAACCAAAGGGCAAGTTTAGCGTTTGCGCACTGATAATGAAAGTAACCAGTTTTCCCTATGCGCGAACTCACTTCGTTCGCGCTTACGGAAAACTGGTTATTTTCATTATCAGTGCGCAAACGCTAAACTTGCCCTTTATGCCCCTGTCACACTTACGTTTATAAACGTAATGATGCAGAACGTACTTTAACGCAGTAAACTGTACTTAAGCCTAGTTATCCGTAGTTATACTTAGTTATCTGTGCTCAAAACGTAGATATAGACGTGAGACAAACGTAGTTTGTGATTTCTCTTTTGGACATGTTCAAAGTTTAGCATTTCCGAACCACGTTTCCAGAAACGTAGTTCAATGTAGTTAGACGTAGTTAATTGAAAATGTGAACTTAGTTCATCGTAGTTGAATCTAGTTAAGAACGTTCTTTAACGTAGTACAACTTTTCCACGATTTACTACACTTCACTAGGTATCCGAGTACGTTTTCGTACGTTTAAGTACATTCTGGAACGTTGTACTACGTCTGACTACGTTAAACTACAATAAACTACACTAGTTTCATCTGAGTTGAAGAACGTTTAAGTACACAAAACTAGGTATTAGTACGGTTAAATAAGATATCAAATACGTGTAAATACGTTTTGGTACGTTTCGTATTTAGACTTTGACGTTTAAGTACGTTTTCCTACATCTAACTACACTAAGTAAGTAGAACTACGTTGAACTAAGACAAACTACGCCTAACTAGGTAGATTTATTTATATGTACCTTGTGTCACAAGTGACTGAGAGACCTGGTATGCGTTTGAACACTTTTCATTTCACAACTGAGAGAGGATGAGTGGACGGAAGGTGAAAATGATACAGCATTTAGCTGCTATCAACAGAGAAATGATATGTTTTGCTCAATATATTAACAAAATCGAAATGGACGACGAAACGAAGAGAAAACAAAGAAGATGATGGGCCCGTGACTGGCTCCTACGTAGGTCATTACACGGTCAATATCATACACTTGAAGCATTAATTAATTTTCTCAGAGTAGACATGGCTACATTGACAATTAAGAGAAAGAATGAAATACATAAACGTGTGTCTTTACATACCCTACCACTGTAGTGCCGTGATTTACCCTCCTTTAACGTACTTTGATGTACCTAAACGTGTTCCAACGTAGTTCAACCTACTTAGTTGTACTAATAAACGTTCTTAAATGTAGATCAACGTGATTAAACGTAGACGAACGTAGCTAGTCCGTTGTTCAATGAACGTAGTTATCCGTTGTTAAACCTAGTAAAACGTACTTAATCATACTTACACGTAGTAAACGAACTTATAATGAAACGTTGTTTTACGTAGTTGCTAAAAATGTACTCATTTTCGACACGTTAGCGGTTTTGTTGCTACGTTCAATGAACTAAGTTTAACTAGGTAAATGAACGTAAGTGTGACTCCCCCCTTAGACAAACAAACCTTTCAGAAAAAATGTATTACTCTTCATTTTCCTTTCATATGATTGACATATCAAAGCTTGACAATTTGAAGTAGAACAGAGAATTTAAATTCTCTTATACATGCAAATTCACATTATTAATTCTGTCTTGAATCTTTATCTATCAATTCTATATATGTTCATATTTAAATGTAACTTTGTTTCTTGACTTGACTTGCCGTTAATGCAGTAGGCCTATCAGGGCAAATACATTTGTGATATTTTTGGGTAGTCTCTTAGATAAGTATATTTGTATATCTTCAGGAGAAAGTTGTCGCCTGGGGCCCTGGTGTCATCTTCTCTGCGATGGCTCTCGTTGCTGGCTTCATCATTCAATTCTTACCGGAAACACGTGGTCATGAGCTGCCCCAAACAATGGAGGAAATCAGCGAATGGTACCGAACTAACCTCCCAAGCAAGAAACAGAAAAGGAAACAACCCAACAAGAATCCACCGGCTGACATTGTTAGAAAACAATAAAGACTATTTTTCCTGATATTTTGGATCGTTATTTGAAAATGTATAACATATGATCAAGATTGCATACATGACCCAGATGTCAACACTTTGAAAGTCTGCATCCTTGAGTTATAGATCTATACACCGCAAGAAGTGAAGGCTTGAAAACATTTGTCTTCAAGAGTAGTCTAAGTAAACCTAACCTCAATCAGAGACCCTATATACATATATATGTTGTATAATGTCCCTGCCTCAATATTACCGGTACACTCCGACAATGAGTCTAGAAAGGTCTAGTCAGGGACCATTCTCTCCCCACAGAGGCAACTCAGTCATACCTGAATTAGCCTCTGTTCTATTACGCCGAGATCCTGGGGTTCCGGCAGATTGCCCTAGCGGCAAAACGTTGTAACTTGAGATATCTCCCTTATCTGCAGCCAATGAAAACACCTTTTGGATATCAACGACTTTGGGAATTCTCAACGGTCGTACAGTGACTTTCGAAAGTATCATGCCTTCAGGTTTATTTTTCATTAACAGTGTGAGAGAGAAATATTTGAAAATCAGATATGGATAGGGTTTTTCATTAAAAACATACTGTTTTATAATTGTGTAAATTGTTCTTTGTTTTATGATAAATTTTATTTTAATAATCTACCAAATAAAAACTAATGAGAAGGTAAAAAAGCGATGTATTGTAGAAGGAAGAGTTATCTCCCCTGAATGCCGAATCACCGGGAATAGCCGGGAGTAGCCGAGCTTTTGCGAATGACCCCTTTTGAAACGGCGTCGCTGATTGCACAACTAACTTCGATTGCCTCCAATCAGATTTCTACCTTTCTATCCCGTGAAGTAGCCGTAATAGAACAGAGGCTAATTCAGGTATGACTGAGTTGCCTCTGTGGGGAGAGAATGACAGAAGCCGATCTAGCCATAAAATGTTAATAAAGCCTCTGTTCTATTACGCCGAAATCCGTGGGTTCCGGCAGTTTCCCCTGGTGGGAAGAAATGCACTACAATCTATTTAAATTTCTTTATCAAATGACAACGCTTCTCGCATGGTTCATATCACAATGCCTTTGCCATGATTCAGTAGCCAATATGATGATTTTTGAACAGCGAGGCCAAATCAACATTTCATGACTTGATCTGTCTCTGTGGGGAGAGAATGGTGCCCAGTTTGCATTAAAATTATCTTGCAAAACTGGCACAGTGACCTCATAGACGTGGTTCGTGACCAAAGGTATGCAAGACAATGTCCAAAGAGAAGCACGTTTCTATGGCTGTGGAATATAATAATAAAATGATGTGCATACTTATATTGCGCCTTTTCCACGTCCTAAGACATCAAAGCGCTACATTATTACCCTGAAGGAGTGTACTTTCACAGCTGCTACTAAGCGCTAATCACGACCATGTAGGTCAGTAAATCCAATTTTCAGGTACCCATTTTAACAGCTGGGTGGACTGAGTGCAATGTGGATGAAGTGCCTTGCCCAGGGACACAACACAGGATGAGACCCAAGTCACACATTTTTGGTGTCTCCACCGAGATTCGAACCCGGGTCTCCGGCGTGAGAGGCCAACATGCTAACCACTACACCACTGTGCTTCCAAAGTCAGGAATCTTTCTTTTCACTTCTCTGACTTTGCACCATCTCTTCCATTCCAGTCATTTTATAGGGAACACGCTTATCAGAAAATAAAGATTTGATTTTGGAATTCAGACCATGGTTTGATAAGCATCCTCTTTCAACAAAGATCCTATAGTTGAATAATAACATAAGAGAATTATAATTCCTTATTCCATATCAGGACATCTATTCTCACTTCAACTTTTTAACGATACAACAAAATACTGAGTCTTTACTGACTTTGGATAATGAAAACGTCAAACCGACAAAGTTACCGAGGGACATAAAAATCGCAAGGGTCGGTTAAAATGGATAAATAGAAATTTCTGCATTATTTATAGATGTACTAAATCTCTCCACCTAGAACAAATAATGAAATATTCTTTTGAAGCTTTATCTACAATTTAAGCGATTTTGAGACAAAGTTTAAGCATTATACCCTGCTATTGCATGCAACTTTACGTCTGACTATTCTAGATTTAGGCTGTGTGTTTATCTGAATGTTGGCCGATAGTCCATGCATATTATATAAGATAAGATATTGCCTGTTAATGAATTTGTGTTACATTTAAGTAAACATGAAATTCAAAATTATATACAAAATGTTCTTAATAGATACAAAAACATATATATATATACATATATATATACAAATGAAATATGCCAATATTTACAAATGAACAAATAGTGTGATAGTGAGCAATTAACGATGATTAAGGATTGAAATGGACATGGGCACGAATGACATTTTATAGCCTTTGCTTTTGCACGTCGGCACATTATACCGACGACCAGATAGTAAAATTTCAAAACATTCATGCAATTCATGAGAAGGGTCACTAATAATGTTTTAAGCTAAATTACTAGTCTGTTTTTCACGAAGTTCATTTCGTAGTTGCCTAATGTCAATATTTCATTCGGTTGCTAGTGTTAGTAAGCCTAGGTTCGTTAGCTTCTAGAACGTTTTATTAAATATCTTACAAAAAGAATTCTCGTCAATCTTTATATAAATTTTAGTATTATTAAAGGAGTCTATTATCATTATTGAAAACATAATAGGGGTCAGTAGATTCGCATATGAACTGCTATAAAAGAAAAGTTAAATAGGTCTTTATGGCATAAAACATGACAGTAAGATCTCTTCTACTTTTGTGAATAAAATAATCTGATTAGTCTGTGCATCGACATGGTCAAATCAAAATAAAAAGTTCGGATGAATTTCAGTATCCAGTGTACACTCGCTTTCAACGTTTGCTTTATAAGGCATTTGTTGCAGTCGGGTGAATGCAGAATATTTTACGTGCGCTTCCTTAATTAATGTTTATCTAAGGGCGGATAACTCTAAATTGTTTCCTGTCTTCAGATTGAAACCAATGGACAGTGATCACTCATCAATCCATGGAAATAATACATTTCCTGTTTATGTAAGTTCTCAGATGTACTTCATATTAGATTTATTAGGTATCACTCTTTTGCAGTAACAAAATTTCCGCAACAATGATAACAGTATTAACACCAAAACGTTTTGTCTTAGTAATAGTATGATCAGTGATAAGATTAAGAATTTTTTAAAGACTTAACTTGATTTCTCATTCATTTCTCTAAGTCAGTAATTAATTTTCACAGTTTTGTAAGATTATGAGGTTTTTTTCTTTTTCTCAAAGAGAAGTCATAGTCATTAATCATCTATCAAGTCAAATATCTGTCCAGAACAGAAAACAAGTCAATCACTTATAGATCCATTTGTTGCATCGATTTTCAAATATCACTCTTCCTATTTCAAATATTTGATTAGTGTTATGGTACTTCAATGTCATATACAAAAGTGATGGTGTAATGCCAGTTAAGTACCATTAACGAGTTCAGTCATATCAGGGTTCATAACTTCATATGATGCTCTAGGGGAAAATAAAAATTTTCATTACAACATTTCAGGATAATATATAAAACGTTTTGCATTTTCGTGCTCATGACATACTATGTTTACAACTTACTTACTGCCCGTTATGCCCGTTATACAACACTCTGTCTCAAATAGTAATTTATTATCCAAACTTGTTTTTCCGGCAACCTGATTGGACAGAAAGTGATATCAACTTGACCCCAAGTCCAACCAAAAGTGATATCGGTTCGACCTCGAGTCCAATCAAAGTGATATCAGCTTGAGTCACTGAAAATAAACTTATGAGTCATGACATCATGAAAGTGTTATTGTTACGTTATCATCCAGTCATTACTAACAATCGAGACCAATAGTCGTTCATGACTGTAGTTTTATTCTCATTTCGCTATTAAACCAAAACGTAATAAAATAATTATGGCAGACCCATGAAACACAATATAAATCTCTGACCTCATCAGTCTATTATATTTCTCGCTCTTGTTCAGTGGATACTTAAATGTATGTGGACTCTTGTAGAGTATTTCATGAACACTAATATCAGATCATACACCATTCTCTCCCCACAGAGGCAGATCAAGTCATGTTGAATTAGCCTCTGTTATATTACGCCGACATTGTGGGATAGAATGGGAGATGCCTGATTGGAGACAATCAAAGTTAGTTGTGCAATCAGCGACGCTGTTCTTGAATCATCGTTTGGCTACTTAATCAAGGCAAAAGCACTGTGATATGAACCACCCTTTCCATGCGAGAAGCCTTGTCATTTGATAAAGAAATTCAAATGGATTGTGTTGCGGGTTTTTTCCGCCAGGGGAAACTGCCGTAACCCACGGATTTTCGGCGTAATATAACAGAGGCTAAATTAACATGACTTGATCTGCCTCTGTGGGGAGAGAATGATCATACACATGTTTCAGTAAGACTTGTACCCCTAGCTTGGTCACCTGTACCGGTAACTTTTGTCATTTCCAAAATCAATCAAAAGAAGATTTGTTTTGTGTTAATCTTACACAATTAAATATGTGTTATTTAAAAAGTCTAATGAGCTACTGAGCCCATTGTTATATATTTTTTAAGATGAACGTTAATAACTCATGTTTGATACCTCCATTTGTTTTTCCATTTTGCATGATCTTTTTGTAAAGGGCCATAACTCTGTCCGCCTTCTCAAAAGAATTTACTACATAATCATACATCAGTCTTATTTTCGATTGTGTTGTTTGAGATATTATTGGTTCCATCTTAGCTGTTAAAAAATAACAGCTTCTTGTCCTAATTACTTAGTCTGCATGAATAAAGAAGTTGTCATCCATTACATTATGTTGGATGCCTCTGTTCGGTACAATCAAATTTAACAGTTGAGTGTTAATTTATGCTTGTCATTGTCTCAGATTATGTATATATATATATATATGAACATTAAAGGGGCAGTAGCATGTTTTTTGAAAATTTAATACACTTGTACTTTCAATTTTTCACTGATGATTTATACGTTATTGCTTTATGTACTATTTTGATAGTGTCAAAAATCTCTTTACACAAACAAATAATCCATAGTCATAGAATAAATTATATAATTTCAATTAAGTCCATTGACGAAAAAGGAATATCATGGCTGAACTTTACATTGAATATTAGCTTTATTACTGTTTCATTTAGTTTAAATACATTGTCTTTCAATTTGAACCATTTATTTTCATTTTCCTGACACACACATCACATTATATTCCCCATACACCTCAACCCCTACCCTAAAATGTGCTACTGCCCCTTTTAAAGACTTTGGAAATTGTCAACTTTTAAGTTGAAATTTGTTTACTCTTTTGAACATATCAATAGTCCTCCACTTTGATATGAAAATAGTCACAAACATTGCCCTAGACTTTAGTTATAAAGAAGACAGTCAATATACATGCTTATATTCATCAGCCGGTTGTTACTAGATTTTTATTTGATTTTTGATAAGCAGCATACTTTTACCATTCATTTTATGAATCTTTTGTTAATACCAGATGATGTCCTATGGCGCTGCTGGAGGCCAAGATCTACCATGGTTGTGTCAGATGTGACGGTTTATTCTACACATCCATCCTCTACACTCAGCATGCAGTTGTCTGTACCGGAGAGAGACAGAAGTCAGATTGTCAACTCTTTGCTTGTCCTCGAGACAGATTCCTCGCCTTCTGTGAGTCTGAAGTTATCAGGAGCACTATTGTTCATTCCAATACTGGGAATACTATTGACGACAATGTTGGAGGTGTTCCAGAGTCTATACCAGGATGCTACACAAGTCCTCTGAGAAAAGTGAAAGTGGTCGGAATTGTGAAGAGGACAATTACTCAGTTTCCTCAAAATGATAAGGCTATTTTGTGTTCAGATTCAACAGGCCAGGAAGTTGAGAGACAACCGATTGTGGCTTCTCCTGAAAGGTTGTTTCAAGGTGAAGTCGTAACTTATGATTGTGGTGACCTTTCTAAGAAGCTTGAGTCTTCACAGTTGACACAGGAAAGCATTGTTAAAGATTCTGATTGTGAACCATCACAGACCTCTCAAGGGTATTCCTCACAAAGACAGGTTCCACACTTTTCATTGACTGAATCTGGTACAATACAATACTGTGACCCCTTAACTCAAGGCACAACACAAGTTCAGTTTAAACCAGTGCAATATCAAGTTTCATCAAATATCAGCCTTGATGGAACACAGAGTCCAATGTGTATTCAAGATCAGACCATACCAGAAAGATCCCTAAAAGAATCAAATGAAATCATTAGTTCTGTAGAGAATCAAGATACTTCTACAGGAGAAGTTCAATATTCTCTTATCTCAAATGATGTTACACAACATCTTCAATACAAGGCCACACCAGAAAGATCACTAAAAGAATCAAATGAAATCATTACTGCTGTAGAGAATCAAGATTCTTCTACAGAAGTTCAATATTCTCTTATCTCGATTGATGATCCACAACATCTTCAATACAAGGCCATACCAGAAAGAGCACTGAAAGAACCAAATGAAATCATTGGTGCTGTTGAGAATCATGATACTACAACAGCAGAAGTCCAATACACTCAAATCTCCACCCAGTTACCAAAAGAAGGCACTGATATCAGTGCTGATCCTTATGGACTTGCCAAGGCTTATGAAGGTGTTGATGAACTCCGAGAACATCCTGCAGAACCACCTCAAGTAGAAGCTGCAGATCTCCTTCAATCAGATCAGCAAACTGCTTTTATGTGTGAACTCTGTGGCGTTGAATCTTATGATAAAGAAGTCATGCAAAGACATTCTCAGTCACATGAAAGTGCACAGAAAGATGATTCTGTTTTACAGAAGCCAAAGACTTTCCTGTGTGAGCTGTGTCCATTGCAGTTCAAGAATCGTTCAAGTCTGACCAGGCACAGTGCCAAGAAACATAATGGTGAGATATTTAAATGTTTTTGCATTGAAAACTGATATGACCACAACTTCCTGTTTCTTCTTTATAAGATCATCTAATGGTGAAAGGCCACTTATTATATGAAAAATAGTAATGATACCATATCAAACATAAGTTCTTTGAGAGGCATTTTAGAAGTTGGAATGACAATTATGCTGAGGAATATATGGATGACAACTTCTTTCTTCATTGTATGCATACAAGAAAAGCCTTTTAAAAGGCAAGCTTTGGGGCACCCGGTTATGTATCACTAATTATCTTCAGTCCAATAGAACCAGGTGATTTAGGTTAGGGAGGACTGGGACGGGGACTTTTACTTGAATAAATTGTTCCAATCGGAGACGCATGTTCATTGCTCTTTGATTTGATAGTTATCAGTACACTATGTACATAGTAAAACATCTCGTTCGTTCCGCTTAAATTTCAACAATGATAGATAACGTCTCCTATCTCAATTATGATATAAGTTTTTAAACATTAATACGGTAATTCAAATTTATGTTGCTTTAAAAGATAGCTGATGGTGAGTTTGATATAAGAGCCTGTGATTACCTAGAAGATAAATAGTTGCGCTAGTAAACTTTCCGGGATCCATTGCTTTCCAATAGGCCAACCCGCAAATTTAGTTTAAACCCGTCGAATTTCCCATGCATGTTTCAAGAATAATTTTACTTAATCGAGTGTTGATCGAATTACAGCCGAAAGTTGCTGATAAATTTAGAAATGATCTCAGCAACAAGTTCATAATTTTAATTATGTTATAGGATGACATTAAAGAATATATTATCATACTTTAGGCTCTAGGTCGATACTTTCTTCGAAAGACACCTTTAATCGTAAATAAATCATCCAAACCGTTATGTTTTGAAACATGAAATTTGAAAATGGCCTGTTTAGTACAATTTGTTCCGTGAAACGATGAGATGCATTGAGTGAACGATCAGTCATTGACAAGGCGGGACAGCGCTCGCGTTTTAGTGAAAAAAATTGAAGGAACCGAATTCCTAGTTGATACAAAAATGGAATGTCGTTTCCGAATGTGGAATGCAAAAAATACACCGAATAACTACAAAACAACTCACATGCATATGCAAAATTGATATTTATCAAGGGTGTAAACGCTCATCCATATATTTTTGAAAATTTACGATATATTTTACATCACAACATTATTATAATAATCAGTTTCCAAATTAAAGCTTGCCAATTATTTCGTACCACCCACATGGTCACGTGGGTATAAATTTGCTAAAGCTCTGTCAATTGGTCGTCGAAATACCAGGATATGCTTAAAACAAATATCATTTGCTGACACTTCTCTTTGAAGTTTCCAAGAGTAATATAGAGAGAAACTTCTGCCATTAGTTTTCAATATCAAATGTTACATAACTTTGGGGTCTCTGGACCCCAAAGCAATAATAAAGAAAGAAGTTGTTATCCATATCTTCCTCAGCATCATATCAAAAATGTTTTCAATCCTCTGATTTGTGTAGGGAAGAGCAACTTCATGTGTGAGTACGGAGGATGTGGCTACGTGGCTGTGAACAGTGCTAGTCTGAGGGACCACACCAGGAAACATACAGGTAATTCATACAGAGGCTAAAGGGCTTCTAATACCTTTTCTTTGGTAAATAAAATTATCTCATTGAAAAAAATCCAAATATATATAAGACAATGCAATTCTAAAGCAATGTGCTAGGTTCAGTAAAACTATGCTATTTCCTACCTCAATTGAATAAAAGATGTTCACACAAAAATTGCTGCAAGTGGTTTTTGCTTGATTCTTAGATAATGTATTCCTTTAGTATCCATTTTTGGGTTGAGTAATAAGAGTTCATCAGATAATACATTTGTTTTTCGCATAAAAATAGATTTCTTTGACCTTGATTTTCATCATAGAACCCTTTTAACCTTTTTATGTAGTTAATTGATTCAACAAGATGCAAGGAAACCCAATGAATGCTCATTGTAAACTGCATTTGACAATAATGTTAAACTTGACGTTTTATGGATTTACAAGCTCTTTTTTTGCAAAGGTCACAAGTATGACATTCCTGTGTAAATGCAAACACTGATATCACATAAGCATCTACACCAAAATAGCACATGTAAAAAAAATAAATCCCTAGACATTCTTCATCTTTCATGTAACCAAATTGAAAATGCTTCTCAAAAGTCCTATTGTATAGCTAAAATGGTATATTTGAAGAAGATCTATATTGTTTAATCTTTCCCATTTCATCATTGATTTTCAAGAACAGATAAACCACATACCTGAGCGCTAAGGTAAAGAGGTGCAGAGTAAAGAATTTGAAATAGGACCTTTTTAAACAGGAAGAATAACTTTGACCAGGAAAGTAGTCCAGAGAATGAGTTGTTGTCAAGCAGGGCTTAGCCAATATTTCTGCCATAAACTGATTGTCAAGAGAACATACAGTCATACATGATGATACAAATATTCCTAAAATGCCATAGCATTCCAATTATGTTAGATCATGTACTATTTGATATCTTGCAGGGGAGTGGCTGGCCTGTGACTATGACAACTGCAAATTCACCACCAGGTTTGAGAAGGCTCTGTGTCTACACAAAGCTAAACATCAGGGGAAAACAAGATTCATATGTGAGGTGTGTGGATACAAAACTATTGAAGCAGGGAGCTTTAGGAGACATTCTTTGAATCATACAGACAAAAAACTATTCAAATGTCCCGACTGTAGCTACAAGGCCAATACTAGATATAGCATTGTCAAGCACATATATGGTAAACATATAAACCACAAGAGATACGCCTGCAATAGATGTGACTTTAAGACTGCCTACTACAGCGGACTCTCTATGCATCTGATGTCTCATGAGGGAGTGAAGCCTTTCAAGTGCAGTGTCTGTTCCTACAGGAGCAATCTGTCAAACAAGGTGAAGAGACACTGTGCTCAGAAGCATAAGGGTGGTGAAGCCAGTGTGGACAAGCTTGAGAACTGTTTTAAGTTTGACATCAAGGACTACTTGAACCCTGACGTGCAGAAGCTTGAGGTGAAGGTTCTGAGGCTGGGTGTAGATGGTTCAGAAGAGGTTGTCTACTCTGATGAACCAGAAGTTCCTCCTGGACCAATAGATCCAGAAATGTCTGAAGACGGTGCTCTCCTGTGTGAGACCAACATGTCCTCACTTCCTTCTGAGAGTGCTGAGACCTTGGAAGCTATTTCCATGATTGATGGTGGCTTCAATCTGTGTAGTGATCCAACGTTTCAACTCGATTCTGTGTCACAAGCCTTCCGTTCTGAGGACTCTAATAATGGTTTTGTGACAAGATCATCAGAGATGATTTGTGAACAAGATGAGGATCTGATTAAGGACATGGATACTCAAAATATTGAAACAATGGAGACTGATCTGCCAATGCAAGCAATCCCTTCACAAGAAATCCAGGATATATCGGAAAGCAAATCAGACATGTTTTCAAATATGGACATAACAAGTTTGGACACTCTTGAAGCTACAGAGCCAAAATCTATTGCCGAAGTCGCTGCCTCTTTGAGTCAACAAAACTCCTCTGTTGATATTGTTGTGACAAGTGTTCCCAAAGATGCCAATACTCTTAGGACTAAACACCCAATACTAACTAATATAAGTCCATTCTTTCAGATAATAACAGTACCTCTGATTACTGTTCCTAATCTTCTTTTACAACAGGCCAGAGATGCTCAACCAGGAGAACATATAAGCTCATTGACAACAACCGAAACAGTAAAAGATTCACATTCAATGGACAAGGGCCAAGCTTTGATAGTGGAAACACAACCAGAAGAAACTGTTCAACCACTATCATTTGCTCTACCTGTAGGTTCACATTCAGAGTCTGGTACCTATCAACAGGAAACTTATCAATCAACATCAAGCGTCTGTCAACTGTCAGAAATACCTTCCGAATCCAATGTCCAGCAAAATATATCCTCAGAACCTTCTGTTCAGAAAAATGCTTATCTTCAACAATTTACCAAACTCAAACAACCTTCTCATGTACATTCTGATAAACAAACACCTGCTCATCTCCTTTTAGGAAATGGTTCCCTGATTTCGGATGGTCATTCGGAAACAAATACTTGTCCCATTTCAGTAACACAAGAAGGAATTTATCAAGTGACACTATCAGGATCTGGTCTACAAGGTTCTGAAACATTAGACTCTGTAAGTGTTCACCCTGTGGTTGGATCTCAACCACCATCAAGACCTCTGAAAAGTCTTCTTTCACCAGATTTTATTAAAGTTTTGGGTAAGAAGACAGGACAGGGGATTGAAGGAGAAGAGCCTGAGACAGATAGTCATGATCAGGGTTGATGGTGTAAAAAGGTTGTTAATGTCATTTTATCACATGATTGTATTAGAAATGTTGTTGATATGAGATTCATTGTATAACATATGAATGTATTGTATGTTTATTGGATTGAAAATTGTTTCAAGCTTATGATTACAGGATGTTTAATATGATATTTGCTTTATCCTGTTTGAAGGCTAAGAGTACAATTAAAAGTACTATGGGATCGTTGCAATAAAATATATGCCTGTCTGCAATATTGTGTTAAGGCTACTTTTTTGGTAACTGCTGTTTCTTATGATTTTATGATCTGAACAAAATATAATTTCCTAGTGCACAATCTAAAGTTTTTGAAACACCTTTGTAGTGTCTTATCATTTTTTAGCTAATCTGGCCTGTAAGACCCGATGGGCTTATGGCATGGCATGGTGTTCGGTGTCCGTTCGTCCGTCCATCCGTTCATTCATCGTTCCGTCCGTCCCTAAACTTTGTGCAGTTTTCGACTTCTTCTCCAGAAGCTGAAACTTTGTGAACATACTTCTTGACTAGTGAGGATTAAAAATTGTGGCTTTGGTGGGCCTGTGTCCCCTAATAAGGGCCACAGGGGACACGCCCTTAAAACCTATTTTCATCTTCTTCTCCAGAAGTATAAGGGCTAGAAAGCTGAAACTTTGTGTACATAGACCTTGACTAGGGAGGATTAAAAATTGTGGCTTTGGTGGCCTTGTGATCTATTTTCATCTTCTTCTCCAGAAGTATAAGGCCTAGAAACCTGCAACTTATCGCCTATATACTTAAATGTAGGATTTGTGGTCCTCTGGCCCATACAAAGGGGAAAGCACATTGGCCACACTCTACTGCATAATTGAATATGAAGCTTGATGAGCTACAGAGCCAATGGCTCTATTTTTGGATAAATTTTCTTGTTTTGAAAGTAATGGTTGAATCACAAAGCATATGTTGCATCATTTTCTGCAATAGATTCAAATGGTTCAAATGTACCCTGGTATGCATACCTTTGGATTAAAGAAAGGGACATTTCAAATGACATTTACGAAATAAAATGTTACATCATTATCAAAACACCATCATCTTATAATGCTCTGAAATGTTGTTGCCTATGACCTTGTATTTTGTACTTGTTATGTATGAAATTTTCAATGAATCTTATGATACTTTAACATTATCTTTAGACCTTGTATTTTGTACTTGTTATGTGTTGAGAAATAAGGGTTGTCATAAAATTATGTTGTTTTCCTAAAAACGTTTGTTTGTCTTTGTTATGAAATAAATGTGTTATGACATAAATTTTTGATATGTTGTAACCTCCATACAATGTTGTCTTTGTTTATTTTATTCTTTTGACATTATTCTTTTTTTCGATTCATGTCACATAGTTGAATTGTTTTGTGAGAACGCAATGACTATCTATCGTATCCATGATCAATTTTAAGCCGGAAGTTCAACGTGTCTATTAAAAGAACTTTGCCCATGCAAATGTGTTTCTGGCAGCAAATCCAAATCGTAACCTAATGAATCATTCATTTTGCAAGATAATTTTTTACATTTTCTTCATACAGAGGTAGGTCAAATCATCTTGATCCTCCCTGTCCGGCAGGTTCCCTTAGCGAGAAAAGCGTCACAAACATTTGAAAATTTTATCCAATGAAAACACTTCTCCGATTGAAAGGGTGGTTGACATAGAGGTCTTTGTCATGATTCAGTAGCCATTTTGATAACTTTTTAACATCGTCTTGTATTGAATCTAATTAAGCTGATCTCTCTATCCCTCTGGCCGACTACAACAGAGGTTGGATCAAGATGATTTGAACTACCGTTCTTGCTTACTGTAAAAAGTACTCGCTATTTGATATCTATGATAGCATTCTTATGTTTTACCATCTCACATTACATCAGAGACTTTTAATATGTGAAAGAATTTCATTTTTATATGGTTTCATTGTCTACAAAATCTTATGTCTTGAAGTAATTTTTGATATATACCACTCTCAGACTAGTATCAGTAAAATGAATATACAAGAGTTTACCATGATAATCACGGACCGTCTCTTTACGGTTGTCCAAAATCACCATATCTCAACACCGAAACAATTGGTGAAAGTCAAATGTGGGCAACCAAACTAAAGTAGAAGGTAATTTGATGGTCTATACAAAACAATAATATTTGCCTTCGACCTTGCTTCGAATCTCTCAGAACATCGCTGCTGGAGTGGAAAGTAGTTAGGCAACTGACCATAATATCGAAACAAAAAGAGATCAAAAGTTCAATTGTTTTATGAACTTCAAGAAATTATAGTTTCATATGAAAAAGATTTCCTTATAATTTCCAATTTCGAATTTCATCAAAGCTTTGGCTCTTGCTGTTGTGTCAAGTAGATAAAATCGATTAACACTCCTCGTTCGCAATGTATTTTTATAACTACTGTTAGTTTTTTATAATACACCTTTCGTGAAATATAAGCTTAAAATATTCTATTAAACATGTCACGGGGCTATTTTCTTTTATTTCTCGATCCATTCTTTTCTCAACACCCTTCATCGACGTCAAGGGTTATTTACTTCTCCAAAAGTGGAATCTTCAAGCATGAAAAGAAAAAAATCACATAAGAACAAAAATATTTATTTACAATATACAATCTATTTACCACATGGTGTATAATATTTATATATAATTGTCTATTATTTGCATTTTTCATGAATCCTTTGAATATGTCCGTATCACATCTTGTATCCATTTGTCATAAAACGAAACTCGAGAGAACACACTGGGGTATCCGGATGTTTGACACCCGCTGACCCCCCATGACGTCACACCAACCAGGAAATAATAACCACCGCGAGAACACACGAGAGGTCCACCAGAATCGCCCTGGAACATGGATAAGAGCAAAATGTTAAAGAAATAGATATAAAATTATTCGTATGACAGAGTAAATTTGAAAAGACAGCATTTGATGATGTCACTGTATTGCAAGATAATGAATCACACCCACAAATGATATCAATCAATAACTAACGGTAACTATAAGAAATAGCAAATATCTAAAGTCATGCTTTTCAAGTTTTATGAAATGAGATTTCGGAACAGAAAAATATAATGTAGGTTTAATGTACAACTAGTGTTTTTCAAATATGAACATATTCTATTCTTCGACAAAGCCTATATTTTGTTGAACATTGTATATCCAAAAATCATTTAAAACATACGAATGCATCCTGCCATTACTGTCATCAATTAAATATCACAAAGACTGTCACAGAGTTTTGAGTCGAAGTCAGACTGTGAACAATTCCATACAATTGAATACAATTACAGTATCATACTAGTATTCAAAATTAAGTACCATATGGATCGTTTCATTCTGTTATTGTTTTCTCATTATCATACCAAACTGTATAAATTGCTGTACTCCTCATTTTTCACCCTATGCTTTAAAACGGTATAAGAATCTATAGCGAAACGTCGCTACTGTCCAATAAAGAAGTTGTTCATCCATAGAATTACTCTTGTCTTCCTTAGAAAATCGGGATTGTCTTTAACTAATTTTGTTGAGTATATAAGGTCAAGTCATGTCATAACGCTTGTCGCGCGTATACGTACGTTACACGCTCCGCCGTCGCCATTGCCGACACACACGTGCGAGTTGAGGATGCGCTTCCAGCCCCACCTAGCGGCGCACTCGTTGTTCCGTCTGACCGTGACCTTCAGTTCCTGGAGCAGGCTCTGGTCCTCGTAGTCTGAAGGGAGACAACCGCCGTTAGAAATTGGATTTTTTTTATCCAAAACGCCATTTAGGCCATGATGCCACTTAACAAATAAAGTTAATTCAATTATAAGGGTAACTATCAACAACCTTATACTTTGTTAATCCAAAGATGTCTTTTTCATATAAGAGACATAGCTTTATTTCGTCTTAGTGCACATAAAACTTTTGCAAAGCGAATTGATATTGAAGTCTCGCCGTTTTCATTAAAAGCGTGTACGACGCTTCCTCGGGTAAAAGCCTCCTTACCATTTGACTTTGTTAATATACTGTCTCGGATGATAACCTCGACTGAACAAGGACATTTGCTGAAATTTACCATACCTCCTCGTCGCTTCATGACAATTTTTAAACAAATCAGCTGCACACGACGCCAAGATTAAGGCTATCGCTGTTCAAATTCAATAACCCAATGATAAGATGATAATCTGATTTGAAAATTCAAATCTGAAAATGTCAATAGGGGAAATATAGGCAATTTGCTGTGTATTTCGAAATCTTACTCTATTTAGAAGTTCATTACGTATTGAAACATAGACTAATGCTTAATGATTTTACCTTCCATGCATTAGTCATGACTCGAGTAGAATATGTGTATAAATGGTGGATGTATTAGAGGATAAAGAGGTTTGGGGACTTGGAAAAATCGGGAGGTGACACAAAACCAGGGATAGGATCCATGATAAACCATACACAACCCAGGGTAGATCAGGGGCGGGGTAATATGTATATTACATACAGGAAGATATAGATTTTATAAATACTAATATATGAGAATATAAATATCTTGGTGTATGGTAGAGGGCTATTTTGGTTTGAAATGATGCAAGGTATTGTAGTTTTGGGTAAATTACATTTAATTTGATCGTTAGTTTATCCGGCCCATATTTTCAAAGTTTCCTTGGCGCTGAGCTAGTTTTAAATAAATATCTAAGTACACATGAATTTCCATTCTCTCCCCACAGAGGCAACTCAGTCATACCGCTAATTCAGGTATGACTGAGTTGCCTCTGTGGGGAGAGAATGATGAATTTCTTAACGCCAAGAAAACTTTCGAAAATTCCACCGCCTTGGTCAATATGTTTGTTGATTAAATTGTGACGATTTTGAAAAGTACAGATACATTGTATGATAAGTTCATATCACAAATCCAAAAAGGCTACAAACGTTATTTTTGTCTGAGATTTATTTTGATTTCTTGTATCAAATGATAGTTATTGTGTAAAATGCTGGTCCAAAATTGATGTAAAATTAAATCTTCAGATATAAATGTTAGTAAAACGACCTTCTTCAAAGACTGACACGTTTTTGAAATAATCTTGTTGAAATTCAACATTAAATCACAATTTAATTTAAAACAGTTCCTTGGTATCTGCAGAGCGTTTGACTGTCTTACCCTTGTACTCAGTTGCTGGATCTGTTAGTTCAATAAGAATTTTTATCATCATAGAATTCCATACAAAAAGCTATCTGGTTGTCAAATTTTTAAAATATCGTTACAAATCCATTCATACATCATAAGATAAACTCAAATTCAAAACAGTGCATTTAACATATGTAAAGCATGTCAACGATAACTGTAACTACAACAACAACAACTACTATTGCTACTACTACTACTACAACTACTACTACTATCACTACTACTACTTCTACTACTACTACTACTACTACTACTACTTCTACTTCTACTACATTTACTACTTTTGCTTCTACTACTACTACTACATGTACTACTATTTCTACTACTACTACTACAACTTCTTCTTCATCTAGTACTTACTACTTCTTATCTATCAATCTATTAAAGCAATACTTCTACTTATGATACAATAGCATTACTATTATACAACAGCCCTATAAGCAACACTAAAACAACCTGCCCATCAGGATGTATTTATTCACGAGGATTCTACAAGCCACTGATAACCTTCACTACATATATTGATCGATTTGTTCATTTTATTGATTGGTTATATATACTGGACAATTATGGATATTCTATTTTTTAATGATTAATATCCATACATTTATTTAATGACCTCCTGATGACATATTAATCATATAGATTACAATATCCCTGGCTGATTTTGCTAAGTGTATATGCATAATGATGAAAATGCTGTGGGACTTGTAGGCTTCTCGCGTATAGATACAACGCTGCTATACAAAAGTTTGCTACATTGGCGTATTAACCATCTTTTGACCAAATGTATCATTTTTATATTTTTATCTTCCTATCACGTACTGAAATATGATTCTCACGAGAATACATCTGCCATGGATTTGTAAAACACTGGGTCAAATTTATATATATATTTTTACATCGTTTTAAAATAGTTTTGGTAATATTTTCCATAACAATAATCAATTAATTTTAACATATTGATTTAGAATTATTTCTATAAACTGTTAAATTATGATTTCAAAATTCAATATCAATGATTTTACGTAGGAAATGAACAGTGTGGCAACCTTTGTTAAGCATCTATACCCTTGTCAAACAGGATAAACAACAAGAAAGCGGTTGATCATTAAGCTATATTTGCTGGTAACTATCTATTGATCAAAATAATAGACAAGTAGTCTTTGCACTAGGCTACATTAACTATATTTCAAAAATCTATATCTAATTTCTGCAAAATATTGTAATAAAAAGACTATTCAAGAATAATTGATAAACCAAGATGGCAGCCACCTTTTGTTTCACCCCATCCCATGATCCAACAGTCGTCTTCCGGTTTGAACTGTTCCTCACGTGACGGGAGGCAGGCGTGACGTATACTGAATCCTGTGACGTCAACAGCTTCCGTTAATCTCATGAGGGCGATATCGTTAGGGTAGTTTCCTCCGTTGACGAATTCCGGATTCTATGAAATAAGAAACAATGTAATTTTCACTTGACGACAATGAACGAAACTTTATTACCAGTAAGATTAATTTATCAAAATTTGATTTGTCGAAACGATTTTAAATAATAAGCTTTTCGGCATATGCCTTAGAAAGGGGATTTCAAAACAGCCCAAAGCAGTTTCAAGCACTGGTAAAATACACATTGCAAATAAATGACGATTCTGCATTCTCCCAGCTTAAAATTTACCATTGATGTTTCTTCGTTAAAAGAGCTTGTTACTCGTCTCTACATTACTACGTCTTCAACAACCTTTTACATTTGGACATCAAACAAAGTTACTGAAACAATGCAACCCATCTCCATAGAAAAGACATACAATTACAAGTTGAAACATAAACCCTGAACATATAAGTTAAGAAACATGTAATGATACAACCTCTTTAATAAAATGTGATAATCATTATGTTTTAGACTTCCTCAACAGTAAGGACCTGATGAACGAGTAATCGCATACTCTACGTGATTTTCTTCAGAAAAAGAACTTTATACAAAAGAATCATGTTTCTAATTTAGAATATGCCATCTCTAAATTATAAATAAAGCCCTCACGATAAAAGACAATAGATAGAGCTAATCATTGTAATATCATTGCCTCTTTTTCCCCACAATGCTATGATACAACTCTTGTATCGGCACGAGTCAGTTTCAAGTCAAGGTAGCCATCTAACGTTAGCAACGCTAACAAAAGACCTCTTTTCAGAGGGTTGCTCTCGACTTTATTATCTATTTAAATCAACATTGTGAAAAATCATCATAAGAGATTTGCAACGATAATCGGATCTTTCCGAAATCAAAGCAGAATTTGATACTTGCCGTCCAAATATAAGAATATAATATTTTTCACGATCCAACGGATGATGAATGCAAGTTTATGAATAAAGTACTTTATTTATTTATTTTCTATAACTTTAAGTTTACCATCACCCTTCTTTTTTTAACTTTAAGATTGCAAATCCAAAAGGTATTCAAAAACATATTTTAACAAAGTTGCTAAAATGAACAAAACGAAATCATATGTTAAATAAATTTAACTTGTCCTGCCAAATAACATGTTAAAGTGACATGCCATCAAAACAAATGTGACATTTTTTACATTTTGCATCATACATACTAATCGCGATCACAAAATCTTGTACTTCAATACCTTTGTGACATTGAAAATAAAGAATCTTTTCTAAATCAATCGATAAAACAAAATTTAATTTTTCAATAAAAAGGAAAATATTATTTTTCTCATATGACCTCATTTGTGAGGTATGGTGCATCAACGAAGACGGTATGACAACATAGAATAGTTCTGTTGTTCTGAAAGAGAGCGACGATATTAGTTTTTGTCACTTTAGTCAGATAGAGCGTGTACTTCACTGATATAGCAGAGCATCTTACCGTATCATCAACTCGAATAATTCAAACAAAGTAATTACCTTAACAATGAGATCGATCTCCCGCTTGGTTTCCTTGCCCTCGTGACCTCCCTGCTGTTCTCCAAACACGGCTCTCCAGTCTCCCGCCTTCTCGAACTGGCTCCTGCAACACGAGGGTGTAAAAATAAAATAACAGAGTCACCTTGGTGAGATCTTGAGCCTTTAATGTGGATCAAACATCAAACTGAGGTACTTCAAGTTTGGAGAACTATGAATTATGATTTAGCGAGGTGAAACAACATGTGTACGTTGGTTCTGAGGTGTTATTTCCACAGTTGACCAAATAGCTTGGTATTCCTTTTATTCATATTATTTATTCTCACGCTCACGTTAATATGACCAATGGATAAGAATAAGACCGACCAATGCTTTGACAGTACGTTTATACCGCATGTCCGCTTCAGTCAAACATATGTTGTATGAGCTACTTCGGATCATGTGAAATGTCGTGGTACGTCAAGTCGTACGATAACTAACTTAAGTTTTACTCATTCAATCAGTATTGTACCATTTTTTGAATAGAAGAAGAAAATCATTTTCCAATCACATACTGTAACATGATAATTTTATTACTTGAGAAACATATTTGGCACGGTCAAGAAATACTGTGGTCCAAAATAATTATTTAACAAAATCATCATTTCGAAACATTTCTTGAAACAACGTTAGTTATATCATAATGTTTGGCCGAAAGTTTGCTGACAATGTGTTTATAAACATTTGACATTTGACTCCAAGTCTCTCTTAAACACAAGAAATATATCTGTAATAACATATAGTTGTTCTTCATATATGTTTACATATATGTAAATGTGATCCATTTCAAAATTGACCCAAAAGTATTGACTATGATATATTGTGTCAAGCATAACATCCAGATTAAAATTTTTAAAAAAATAATGATATTACATAAGGAATCTTTTACAGTTAAACCTTTGATAAGCAGTGTTATAATATACGTAAGAAAATATTCAGGCAAATTGTCTTAAAAATTCGATTTTGGCTAGGTAAACTAGAATGCTTTGATATTTGATGCCACAGTCTGGGAATAAACATAGAACTACATTGTCATAAGCGTATGTCAAATATTAGTTTTCGTCATATTTCACATGAATAATATTTTCTAAATAAATATCCGATAAAATACCATTGTTTGTAATCGAGCACGTGGTGTTCTTACAAAAATATCACGATAAAACTAAGCACGTGATCAATGAGTAATCACAAAAAGTGTTGGTCACACAACACATTATAGACCGAGTAACATTACAATGTTAACACCCTTTCGTGAGCATAAAGTGTGAAAAAACGTGAAGATTTGATTCCCCTATAATCTTTGTGAAACAGCGGGGTTATAACTCAACATTCAAGACATGCCACTTCGTATGGAAATCTTTCAAAAGGTATTAGATATAATCCGGGCCAATAGACGTTTGCACACAAGTGCCCAGACCATTGTAATGTGTTCTTAGGGAAATATTGTTTCAACCAGACGGTCACGCGACGGTCAGTTGTATCCTACTTAAGACGAAAAGCTCTGCAAGTATTTGTCGTCCTTTTCGTGTTCATGATAACCACTCTTAAACACGTGTGACATATGTTTGAGAGATTTTCCTTTGACTTGATCAGAACCTAATGATGCTATACACCAATCCACAAATTGTTTCAAGAACGTTTTTGAAGAGTAAAAGTAATTTGTGTCTATCAGTTTTAATCTCAAAATGATGACATCTGTGTTTCATAATTCAAATATTATTATTTAACCAAGTTATGTCTTAGATCCATTCTTGAATATCATCTTGTACTTCCATAGAGTCATTATCATCACTGATTCAAATTGTTGTCCAAATTGTTTTGAAATTTGGTGAAATAATTAGATTTTTAATAAATCATTGGCTACAATTGACAACTTCCTGTCTGAACTAAAATGTCAGTTTACGGCCATGCTATCCCTTCAAACCTTCATGCCATCTCTTTTAATCTATATATTAGAAATACCAATTTCACAAATCCAACATCAATTGATAAAGTTCACATTGTTTTGATAATTTTATCTATGACTAATATTCAGAAGATGTCATTTAAAGAACAACTCGCATTATTTTTGTAAACGAATTTTCGAGACAATCTATTGTTTATGCTTTTAATTCACGATTAGAAAATGTGCAACTGAAATATATACACGCAACAGCAAAGTTGAGTTACACCTTAAACTTAAAGTACGAGCGCATGTAATCACTCATATCATGTTTCTTTTTTATTAAACCTTTACCACTGGTACATATGGCTTACTATGTTTTTAAAAGCATTAATTGTTTAAGAACAATGCCCTCAGAACTCAAAAGCACTTCATTGCCCTTTGAATTGCACTGTCAATACAAATGTTCTTAATAAACAACATTGCATACGGTACATACACATTAAAAAAGGTTGCTAAGCAGTTTTGCATTATAGACGAAAAGTGATGTTGTTTTTCTTTAGCGGAAGCAGATAGGAACACAATGTTCCACAAATTCTATCAATGAAGAAACTACCTCGTTAGAATATTTATGACAAGTGGATCACAAATACTTGTGAGCTCCCAACTCGGCCACACCGAGAGCGGAGCTATGACTAGACAAACGTGCGGCAAATAGTATCTGAAATCAATGACATTTAAGCAAACTGACTTTTCATCTTGGCCTTAGGCAAACAGATGGGGGAGGTCATTTAAAGATTTATCCCAAGTCTGACCTATTAGCACACATTAGATAAACCGATTCACCCGGGAAACTGGGAATATTAGAACCTAACTTCCGGACTGCTGATTCGATATGCAGTGAATCAATTCCAGGCATCGGATTGGTGGAATTGTTTTAATTATTTGATCGTAACTTCCGTTATTCTTCCCCCTTGAACACACATCTAATTCGATCATCACTAAACAAGTGCTTTGTCGACTGTGTTATTGTTTACTTGTATCGAGATTGATGCCTTCATCTCCCTGTTAGTTCTGCCATTTTGCTGAGGTCACCGATATGATAATACAATACTATGTGCCAAGTCTGTCCATTCAAAATATAATTTTGTCAATGAAGCCAATTTTGACCTAAAATGTTTTACATACTGTATTTTAGCATACTCTTGGAAATATATAGAGCAGCATCAAGCTTTTCAGATGTTGTCTGATTGTAATGGCACAATGCGACATAAATATTTACAATAAACAGTTATTCAGGAATCAGATATGGGACATTCAACCAAAATTTGGCTATTTTTGGCTAATTCTGGTTGGTCTGAAAAACATGTTTAGGCAAAGTTGTCGACGTTTCTATTTAAACTGTATATGGATCAGAGACAATAAACACTCTTTGACTTGACTTTTATTGTCAGTATGAAATTTGTTCATTTTAACAAACATTGCTTTTAACTAACTGTATGCAAAAGTGTCATTCTTTCAGCAAAATGGTTAAAACTTAAATTAACTAAATGCATCAATTTATAAGATTAACAAACTGAGGTATTCAGTAAACAAACTAGAAAGCGTACCTATATATAAAACTTAATTATTATTGACAAACTGAGGTATTCAGAAGACAAACTAGACAGAGTATCTATATATATCCTTGTTGTTACATGTTGAAAAATGGGCAGCAATAGCTGTATTATTCCTTATAGAACACTGAAAGCATGTTGTGATGAGTGAAAGTTGACTTAGCATCACTATGATTTGTCTTGACATCTATAAAAAGCATAATGCTTCAACACAACAGTTGAGAGCAGACGTCAGCAGAAAAGTGTAGTTCAACAGTTAGGCACAACAAAGGTTTCCGATTAGACGTATGTGCTATCAAAAGTTTATACACAATCTCTTAAACTGGTAATAAGTTTGTTCCCATACATTACTCACAATTTGTTTTAAATCCAGTCAGTTTATCCTGACGTCCAAGGTTAGAAAATCAGAAGTGACCAAAACTTGACAAATAGAAATCCTGATCGTTTTCGAAAGCGTAGTGCCAAAGTTTACATATGAATTTACAATGTTTTTGAGGATCTAAGAATCTTCGGCCAAACTAAGTGCCACTTATATATACACTTTTGAGAGAATAACTCCTAAAGCACAAATCATTTATCCTTGAACTCTATTTTCGTCACATTCTCGATAAAATTTGAAGCATTATTACGTTGATGTCTCCTTGATTGAATCTTTGGCCAGCAACATTTAAAGATGAAATACGGTCGTTTTGCGATCTATAAGAGAAGCAAATAACAGTGCCATTGTCAGTCAAACAATTTAACTAAAATATTGCAGACTCTTTAGCCAATGTCTATCCCAAACATTAATCCTATGGCTAATTTAAAGTTCAAGTAATATATAATTCATTATTTCATATAATTCAATTTTGTTTATGTCACTTAATATTATACTTTATAGTAAAATGAAAATGCATCCCCTAATTTATTAGTGACCAGGAAAAATGGACAAAAGTAAATATTCATTTTCATTTCATTTTTGAAATTTCGTTGACCATTTCCTCGACTATGTTTGCAAAAATTTCAATTACAACCGGTGTACTTGTACCGAAGTAGCTTGACAACATTAGCATGGCCTGACAACATATAGAACATTTCAACAACACAGACTCAGTTTCCTTTTTTATCATATGACGTAACAGACCAAAGGGGATTGTTTGTATAAACTATTTGTTCTTGTTTACATACATTACCTACGTTCGAGAACAATATGAAAGCAAGGACATAGGTAAATATGAAAGAGAATTTTAAACGATGCCCTTTGTATTTTATGCTTAAATTTTGACGATACACGTGACGATATCCACTGACATTTTGTAATAATAAGAAAACTGATATATCTTTTATTTGTTTGCAGAAGCAAATTCATGACAGTTGTTATAAAAAGTGCTATATACTCATACTAAGTGTTCAACGATTTTGTAATGGATGGTTTAGTACACACAGTGATAACCGTATTAAAGACTGCTATGTATGTCATCTTATAAATTCCCTTAACATGACGAAGAATTTGTTTCAGATAACCGTAATGGACAAAAAGACTTTGCATATTTTTATCCTCTCTACAGGCCATGGACTTCAGACATACGTCAGCATGTTAGAATATTGTCAGAAGGGCGTTATCGTATATGTTTCACACAGATATCCAACCAAATTGAATCTGTAAGCAAATAGAATTGGAAAAGAAGAAAATATTAATCTAAACTCTCATATATGTAAATTAGAAAGGGTAATTAAGTATTCATTATCGTTTACAACAATGTTAACAACAACTTAGTCTACGAAATATTTTTTTCAAAAAAAATACCTTTTCAAATTTCTTGGTCCTACATTTTGTTTCTGTAAAGGATATTGCGTAAATACATAATTTTATATACTAAAAAGGAACTGTAATCAGAGATCCTTTTCCATTGTCATGCATAGGACTAATGCCAATGTTTAATCAACTTGTGTACGTCAGTAATTGCATACATACTTAAAAGTCGTCAGGTGGATAGTACATAAACTCCCCTCTCTGTCACAGTTAGTATAACCTTGTTCTTCGTGAGATGATGTTTTCCTAGCGACTTACTATGTCTACAGACGAACAGGTGCTGACAGAAATAGCATGTGGAGATACTTATAGAGCACAATGTTGAAACTATGTGATCCTGCCGGATCCAATACCAGTGCAGAAGTGTGTCGATCACTACAGACTCTTCGTGATGTACTTTGATTGGTTTAAGTGCAATTTTGTTTAAAGAGACTTGTCATTAAACCCAAAAGAGTCCTTCAAGGGACATACGGAGTTGTAAGAAGGAGGAGTATAAAGAATCTACCTTTAAAGGGGCAATAGCACGTTTTTAGGGGAAATATAAGGGGATGTCAGGAAAATAAATGGTCCCAATTGAAAGACAATGTATTTAAACTAAATGAAGCAGTGACAATTCACATTTATAATGGAGAGTTTAGTCATGCAATCCCTTTTCTTACACAAAATGAATTAAAGGTGTTCACACAAAATGGCCGTCAATGGATTTTATGTGAATCTTAACACTTTGTCCTCTGACTATGAATGATTGATTTTTGTTATGAGATTTTTGACACTATCAAAATAATACATTTATCATTAAGGAACAATTTTCAGTGAAAACTTTAAAATATAAAATTTAAAAAAACGTGCTAGTGCCCCTTTAACAATGTCACTGTATTTCTCAACAAGCGAAACTTGTGGTATCAGTGTAGAAGTGTACGTGATGTGTCTTGGTATTAATCAAATCATTATCTTGTATTAATTATTTCATAGGTACTTCATTTAAAATATGCATTGCACCTTGGTGTTTTCGATTCGATCGGCTATTGTTATCTAGCTTAGTGTGCCTGTTACAAATAAGCATTATAAGGAGCGCCAACAACGCAACACGCATCCTAATGAAATGACGTCAAAATACATCTATAAACAGAGGAAATCATGATTTGAAAGAACTCGTGAGATGACAGTTTACTCATGGGTAGGAACAATCCCTTGTCGCTACAAAGGGTGACGTATTTTATACCAAATTGAAGAGTTACGTACTTGAATTAGTACATGTGTTATATACCTCATAAATACGTTATATACATGAAGCGTTGGATCATTCACCAACCCACATTTCTCCCTCCCAAAAACGTTATGAGATCCCCTTCCGATTCATACTTCTGTTCATTAATATAGTTGAAAGGAAGTTTTAATATGATCCTTCTTTTTACAGTAAAATTAGGGGACAGCTCAAAATGTATTTTTTTCATAACCGGAGTTCCTGTGGTAACGTTTTATACAACATGATGCATTACATCTGTCATGCTTATCCTTTGGTAGTTTCATTCGGTTTAACGTGTACCCGGCTATATGTATGTTACTAGTTTTTGAAGATGTATGTTACAGTATACCAGAAAGTTGTATTATCATGTATTGCTAACGAAAAACATTGACATACATTGAACAGATTGGCAAAACCACCCATGATGTGTTATAAAGATGTGCATGTTGGGCTGTAAATTAGTCTGCACTGTCAGTTTATTTAGAAATGAAATAGATCACCTACCTATTCGTCGAAACAAGCCTATTGCGATGTGTTTCAGTGTTCATTATTGTCCTAAACATACCATTCTTTTTCATCGTGTAGCCTGCTACATGTATGTTAATTGTTCTGGAAGGTGTATGTGGTAGTTCATCAGAATGTGAGCATCAAAGTGCCATGTCACCATAGCACTGATAAACCTACCGTGTACACAGTGAGCAGATGTCATTATCACTGATTCAAGCAGTTGTGAAGCAAACAAACGGCCATCCAAGATCAAACTATCCAGCGATACCCACCCAATGTGATGTGTTGATGTGTTAAGTGATGTACGATTAGGGTAGGGCCTTCAAACTCTCAATTCATCAATTAACCATTTACCCACCTAGACCGACCAATTCTGATGTTAAGCGATGTTCGTGATTGTCCTAAACGTGTCATTCGGTTTTATCGTGTACTCTGCTACATGTATGTTAATTGTTCTGGAAGGTGTACATTGTGTTTTGTCAGAATTTTAGTATTAGTTTGAAAGGCTTTCGTTAAACTGATACACCTACTCATGTACATAGTCGGCCGCTGTCTCTCACTGCTTGGTGAAAAGACGCCCATTTGAAAAAAAGAGTCCCGCCCATGGTGACCACCACACGACTCTCCCTCGCGTCAAAGTGTGGGGCTAGGAATCAACTTCCAAATTCTCGAATTCATTAATCAAGACGTGGGTCCAAGACTCCCAGCCAATGATACAATGATGTTGAATTGATTGTCGCGGTTGTCCTAAACGTGTTAGGTTAACAAATGCTGCTACATGTTTGATAATTGTCCTTGATGATGTATGTAGTACGTCCGGATGTTAATTATGTCGTGTCAAATTATCGTACACTGATATACCTACCATAGTTGTTGACAATGGGCCGCGGTCACTATCACTGCTTGGTGTACATTTGATTAAAGTCTCCCGCAAAAGCATAACACTCTTTCGTAGACCAGAGAATCACCCTTCAAACTTCTCAGACTATCAATATACTCTAGCCAGCGATATCTGCCTATGGTGATGTGTTAAAATGATGTTCGTAATTATCCTAAACGTGTACCCTCTATGTATGTTAATCTTGTTAGGTGTATGTTGCAGTACGTCCGAATGTTAGTATTGTAGTGAAGTGCTAGCGTTATACTGTGATTTACGTACCCGTGTACACAATGGGCTGCTGTCACTATCCATTGAGGGTGGACAAGCGTTCCTCCACACACGTGACGTTTCGCCCACGTCAAACGAAGGGAGACAACCCACGGCCATCGTCCTTCTGAAGCTGGGATACCGCCAACAATCATGTTCGTGATTGCAACTCCGCATTCTGAAATTAAGAATAAGAAGTTAGTAGAATCACAGTAATTTATGGACGACGTTTTTTGTTGCCCTTCGTATTCATGTAACGAAAATGATAATAAGCTTTTTGTAGGCTTAGCGTGATTATTTGGATGTTTTTTTCTGGATGGTAGAAAATATCCAATATAATCAAGGTCATTTGAGCGTTTCAATTCCACATAATGACAATTACTTTCACATAATCATTCAAGTTACAGACATTCTTGTCATTTCGATAGTAAATAAATGTTACAGTTTTACACCATAATTTGATTTGATTTGGGATTTGACCTGAAAGAATACCATATTGTTTTCGTACGCAGGTAGTGTGACCCCAAATACTACAATGTTATATTCTGACTGATAACAGTTCCAAAAATACATAAGTAATATAATATCTCCATATTTCATTGAATTTAAATGCATATTTGTGCCTCGCCAGGCCGTACGCCCGGATGTTATTTTAACATGTCTGAAGGATCTTCGCAATATAAAAACATTTGACACATGTGAATAATGTATATTCCTTCTTCAGTAAAAGAAATATCTTCCCTACCCAAGAGAGCAAGGATGTGCAGGGTATTAATAATTTCATAATTGTCAAATCGCATTTTGAATGGTTGTCGGAAAATTTCTGTCTCGCTGCCTGACCGCTGTATCAATACACCATAACAACAATGCCGCACTGCTCTTGCAAAAGTTCTGTTCTATAGTTGTGTATAAACAAAGAGCCATGAATAAGTCTATACCCACATTCAACATGTCACAATATAACACAAAAAGGCCAAGAAATCTACTTTGAATATTACTTTTTACTTAGTACTTTATTGAAATTGTCATCTACCATCAATGACCCTCTGTCTGGCCCTTTTCTTAACTCAGAAGCCATTCTTTGCATTCTTTAACGGATACAAAGCCAGTCAATCATTACAGCAATCTGGTATCTGGCTGGCCATACCGCCATTATATGTCTCTCTGATCCACTAATTTGCTAGTTCATCAACCGAAACATAAATGTATTTCTAGTTCTCGGACAGACTACAAATTCCGTCTTCTGTTTCCAGTCTGATTAAAATCGACTGTGATTCGAGGACAAAAGGTGTAAAAAATATTATCTCTAGTGGGGTTCGAACCTCAACCAGCCCGTCTTTCCTCTCATTCACAGACCGAGGCGGAGAGTATATCCCGAATGGTTCGAGCCCCGATAGAGACAATATTTTTTATATTTTATTCCTCGGAGCACGGTCGATTTTAATCAGATTGACTGTTTCGTAACCCCAACCCTATGCATATCTGTCTATAAGAGAATCTGTCCAGGTACGTCAATACATATCTCTCTCAACAACCGCTATGCTAGTTAACCGTTACATGAATGTCTCTCTGCCTCTGTGTCGTGCTACTAGATGAAACCATAACGCCACTATCTGTCTCTCTAGCTGCATGTAAGGGAGTGCGAGTCCACAAAGCCTCGCGTCACAACCCGTGGTGTTAATTGAAACACAGGACTTCAGACCCAGGTCACTTTGGGCGAGCAAACAAAGGATTTTTTCTCTGAAAAACTTATTGGTAGATTTGTTTAGCATGTGTGACATGTGGTCTAGAATGTTAAAAGGACAAGGTTGATGAACACACAGTGGCCTCATTATAGGGAGAAAAACGTCTCGATTTGTTGAAGGATTATAACCATGTGTATTTTGCTTGAACAAAGCCTCTTAACGAGGCTCATTTTTCTCTTTTTTTTCGAAATTAATTAGGTTATTATTAAGATATTGAAAATTACTAAATAAACATAAACATGCACCCGTTAGAATTTTGTGAATACATTATTTCAATAGTTTCAAATTCTCTGTGTCACTAATCAAATGAAACCCACATTTCATCGCCTATCGTGAAAGCCATATTTTTGGCAGTTACCATCTGGTAGCAGTTGCTAAGGTTGACCTTAGTGCCGTCTGTAAGCATTTCACTAAGGCTACCTTAGTGATCCACGGTGACCTTGTGAAAAGGCGAACAGATCACGATTCTGAATCAAATGTGCTTTCAATAGAAATACTACTGAAATTAAACCTCGTCCTTTCCAAGTGATAAGGCAGAGGAATATATGGTTGACAACTTCTTTATTAATGGTATGCGTCGTTTGGAAACGACGCATACCAAGAATAAAGAAGTTGCCATCCATATATTTCTCTGCAATATTGTCATTCCAACTTCTAAAATGCCTCCCAAAGAAACCTTTTCAAGTAATATGACCCTCACGCCCTCAAGTTGGTGCCCCTCCTATTAGACTTGACAGCTAATCCCTTTGGTTCCTCATCCAGCAACAAGAATGTTCCTTTTATTCAATAATCATCTGACATTTACTCTTTCTATTTGTTCAGGCCTTGAAGCATTTAGCGAGTCTAATAAATCAGGACATCTTGAATGCTACAAACATGGCAACCCAAGGATACTGAGGCTTGTGTAAGGTCCCCAAATAAAGAGAGTTTTTTTTCTATGATATAACCTTTTCGAAAATGTCAGTATAATTCATCTGAATCACGTTATAACAGGTTAATGCAATGTAACTCTCCGAAGACACCTTTGAATCTTTCTTTTCATTAAATGTCAACCTTTAAAACTCCTATGCTTACTTCAGTGACATGCACTGTCAAATAAATTCATCTGTCTGGGAAGTGTCATGGAAAGAAAGTGGACAAAGAAGACCACCCTGTTCACCACCACAACATGTAAGATAAAACACATGTTCTGTAAATAGATGTTTGCAAACCCGCAGTTTGAACCGTAAACCGAGGGTTACCTGTCAATTAATCACCTCAGTATTACTAAGCTTTCGTGATCTTCTGTACATGTTTAATTCTGTTGTGTTCATGTTTTAAATTACCGTTTCTAATCCAGAGCGTGTGTTCTTAAATACTACAATGGATCCGTTTGCTTGTGGCGTGTATGACCTTTTAAATAGACATTATTCACCTACTTCAAAGTTCAAAGTCTTTATTCAGTATTGGAGGCCTCGTGGCCCAGAGTACAATTTTGTTGAAATTCATTTTTTTGTATGTGGAGTGCAACAACAATAACATGGGTATATAATTTAACAGTAAATGCTAAATATTCACTTACTGCTTCCTATTGTTAAAAGTCTTTCTTGGAACCTCGAAACTATAATTTAATAAAATGTTGAATGAAAAAGTTAGTGGCAAGGTATAAATATTGACTGTCACATTTGACATTTACGAAACAAGTGACGATTATGATGTTGTAAAAAGAAATGATAATACAGTGGATAATATTTCCAATAAATGATTATCTATTTAAAAAACTAAATCGATCAAAATATGCATCTATTGTCTTGTTGATACGTATCCTTATTTATATTCAAGAAAATCTTGTTAAATCTGGTGTCTGTTTGTTAAAATCACAAAAATAAATTAATCGTACAAGAAAGATATTTCTAAATGTCAGGATTTAAAGAAATGGAACTTTACTTTATTATGAGAATTTTTAAAATAACTTGATTCTAAATAGTCAAAAAGCTGTGAAATATGGAAACAGAAATTTAAAGTCTCAATATCTGAATACACACAGGAAAATTGTTCATAATGTCTCTATTGACAAGAACAAAACAATGATTTTTCTTGAAAAATTCAAAAATTCAAATGTTGACTATGAGTTTTCATTTGTTTGTAAACATCAACTTTTAACGAATCTTATGACCTCATTCTGACTTTAAACTAACTTCAAAATTCTGTTTTAACTGTTTCAAAAATAGAACACATCGAAAATTCAATGTGTAATGTAATGTTTATTATTGACGCAGTGTGTAAAAGTGCGCATTACAGCACGAACTCTAGATGTTACATGCACTGTTATTACAAAGAGCATTCACTTCAAAACCAGATTTAGCTTTATCGGCAGAATTTCTGATTAAACAAATATTCTTAAATTCAAATATTTATCTAAAACTTGAAATAGGTCTCAGTAGAGATCACTTAAAGGTAGCTTTTGCATAGCAGTTTCTATCAAAGTATTTGAATTACTGGGCAACGGTTCTTGGGAATGGTTTAGAATTTACTAAACAAACTTGCATTCCTTGGTAGGCTTTAAACACAATTATGTTGGTTGATTTGAACCAGGTTGTTGAGAAGTGAGTACAGTTGTATAAGAGAGTATTACTTACTTACTTACAATAAGTTGAATTTTGATACACCGATAATGATGTCAGATCTTACACATAGCATGTGTCAAATTCATAAAATTGGAACCACAACTCAAACGTTAATGTTTTTATGATACCATCATGGGTGACCCATTTGATTAACCCAAAATAATTGGGTTTAATCATTTTATAAATATTTATCTTATATTGAACGTGACAGAAGACATTTAATGCTACTAATACATATTGATATAATTCATTAATATTTTTGTTTTACTTACATATGAATATGATACTTTCTATTATCTTTAAGATATCCTTGTACGCACATTATTACTGTTCAAAACCAAATGTATGCACTATACATAGGAGAGGGTTTTAGGAAGTTGCAATTTATTCTAAATCGTTTCTTTTGAATAGATATTTTTACATAAGTATAATAAAGTGAAACGCAAAATAAATGCTTTTATAACAAATAAGTTGCTTTTATTGCCTATGCATATTGAAAATCTGTGTAGCTATCGTCATCGCGAACTATCAAAATAAAGTTATAATAAAAATGTTAATTATATTTCCCTTGATATACAGTTGATTCTTGATTTAAACTATCATTTCATTTGACATTTTGACATTCAGAATAGTAACACCTTATCAAAACGTTTTCAGGAGTTTTTATCAGGAAATTTTTAGATGTTTCCATCCAAGGTTTGCGTCACTTATACAAATTGTACTTAACCTTTGTTGGGCCGGGGGCGACTGAGTTGAACAATGCAGGGGTTTCAGGAGAAATGTCCTTGGAGGGCCTTATCTGGGAATATCTTGGCAAGAAAACAAGACTTTCGAGAAAAGTAGCGAAACTAGGGCCGGGGGCCTTGATGTGACGTGAAATGCGAGGCGTATCTGAAGACGAGGTATGGTATGTTTCCCTTGGCCACGACTATCCCCCTCCCAAGACGTCGCATGCCACCCAACAACAATACTAAACTGTTTGTTGAACTTAAAAATCAAATTTGTGTCACAAACAAACTTGAAGACAATTCGGAGTCGAATCTACCCCGTGGCGGCACGCTTGATAAATACGGAGGATACACACCATCTGGACGCTGCGTTGTGGAGCTCTTCCTCCATATGGAACAGGGTGCTGAGAATTGCAAGGCAAATTGTAGTGAAATCCCTGACAGAAGCGACATTTCACTTGTGCTTGTTTATATGTGACTGCTAGGAGCCCTTCTACGTATCATATGTTGAGTATCTGAAACGCGTACATGGTAAACTTGTTTTCTTTCGTCACGAGGCGTTAATCCCCCCTGTTCTCTGACTTTTGAGGGAAAACAATGAGTTTTATCAATGACAGAAATGTGAAGCTTGATTCAAAAATCGATAGCATGCAAATCTCTCATTTCACGTTTACTTGGACAAAGTGGACAAAGGGTCGATGACTGAGTTTGATGTAACTTCCAGCTACTCTGGCCTTGAAACCACTGACATTGAAATAGTGGAACTGTAGAAATCTAGAGAATTTCAAGATAAATAGACAATGACGATTTGAATTGGGTGATGACGAATACAGATAACACTGACCTTTAAATGAAAATGTCGATATCGGTCGCGTATACAAATATCTGTCAGTGTTAACCACTATAACAGTGTTTATATTCTAACAATACCAATCCTGTAAAATATCAAATAAAAGATACATATGTATATGTTTTAGTTATATATCATGAATACAGAAAGATTTTTTTCTAATAAAATTCGTACTGACATTATAAGATAAATACAGTTTTGAACAAAAACTTATAAAATTAATTTTCATTAACTGTGAAAAAAGTCATTTAAAGTTTATTTGTCATATCAGTAAGATTATATATTTAATCAATGATATTGTAACTACTAGCTTGTACCATAAAACATAAGCCATATTCTTTAGTTTCCTCTGCTTAAATTGTTTCACTGCTAATGCATTTGTTTATGATAAATTTAAGTAGTATTCATCAATGTTAAACATATTAGTAATTTGACTGTACAGTAGCATTATATTGTCAATTGTAGAATTTTCATCAATATGATGTCAGAGTACGCATCATAATTGAGTAATTGTGTTGACGCTTATAACAAGCCTTTAAGTATATATGTTTTCTTAATAAAAAATATGACTTTTGAAGAATAAATTTCATGCCATTGAAATTATGACTTTATAACAATATCACTCTGTGACGAAATGGATATTCACTATTGCTTTTAAACATGTTCGAGGTTAATGCTTAACTCTGAATACCATTTTTTCCTTATCCTTATTTCCAATATCTTCCTTTATGATATTGCATAACAATAAATCATTCTTACCAGGTTAGTATTATCATAAAAAGAATAGCTTCTGATTCTTACATTGACTATTTAAGTTCTATATCAAATGTTAAATCACGTTCATTTCCAACTTTGCAAATGTTTCCATTGTAATTGTGTGCCTAGTAGTTCAGATAGCTAGACAAACACAAAATAAATGTAAACACATCATTTCGGGAAAAAATGAGCTTCATAACATAACATAAAGTGTTATCATATCGATAAGCACCAATGCGTTATTATCATTATCCTTTTTAATAAAACTTTAGAATGAATTCTCCTTCTATGAAACAATTTCAACCATGTTAAACCTTGTTAATTTTGTTCGTTAATTTTTATGTATTCGAAAAACTCTTGTAACGGTTAATTTATATTTACCATTTGGAATACATAGCTAAATGAACTTAAATTCATATCTTCAAATAATTAATTTCATTAATCCATTACGAATTCTTTACCAGTCAAAATAGACATTTGGCAAAATAAGATGAACACCATTTCTCTTTAAATGTGAGCGATGTCAACAAATGGTTCTAAGCGTTCCATTTATAGCCACTTTCTGTGTTAATCCTTATTCCCTGACGGATCAGAAGAATCAAGTTGGCCAATCTTTGAAGAGAGAACCAAGGTTAAGTTAAAGTGCAAGGAAACATGTCATCGCGCCATGTCTTGAAATAACACTTCCTGAGCGGCTAAAAGGAGATCATTTCTTAGAGAAACAAAGAAATGAACATTTACATTGTCTGAAACATGAATAGTCCACTCAGCAAAATATTTTGGAGATTCCAAAAAGACCCTTAAACTGAGTCTCACGGAGACTTGATAATACCTAAAAACAATCTTCAAACAGCGATCCTTGAAATGGTGCCCAAGACGACCAAGTGTCTGGCAATTCTTCGATTTTTTTTCAGACAATGTTGAAGTTCAATGTCAACTTGAATTTAAGATTATTCATATAGGTTTGTACATATGATTTCGAAGACGGTTTAACTGAGATATGAAATCGTATAACCTTTAGTTACAAAACAGCATGTTGATCATGGAAGATACTGTCTTATACGGAACAACCAAAGGGAGAATAGGCGTACTTGTTGTACTCAGTGAAATTGGCATCAAAAGAAAAGATTTCTCCTACTGCTTTATATTTGTAACTATGACGACTTTTGTGTTTATTCTCCTGACATGCAAATATTATATCAAAATGGAATATATCCAGTAAGAAAAAAATATGATATGCTGTGAATAAAAATTGCTTAAAGGTGTATAAATTTACACATTAAAACGCTTTTGAGACTATCCTAGACTAATTAAAAATAAGTCTTTTCCAAATTTGGACACTTTTTCTTAAAATATTTTAGTATAACTTTCTATTTCAATGTGTCCTCACTATTACATAAAGCTGTGTACAACAGAACAACAGACGTTTACCTACATGACCTTATTTTGTGTAGTATATTAGCACGTGTTTTAACATAACATAACAAATGCATCGACATATGATTTCAAGAACATGTTGGCACTAATACACATAAATATACTTTTGGGTAACGGATGAGCGTAAAATCTTTTCTAAGAGTTTTTATGAGCTCGAAACTCATTAAGATTTCCCGGTATAGAATATCCTAATAAAATTATTTATTAATACATTAAGAACAGGATGTCCATGTGAATAATATATTATCCGTTGTTACAAAACAAAGATTTTTTCAACAACGGAAATGCTAAACATACTTCTGAATGCTTTCAAAAGATGACGCAGAAGCATAAAATTAAAATATTTTTAAAAGGCAAACATTTCTCTTTAGATGATCAAAACTTTGTAAAATGCAAACAAAATTTCTGGCAGCAGATGAAACGAAAGATAGCAAAGACGACGAAGCCTTTTGAGTGGAGATGTGGTGTCAATGAATGGTGGTCGAAGGGGCATCATACTGTCCCTTTAAGTGTAAGTAAACATTAGCCAGGTCTGTCTGACTGAAGTTTAGGGTAATTATAGATGAAACAGTTGGCAGTAATTTGGACAAACCTTATACCTCTTTTAGATGTGTAAAAATAGAAGTGGATAATCTTGCCTGCCAATTATCTCTTTAAAAGAATTAAGTCCTGTTTTTGTGCTTGTACAAATTTAAGGCGCATTTGATACGTTTTTTTTTTTACGTCTGTTTGTTTAGCTGATTGTAAGTATAAAATTGTGTGAAATATTTGTTTATGATTTAAATATTTCCCTAAAGCCGAAATGTTTATTGACCTGATTTTAAATAAGTAAAACATGATTTTGATAAATAATATTCAACTAACTGATCGCGAATAACTGGAAAACTCATTTTATGATATTTCTATAAAACCTTCAAATCAATATTCACAACATATTAATACATTCGATACTGTTAAAATATCGACAGTGTGTGTAGCGATTTTGTAGAACAAATAAATCCAAACACTTTTGGCATCAATGTTCCTCGCAAGCGGGAGGAAAGCGGATTTAAAAAGCTTAAAAACTCTCAAACAAATATTGCATGTTTTTTGCATATCGCTTAAACCTGCCAATAAAAATGTACATGGTTAGGGCTCAACAGAAATCCACATGCTTCGTTTCTCATCACGAGTCGACGAGGTTGCCAAACTTTTACTCAGCGTTTTTCACATAAAGCAGAAGCAAATATTGGCATAAAAGGTTACAAATATAATATTGTAACGTTTACCAACAATAACCTGTGCGGAGATGCGAGCAAACATTAAACTAATCGCCATCTTTCCAACGGGTTAGTAGGGGCATGTTGGATCTGCTTTACATGTTGGCTGTCTTCCAACCATGTAACCAACATGTGGTATGAAGCGTCGTCAAACAATCTTTTAAGTGTATTCTGATCTTTTCATTTTACATATCATTCATAAATAGATTAATACTTACAGGGAAAAGAAAAAAGAACGAGAAATGGTTCAGAGAGAGGAAGAGAGAGAATTGATAGAGAGAAATATATATCTAGATAGAAAGGAAGAGAGAAATAGGAACAGAGAGAAGAAGAGAAAGAGAGGGAGAAATAGACAGACAGAGACAGATGCAGTGAGTGAGAGAGAGAGAGAACAAGGGAGAGAGAAATGGACAGAGGCAGTGGATGAGGAAAGAGAGAGAGAGATAGACAGACAGACAGACAGAGGCAGTGGATGAGGAAAGAGAGAGAGAGATAGACAGACAGACAGACAGACAGAGGCAGTGGATGAGGAAAGAGAGAGAGAGATAGACAGACAGACAGACAGACAGACAGAGGCAGTGGATGAGGAAAGAGAGAGAGAGATAGACAGACAGACAGACAGAGGCAGTGGATGAGGAAAGAGAGAGAGATAGACAGACAGACAGACAGACAGAGGCGGTGGATGAGAAAAGAGAGAGAGAGATAGACAGACAGACAGACAGAGGCAGTGGATGAGGAAAGAGAGAGAGATAGACAGACAGAGGCAGTGGATGAGGAAAGAGAGAGAGAGATAGACAGACAGACAGACAGAGGCAGTGGATGAGGAAAAAGAGAGAGAGATAGACAGACAGACAGACAGACAGAGGCAGTGGATGAGGAAAGAGAGAGAGAGATAGACAGACAGACAGACAGACAGACAGAGGCAGTAAAAGAGGAGAGAGAGAGAACAGACAGACAGAGGCAGCGGAAGAGGAAAGAGAGAGAGAGAAAAAAAGAGGAGATGGAAAGAGATTGTGTCAATTATATTACATTATATTCAGATTTCCTAAATAATTAAATGATTTTGTTGACCCTTTTTTATTATTTTGAATGGCACTTTTTTGTTGATTGCTATTGGAGATCTAGATAACAGAATGTCTGCAATCTAAGCATGCGACCATGCTACAAGATACATGACAAATATACAACCAATAGGACATGAAGAGGTAAAGTTAATCGAGAGAGCACAAAAACACCTTTTTAGATTACAGCAAATGGTGGTTAAAGCACCCCAAAGAGCTGTATGAAATATATTTCAATTTAACAAATATTGATATCAAAATCAATAGCACTTACTACTATAAGCTTTAATGTTCCATACTGACTTTATCTTAAGTTGACTTATACATCACCTCGTCAATGATGTTATACATTAATTAAACCAAAATGACTAATTGGTTAGCATAATTGTAAAATAAAAACATTAATAGCATGTTCGTGGTACTGATTTCTTTTTGCAAAATATCCAAATATTTTCAATTCTTATCAAAAATGAAAAATACCATTCTTGCAAAAGTATCACTATTTCATGTGTCATATTTATAGTTTTAAAAATAAGAAGAAATTTCAAATAAAAAAAGAAGTAGACCTTATATAAAACTAGTAACAAAAAAGCTGCTTTTAAAAAAAAAACTTCATCGAAAACTATTGACAAAAATCTCAATTCACGTTCACTTTTAAGAAGTCATGTTTACACGGTTTTACCTGTGTTTTCTTTTCACACCTGTGAAGTTAATTAGGGTCAATACTTGAGAGCCTGCATCGCTACATTGAAAACAGTCCTGTTTGCTTCGACCTCTATGTAAGCGCTGTGGTGATGGATTTGGACCATTGGTAACAAAACTGTGTTGAATTCCTAGTCAAACTGAAAGGGCATCACATTTAAATACCCAAAACGATAATTTACCTGAAATGTTGTTGAATTTCATCCTTCTAATTTCTTAGCATTGCCTCAATGAATTAAATTTGATGAGTTTCGAACAAAATTCGAACAGTTTAGACAAAACAGTATGTCTTTCATTAACCGGACAAAATTATAAAAAAATATATAATTGTTTTTGAAAATGAATATATTGAAATGTTTTGAGGATCTGATAAAAAATACATCGTAAAAATATGAAATTACGTAAACCAAGGAAAGGGTAAAAAGTAATTAGTGACATAAATATAGCCAGAAAAATAAATCTAAAGAAGTTAGAAAATATGGTGAAGTATTAGCATACACCGTGGGCATTGACCGAGTTAAACTATTTGAAAAAACGCTTTCGTTGTCATTCGTGGTCAAACAACTAGAGTTCACCAATGCTAATTGCCCAACATCCTCTTAAATGTAATTTATTGGAATAATATGTACAGGTCAAAAGTCTAACCCCCAAAATATAACTGTCATAAAATCGCGTAAAGGCTTTTTCAGAAAACGATATTAAGAAGATAATGTTTGCTTTCTTCATAGTTCTGTTTCTCAATATTTTAAATCTGAATATTTTAGCAATTTTTATTTTCTCGTCCGTTGGTTCTATATGGTTTCAATTGAATACTTCAAACAGGCCTAAAACGTTTTCAAGCTTGAGAATGTTTGTTCCGAAAAGCATTAATAATCGCTTCCTAAACTTCTAAATTTGATTTGATTTATGGAGTTACATATTCAATATTATGCCTGGTAAAAGGAAAACAAGTCTTTTTAATATTGAAGTCTCATTGAAGCACCATATGCCGAAAAATCGGACATTCCGAAAGTCTTTACCGATTTTCAAATATCAAAAGATAACATCGTTGATATAAAACCTTTCACAACAGCAAAACTCTGTCACTTCGTAACACATGCACGCACCTCGCTTTGGCTCAGGTGCATTCATTTACCGTTACCCTACAGACACAATGGGGAAATTAACACTTGTTTGCACATCAAACTAAAGAACCGGCGTCCAGTGTTGTTCGTGTTAAATATCATGTAACTTGTTTTTTGGCTTATGAGGTCCAGTCGCTTTTGCAAATTAGTTCGTCCATTGTATACAATGATGGCCGGGCTCCACACACGTTTTCGTGTTAGTTGTTCTCAGTTGAACCCTCACGTTATGTAACGTTGTGGAACGTTTGCCAATTTTCGTAATTCTGCAACGCGGCCTGCGTCATAACACTGTGGAATCAACGTGGACTCTAAGTTGTAGAATCCATCACTAAAACACCGCTGAATTACACCGTATATCCAGCGGTATAAAACCGTATTATAATTGTTCTTAAGTATCATGTCGTTTTAGAATCACGTCATTTCTACACGTCATCAACTTGTAACAACTTTTAGCATCAAAGGTTTAAAACGACCCTAATATTTTGTACGACAGGGGACATTTTTTGACAATGGTAATCATCTCATATCACAAGCATATACGATTATTTGATTTTCATTTCCATCATTTGATTTTTAAAAATCAGCCTATGATAATGGAAATTGATAATTTTTAACTTTAAGTTTTTTGTTCTTATTCATAAGAAAATCCCCAATTAAAATAGTTTACTCTTAGTTAATAAATCAGAGTTTGTCAAGAGTTGTCAAAATTAACAGCTTGATCAGAAAGAATGCTAATACCGCAAAAGATGATGAATAGTCATCTTAATTTCTATTCAAAAAAGTTAAGCTATTCGTGTAAGAAGGTACGATTTTATGACCCTACTTAAATCTTCCTATCTACTTTTTCAAGTTCACCTTTGCCAACGTTAGTATTTGTCAAATGATCGTACTGACAACGTAGGGAAGATGGTAAAGTGTGAGTATTTAGAAAGATGAGGGATAAATTTACCTAGACAACAGTTCACCATGCCAAGGCCAGTTGACGCAGTACAAAAGCTTTGCTATGTTCTCTTGGGATACAAACAAGTCCTATAGACTTTTTAGTATTTACTGTTTAGAAAGAGACGATCACTTCAGTATACTTACTCAACTAGGATATCCACCTGTTTCCATATAACCTTGGCAATAGTGAAATAAGGTGTTTGACAAGGAGACACCCTACGTCCTACTCTATTAGTTGACTCGGCGTATTTATTTTCTGTTAGTTTGTCAGTGGTGTATAACTTACTCCTGACAAAGTGTGCTGTGATGAGTTGTATTGTATTGCAAGCCTTGACCTTCAGTGTATTTTATTTCCTTTATTCTATTTCTGCGGAGAGGCATAATTTGGACAAAGTTTAACTCAGTGTAACCAATACAAAGCAACATGCGCTCCAATGTAACACATATTAATACATCTTTATCTTAGTCTCGATTTCTAATAGAGATGTAAATGAAAAATCATGGCAAAAAGAACATTATTAGATTCTGCAACCTGCTACTTTTATATTTTTATATAACCAACATTTAATACAATATAATATCGTTAATTATCAACATATCTTATATACATATATAGAAATATAAATGCATTTTTATCTACATACTCAAACTCACTTATTTGTCTTTAAGCCATGGTAATAATGTAGACAGTAGCGCTTTGACCCTTTATTGCAAGAAAATCGCGTATTATTTGTTTAGTATCCTAAATATTGTTATCATAATTATTACATATTCTGGAGGATTTTTGCAGCTACAAAAATTAGTACGCTTACAAAATGTTATGTAAACTATTCTCGTAATAATCTATTGCACACGTTAACTTTGCCTACCTGCATTATAGTTGGGAATCTTCGTGGACACTTTCTTCTCCTCCGGGAAGGATATAGGTTTGGTGGATATCCGAACTGGAGGGCGTGGCGTGGTAAAGGTCGTCGTGCTTGGCGTGGTAGTAGTTGGTTTGGGTGTGGTAGTCGTTGTGGTAGTGGTAGTGGTAGTGGTTGTGGTTGTGGTTGTAGTGGTGGGTGTGGTGGTTGTGGTGGGAGTGGTGGGAGTTGTTCTCCAGAAGGGTGTTGTCGTCCTTCGAGGGGATCTCGTTCTCCATCTAGGAGATTTAGTCCACCACTGAGGTTTTTTAGACCTTGGTGGTCTTGTTGTTCGACGCCAACGCGGTGCGTCTGTCCGCCATTCTGGTGCTCTTGTACGATACTCGGGTGCTCTTGTACGATACTCGGGTGCTCTTGTACGATACTCGGGTGCTTTTGTTTGCCTTTCGGGTGCTTTAGTGTGCCATTCAGGTGTCTTCGTGTTCCATTCCGGTGATTTTGTGCGCCATTCGGGTGCCTTAGTGCGCCAAATTGGTGCTTTTGTACGCCACTCAGGTGCTCTAGTGCGCCATTCTGGTGCTTTTGTGCGCCAAGCAGGAGCATCCGTTCGTCGTTCTGGTGTTTCTGTCCTCCATTTTGGTGCTTCTGTTCTCCATTCCGGAGCTGTTGTTACCCATTCTGGAGATTCAGTTCTCCAGTGTGGTGCCGTTGTACTCCATACGGGCGCTTGTGTCCTCCATTCTGGCGCTTTCGTCCTCCATTCGGGCGCTTTAGTCCTCCATTCGGGTGCTCTGGTTCTCCATTCGGGTGCTCTTGTTCTCCATTCTGGTGCTTTTGTCCTCCATTCGGGCGCTTTTGTACGCCAATCTGGAGTTTTTGATCTCCATCGGGGTGCCTTTGTCCTTCGTTCCGGTGATTGCCAAGAATTCGTGGTAGTTTCCCAGGGCATTGTAGTCCTCCTCCAGCGATATGTTGTCCTCTGCCAAGGAGTAGTCCGTCGACGCCATCTTGGCGGAGATGTTCTTGGTTGCCAGGGAGATGAAGTGCGCTGCCACCAAGCAGTGGTTCTCACCAAGGGTGCGGGTGTGGTAATTTCATACCGAGGTGGGGGTGTGGTAGGCTGTGTAGTGGTCCTATGCTTACTCGACGGTGTGTATATAGGATACTGTCCATACCGGGGTTTTTCTACTTTATTACAATCATCCCACCGAGATAAAGCGGGAACACAGTTTTTATATTCATTAGACCAAACAGAACTATGCGGGCATGGCGGCAGTAAGTGAGGCTTACCGTAGCCACATATATAATATTGTGAACAGTTTTCTGGGTGTCTTACCCATTGTATTCCCATGGAGGTACACGGGAACCTGGGAGTGTTTCTCGCACGCCGCCTCGCTCCATATGAACATGTATTTCCATAAATCATTAAAACTAAAAACACATAAGCAGCTTTGTGGAAGTCCGCCATCTCACAGATACCTTTTATCCAATAAATGCATAGATATAGTCCAGAAATTTACAGCCCGCTCAAGGCGGCTGTCACAAGCGGATCGTCGAGTAGCCTAGGGAGACATTGGGGATAAGAAGTCATGCGGTGAAACCAACGACCGCCAAAAGTCTTCCGTCAACACTGGTGTAGTTGAACGACGAGGCAGCTTTTTGTGGTGTTTGCTCGTGTCCGCTGCTGAACCGGGGAGCAGACGACAGCCATAGGCCAATAACTGGAAGGAGGCGGAGCGAACCAGCTGTCAGTCGAAGGATCTCTAGTTTGGCAACATCGTCTAAGTCTGTTGACTTTCATTGACTAGGGTGACAAGAAGCATGTCCCGACTGAGCCTCTGCTTACCAAACAGACAGTAGACTGGTATCCCTGTACGACGGGATATACGCGGAGAACGTGTCTCCACACCAGGGTCCGACCATAAGACCTCCTGGACTCATATGTAGGTGTTTCGACAACACCTGGTAATCCCCTCTGTTTCATACCTATTCTTTCATCTCCAGAACCAAACTTCGGGTTATGCCGTCTTAACATTGTTACGTACATGACGTATCTTGTACGTGCTTGACCTCAGTGTCCGGCAATAGAGTACATGATGGTCAACTCATAACTTGGACACTAGTGTTTGTGCGAGACTTTTTGAGGTTCCATGGCATGATGAACTTGACATTGTCTCCGTTCCACGTCTAGCAGATTAAGAAACCACAATGCTTAAGCATTTTCCGCTCGCTTATCCCATGTCTCGAATACCTTTCAAAGTGCAAAACCTTATTTCTTAGAGGTATTTCTATTTACAAATAAAGCTTTTGTAACTGACCACTTCCTTCCATTTTCTTACAAAAATATACCTGTAGTGATGTTACTCAACAAATATCGTTTTTAGAAAACATAGAAAATGTCATCAGAACAGGAAGCTATCGCTCCGAAAAACAAACATTTAAAAAGTAGGAACAAACAATAAGTTGGTGCTAACCAGTGTTGTGTCAGCTTGTATAGTACATCCCTGTTCATCTTATAAATACCTATTTAAAGAAACATTAATGTGAAAAGATTCACATAACACACTGGTGCAATGTGGCAATGTGGCAAAAAAACACATAGATATTTACTTATATAAATATATATGTAAGTAAAAAGATTCTCAAACTGGTTCAAAGTGTTGACTTTATTACGTACACAATCGACATTCGGCGTAAATAAATAAGTTTCAAAAATAAGTAAAAGATGTTGTGCTATATGTGTATATAAGCAGCTTACATGTTAAACATAAATAATAATATGAGGTTTCATTAATACCTTGTCCCAAAACTATTAGCATAACTACAAAATAATCTTTTAAATTTACAATGTTAACATCATTTTATCTTGTTAATAATCATTCGAGGAATGTTCAAAATAGTTAAGAATAGCTATTTTGATTTTGGACTTTTGGAATTCAACAAAGTATATTTAAACATCAACACGTTTTGTTCTTTATATACCATGTATAATTTTTAAGCATAATTGTTTACATTTATTCTGAAACTGATAATGTCATAAAATAATACACTATCACAGCATTTGTAAAAAAAATTAAAATTCGTTAAAAACTCAAAATAAGAATGAGTAACATCGATCTTCATAAATTTAGATCAACTTTTTTATCGGATCTTTAGCTCTCTTTAACAAATATGTTAATGTCGATTTAATTTGTTTTAGATTGAGTTACATGTAAGTCTCAGAGAAAACAAGGCAACGTTGGCAATTTACGTAAGCAATGACATTGTTTGACTTACTAACAGACGATACAAACTGGTGCCAATGACACAATTCAAACCATTTTTAAAAACATTTTTAAAGTGATCATGTTTCATAATTACATATATTGTTTAAAAGCCCGGAGTGTTATGTTTTACTTCGGTGTCATTAGTGTCGTTTCTTTTGGACAAAAGTGCATGTTTCAGCGGCGATGTTTGTTGTATATCTTAGTTTACCTATTTCGATCATTGGTTAAGATGTCTTCGAATTAGCACCTTCTTCATAGTGCTAATAGCTCAAATCTTATACTTAACACTCATTCTGTTCAAACTCGTACTTGTTTCTTACTTTTATTTAAGCATCTTATCCACAAATAATACGTGACAACAGAAAAACCGTTGGTAATGCATCAGGCTGTTCGCTTTACAAACGATTTACATTTTCTAATATTTATTCAAAACATCTTGCTTACAATGAGAAGCGTGATCATCTTTTCAGGTAATTTGTGTTATGTTTAAAAAGGTTCGTCGAGTTTATAATCCCGGCCTAAATACTTCATAAATCGTTGTAATGTCAGTAAATCCCTTTATGGTGGATGATAAGGCTATTTGTTGAATGCATTAAGGCACAAAGGTGTAGCAATTTATCTCCCACCTACCTCCAGCAGAGGCCTTGAAAAATATTTTAGAAGTGTTTTACTGTCTTCTTATAACTTGATGAAAAGGTTTCAGATTTTACAATTACTGTTTATGACCTGTATACATATTTAAGCTATTTTCCAGTCTAAGTAAACCTAGCCTCAATATTACCCGTTTCACTCCGATATTGAGTCTCAGAGTGAAATGGGTAATATTGAGGCTAGGTTTACTTAGACTGAAAAATAGCTTAAATATGTATACAGGTCATAAACAGTGATTGTAAAATCTTCCTTTCCGAAACGAGTGATTAAGTGAGCAATGATTATCGATCTTTACGCTCATATTTTACAAGTAAAGACGTTCTTGAATTTGAAAAATACCAAATTGATATATTGCAATACGCTTTTCTGTATCGAAATATATTGCAATGCAGAAATAGGAACGAAACCAATCCTCATTTGCTACCATAAAGAGTATATACAAGAAATACGTGAGAATAGGTGAACATTTCATGTTTTATCCTGGCTGTTCTCTTCTCTAACATGATAGGGTTGCATGAAGCTTCTTCGACAAAAACTAATTACAAATGTGGTGGATCTCCCTGGCACGAATCTTGGACGATGTAAAGTGTTAGTTAAGGGTTGTGGAAGACCTGCAGTGGTATAAATCCTCTATGCTTAGTTGTGATCCTGTATATATTTACATTGCGTCTTTACAACCTACAACCATCTTGTGTTCACACCGGTACTAGGATAAGAACATGTGAACGTAACGTTCTAAACGTTTAATTGAATGAGAAAATTTTCACAATACAGCACATCGCTTCACAATGATGATTTTCGTGTACACCTTTGATAACATTTTCGTGTTTAAGAAATATAAATACTAAACTGCATGACCCACAAAAGACCTTTACGGACGTGTAACATTAGAATAATGTTGATGTCAATTGACATTTATGATATAAGTTGGAAATGTTCAAGTCTTTATATATATTGGAAATTCGTGATATTGACAGTCTCCGAGTCAAATTTCAATTTAAAAAACTTAACCTTATTGAAAGGGAAAAGATCCATCCAAAACTTAAAGGGGCAGTAGCACGTTTTTTGATAATTTTATATTTTAAAATGTTCACTGATAATTGTACGTTAATGCTTAATGTATTAATTTGGTAGTGTCAAAAATCTTATTACACAAGCCATTTATCCATAGTCAGAGGACAAAGTTTGAAGATTCACATAAAATCCATTGGCAGCCATTTTGTGTGAACACCTTTAATTCATTTTGTGCAAGAAAAAGGAGTCGTATGGTTAAATTTTACGTTATATATTTGAATTATTACTGCTCCATTTAGTTTAAATACATTGTTTTTCAATTGGAACCATTAATTTTCATTTTCCTGACATCACCTTATATTCCCCCTAAAAACGTGCTACTGCCCCTTTAATGTGCAAATGTCAGAAAGGTACAGGAGGTATTCTAGTAACATGAACCAGACTCGGAGAGCGAAAGAATAATTTAAACCATCTGAAACTGGACCATAAGCTTGAAAGCACAGCCGATGCTAAACTAACCTAATAATCCGGAACTTTGGCTTGAGCAAAAAAAATTTCATCAGGGATATTCACAAGTTCCAAGATTCAAATGAAAAATAAAGGAAATGTTAAGAAAGATAGCTATCATGAAGGATAGGGCCAACATTTCGAAATAAATCCATTTAAACCTGTCATCAATTCACTAAAAAACAATGATCCTTTTTGCTCAATATAGAAATTGCCAATTCAAGGAATTTTGAATATCAACTAGCTGTTTGTCCACGTTACATTACAGTAACAAGTAAATAGCATTTTGTTTGTAAAATAGGAAAGCCTTTGAGTATATTTGATAATACAAGCTTTCTGGTATTAAAATGATCATGCGTGCAATAACAAACACAATATGTATATATGCTCTTGGAAATTCCGGTCACGAGTCACAAGAGTTTAATTAAGAAATGTGCAGTAAATTAAGGTTTACAACAATGTTAATTAACTTTACCCAAATGTTAACATGCAGGGTAATAATATAGACGAAACCCAGTCACAAACACGAGACCAATAAGCGCGTTTACTCGCTATGTTGGGCTAATTGCTGAGGCCCGTGCATTCTGGTTCCTTTAGTGTGTTATGCGGCGCGGGTTGAAACGCAGCGTATCACAATTTTGTAACCAGAACTAGATCCGTGCAGGAGAATGTTGCAAGCACTTGTTAAACGCCCGTGTAAAGACAGTGAGAATGTTTTAATTTGTCGAATTAGGTTGTAGGTCAACAGTAATTGGCCGGTAATGGTATAATGGACGTCATGGGGTTAACGTTAACGGTCGGTCGTGTGGCTCTGCCTTGTTACAATAGGACGTTTGTGTGGTTCACACCAAGTTAATATTAATCTGGTTATATGTTTTCATATTTTGTTTCATTGCATTTGAAATAAACAAGTTTACATGATGAATAACGATATTGTTCTCTAAAACTGGCATTTGTTCCATCACATTCTCTTGCATTTCTGAACTAACACAAAGCCGTTTAAAGCGAATGATGAAAGATATTCTTGAATTAAATATTCGTAGCAAACATGTCCATAATTAGTCTTATATGTCCTCTGTTAAAGTTGTTGGTACCTTGATTTAAATGCGTTCATATATCATATGATGAAATAAACATTTTCTTAAATGTATTCACACAGCATTAGCAAAAAATAAACTAGGCATTTATATCGCCCAGACTTAACTAGATTCCTTGTCATGTGTGCTCTGAAGAAAATGGTCCCCAGATTAGACATTCGGGAAGTTGGGTTCACGGTATATTGTCCCCGTATGTCATAACAAATAATGTTATCGCATCTCAACATAAATTGTTATACATAAAGCTTTAGTTATCTTTTTTCCTTTGAAAAAAAATGATATAATCATATCTTCAACAAATGAATAATTTAGTTGAGGCTTGATTACTGCTTACTTCTTCATTTTGTTTTACAAGAGTGCTTCAATTTTCCTTTTCAAAATAAGTTTACTTTGTAATTTAAAGTACTGTTATCTACTTTAAAAACTGTCCAGTTCATATTAGGCAAATAACAAATGATTGACTATTTATTTGGTGTATCTATTGCAAGATATTCAACTTTTAATTTGGAATAGGTAGGTGGACAAGAAAGGTGCTAGTTCCATTACGTGCTAGCTTTTACGGAGTTTTCTCAAACCATTCAGAGTTTATAACCGAATTGCTCACAAACATTTCTATGCTTAAGATATTGATATATGTACTTTTATCCTCCCTTTACCCCCAAATTCAGATTGGAGGGTGAGTACACATGATACGAGTGTTTTTACAGCATTCCTTTTCAGATGAACTTAAAAATATTCAGAGTTCATAAAAAATCAGCGTTATAATTGACATGGCTGACGAAGTTGTGGGCGTTGTGGCTATTTATAGGATCCATGATGGACATAGGGTTAACAGGCAATGTCCAGTTCTGACCAGGCGGTGTGAGTGGACAGTAGCGAGCCAGTGTCTGTGTGTTTCCTCTGACTTGTTGATTTGTGCTGTTTGTCCGCTGAAGTTTGTTGTTGTGTATCTTGTTTGTGTATTTCGTCAAATTTAGTCACAACGAAACAATGTGGCATCTTGTTATCAGCAAATCGCAAAACATTTATTGTCAATATTGATGTCTTTATTATAAATACGATCGTTCTATTTTTATCTTTTAGTATTACGAATGGACAACTGTAACATTTCTATATGTCCATGCTTACATATTACAATTTAAATGGATATCATAGTTCCTATGACAAACAAAAACGTTACACCATATTATGAAAAAATTTATGTCATTTCCATACCTATAAAAAAACTGAGTGTTAATAACTGATGTCAGTGTAATTTTAACCAACAAAGTTTTAATAGCAGACTCAGAAATCAAAAGTTCGCTTTCTTTTCCCCCTTCCTTATAAAATTAAAAACTGAAATCAACAAGTGCTTTTCTTGGCACACAAGAACATGTTAAACATCAATTACATCACATCCTCTGCTCATATCTTCATAATTCCTCAAACATCGGACACTGCTGTGATAATCAGGAAATAAACAGCAAGCATGCGATGAAAATTACTTCAATAAAACCTGACGTAATGTCACTTTTTGCTTAAAAGGCAATTCAAACGATCAACAACAACACTAAACACAACATGGATATCATCTTTAGCGTCTAAAAGATCAAGGAAAACTGAATGAAAAGCAAAAGGGTTCTAATGTTATGGCAGAAACTGGTTATCATGTATCCTTTGAGTTGTATATAAAGCTAATGAGAAGATAGGTGGGATTTTTTATAAAGTCAATACTTTCCCTTTTCGAAGGGAAATAAGAAGATGTCACCAAACAAATGTTAGAATTTGCAAGAGAATCATTTGGAGTACTTGAAATAATTATAAAGTTTCCCTAAATTAAATGAATTAAAGGGATTCATACTCAAAAATTGCCTATTGAGATTTCCGCTTGGAGGCAACATCTATGTTATTATTAAGAATTCGAAAACTTGGTTTGAGAAATTAAATATTGAGCTCTCTGAAGTCGATGATTTTGCATAAAGTAATATTTGATTTGGATAACTTTGGATACATAGAAGATAAAAATGCTACAATGCCTTTCATTAATAGGAAGTCAAGCCCGAGGTCGTATCTAAATAACACTACCAATGCATCAAATATCCAACTAAATGCGACCCTCTACTAGACCTTTCTAGACTCAATATCGGAGTGAAACGGGTAATATTGAGGCTAGGTTTACTTAGACTGCCGATTTCCTTATTTTATTGCTCATTATTAAGAAGACACATTCACAATATGAAATGTTATAACTGTTTCGTAAAGCGCATTATGATGAAAATAACCTGTGTCATATTTGTAATATATTCAGTTGTTTCTGTTACATAGTTACCATTATCTATAACGATTACATTTTCTGTGATATATATCGAACGTGACTAACGTGGATTTGACTGTGATATCAGACACTTTACAATCAAATTTCAAGAAAATCAATAGATTAAATTAATATCAAAACTTTTATCATTGCACTTTCAAGTTGTCATACAGTTCTTATAAAACCCTTTAAAAGTTCACATGTGTTCGAAAAAGTAAATGATGTTTGCTCGAGTTAGGAATGATATAAAGCATTATCAGAGGGAAATATTTGTCTTATAGCCCTCATATAGTCAAGCCCGGAACAAAAGTTAACATTTATTCGAAAAGATCATACAATATTTGCTAGTGAATATTACCTTTTTGAAACGTTTTCAGAGGTAAATGTCTGTCATATGGCTAAGCTCGGTTTGTAATTTTACACTGATTCAAACAAGAGTCATCAGAAGATGACATATCCCACCGGTTCCACATGATTGTAAGATGTAAACCTTTGAAAGATAATTGTAATTTTTTCAAGCAAGGTTCATAATAGTATAAGCTAATATATATGAAACGAAACCTTTCATGAACAGAGTGTGGACCGGTTTTATATATATGAAACGAAACCTTTCATGAACAGAGTCCAAATAAGAGCCGTTTCCATGGAAATAATAAAAAATAAAATTTTCAGAAATGTGAAAATATCAAAAGGCACCACTTCAGTAGGTGGGCAATACACATCTAAAATTTCAGAAAGATATGTGGACCGGTTTTTGAGTTCTGCTCCGGAAACGAAATGATTACGGACGGACGGACATACAGACGGACAGGGCGATGACTATATCCCACGGTATTACATACCGGTGGGATAAAAATGTAATGTGGTATTTGCTCGTGTAATGAATATCTACAGTATGAAATATTTGTCAATAAAGTCAAGTAGCATATGTCTGGTTATAAGTTCACACTTGTTTCAAAACATCATATGACATATTTATAGTTTGCTGATTTCAATATAGCATTTGAGATGGAACTGTGTAGCATGGTCGTCATACTTCCTGTAAACCAGGCGACTTTATTTCTATCGCTTCATTTCGAAATAGTCCCCTGTAGTTTTAGGACTTAAAATCGCCGACAACACGGCTACCAATCACAGTAAAGTCTATGGCTTATCTATAGATCCAATCAACGCTGTCCTTCTATAGTCGGGTGCCGCCTCCTTATGAACGAACCTACTCTTGTTACTCATTAATCAACCTTTTCTTGCTCGTTGTTAATGACATGTTTATACCATAAATATGTCAAAATCTTGTTACAATAAATCATTGTATTGTTTTCATAATGTTTTAGTGCTGAATTTGATTTTGATCATTGTACTACTGTGTTATGCAAATGATTCAACATCCACGAATCTTTGTCCTTGAAAATAAAGGACGGAACAAAACATCCAATTGCCAAAATAACCGAAATTTTAAGAGTATTTGTAATTAACTATATTGATGAAGAAGCCAAATGAAGAATATGAAATGAACGTCATCCTCATTCCCAATGTAAGTCATTATTGGAAGTTACAGGAAAACACTCGATTTGATACGCTCATCAATGATTCTCGACACAAACACAAAACCATATTTTAGAGTCGGAAAAACTTATGGCAACTTTGATTACCTCCAGTTAGTAGTGCCTTGCATCTAAATGAGACGTGTTCCTTGATTGGCGTTCTATTAATAAAAGTAAATTTCCATTTTGCTGAATCGGCGATTTTAAGTCTTAAAACTACAGGGGACTATTTCGAAGCGAAGGATGTCCGTCATACAGCACCTATACTTTACTGGATGAGAAATATTATATTGACTGGTTTGGGAGCCAGTGTCTCTCTGACTTGGATTGTTGTAGTGTTTCTTCTATTTGTTCTTTCTCCATGGAATATAAAATGTGTCACGTTTTTCATTATCCCATACACTTTTAAAAGCTTCTTTCTAGATGATTTATGCTGACTTTGTAAAATGTTTGCAAAAGCCAGGCGAGCTTATATTTCATACATAGATAATACTTATATATACAATATGTGTATGCTTTCATGCCCACGGACTGAAGACGTATGTTTGTTCCAAAGACATAGCACTTGCCGTATGAAGAAGTAAACAGATTCATATTAAACAAATACCTGATATATTTGCATCATATTATTCACGTGTTCTGGAATGTAAATCTTTCTATGACGATTCTTCAAGAGTTTATCATGACAAGAATTTCAGATTTAAATAAACTTTTAAAGAAAAAATATCAATGTTTTTAATTAAATAATTTTGATTGAGTCATTAAATAATATGTTGGCTGCTTTTTACCTTATTAATAATTACATGAAGGTAATATTGACAATTTTACGTTACTCATCCTATTATTGACGTATTACTTATGTGGAAAGTTAAAAAGTTTACTTTTTTATTCATCTGCATGATTTTTTAAATTAACCTGAGAAACAAAACAGGTACTATTGACATTCTGTTTTTGTCAATCAATCACAAAACAAACTTGAAATATCAGGTAAAATAGGTCTATAGGTAATGATAGCTTACAAATTGCGATTTTTATAAATTTGAAAAAGGAGACAAGCATCTAAATTGCGATAAAAAAAGAACATTTGCATGTTCTTGTGAAATAATGACAATTACATCATTTCAATCAAAGATATACTATGAATAATACCTTAACTCCTACGCCGAAATTCTGATAAAGTTTATCAAGCTATAATATGAATTAACACCTAATGTTGATGATTAATATCAAAGAAGGACGACGTTTCAATTAAAACCAAAGCAGAACCTGGTAACATTAACATCGGCGACCAACGTAATGACATTGATAAAATCGAGTATATATGCCATCATTCAATTCAAACTTTAAAAAAAAACATCCCAACCTTTTTATTTCGTTTAAGGCAAAAGGTTTTGACAACCATTTTAATTCTGACTATGTATTAGTGTTAAAGAACTACCAACCTTTTCATTTCGTCCATGAGGTTTAACCACATTAATTCTACCATGACAAACTGTAAAAAGATTAAAAACTGATTTTATATTTACCAAGAAAAACAGGTTAAGGGTAATTATCATTTAATTAAAGGAAGGGGAACGTAATGAATTGATTTTAGCATCATCTATATATGATTTACCCATTTTTGACCATGCAATACAGGTAAAGGGTAAATCATCATTTTGACTTTCCACAAGAAGAAGAAAGTGTAAATAATTAAAGGTTATTATCATTAAATTAAAGAAAAAGGAAACGTAATTAATTGATTTTAGCATCATTTATATTTTTACCCATATTTGACCAATAGAGGTAAAGGGTAGTCATCATTTTGATTTTCCACAGGAAGTAGAAAGTGTACATGATTAGTTGCTGACTATGAAGATCTGGCGATCAATTGGACCAGGAAGGAAGGACACTTTTCACATTACACAACCTAGGTGACTTTTTCACGATATCGTTCAATTGCTTTGGAAGAAAAATCTTTATTCACCAACACGCGAAATGTGTTGAAGTATTTGCTCCCAACAATCCTCCGTTTGGAATTTCATACACTTTGAAACGATATCTTTCGGTTGGTTTTGAGGGAAATCGTCCATCACCAACACGCGAAATGTGTTGACGTATTTGCTTACAACAATCGATAGTTGACTTTTCAAGAACGCTCCGTTTGACATTTCATACACATTGAAAAGATGTCTTTCGGTTGTTATTGAGGAAAATCAAAAATGCGAAATGTGCTGGAAATTTGCTTACGTAATCAATCCTTGACTTTCCAAATCGCGTTTTTTGACAGTTCATTCAGGTTATTTATTTCATTGTTTTTCATTCTTTCGCAAATGGTTGCCATGGAAATTGGATAAATATTAGTAAAAAGGAAAACTATGAACTAAACCTCTGAAAATTTGGTAACAGAAACATTTTTATATTTCATTTAATGTTGTCAGTGACGTTTACTTTATCTAAGTTATAAATCATTCATGCAACATATAATTATTTATCTCCTTTTGAAGCTTCATTGGTTGAGATGTAATAGTTCATTTTCCGAAACTAACACCTCAATCAATTTTCGAGGATTTCCATGATTTTTTATTTGACGTTTGAAGGTGAAAAATACTATCTATGATTACGAGCAATATGTATTACTATACACTTATTCATCTTTGAAAGTCAAAATATAACATCTAATAGTTTACTGTTACAGATCAGCAATATTTTTAAGAGAAATATTTCTTCAAAACCTAAGAACACTAAGATATTCAGAAAGACAATTATATTTTCTTTTTTGCCTTTCAAAGATTTCATCCTAAAGCCGAAAATAATGTTCTCTATTTCTAAAAAGAAATAATTTATTTCATTTTAACTCTTGATAACAGCTGTTGGAAGTTTGTAAGGTTCTCGGATTAATTTAGCAATGGGGCATACTCAAATCTAAGGATCCCTTTTCATCTCGACGCACCATCTTCATTCGTTGCGTTACATCACAGCAGCTCCGTTGTTTTGCAAACATTTCAACTTTTTGTTTTATATTTTTTCTCATCAAAAACGAAAAAGATTAAGCTAAACCTTTTGGATGGTAGATCGGCATGCTTTGAACCATCGATGAATCGATAAATGTGATTTGTTTGTTTGTTAGACTAATATTTTTGCAACTATTTTTAAACGAATTTTCCAAACCAGTTTAAAAGCTATCCGACTTTTTCATGAAATGGATTAAAATGTAAAAAGTTGTACATGCTTTTTGTAAAACAGGATCCAGATATTGTGTTTACGGAATTATGAGTCGAAATGTTTCCCTAAAGAGTCAAGAGATTATTTACAGCAAAATCGTTATTTCTAAGAACGATTATAAACAATAATACGAAAAAATATCAAACTGAAAAAATACAAATTTGATAACCAAATTGGACATGATAAAACTTCTTTTAAAATGTTTTGGGTTTTTATTTTGTCTTAATGAGTGAATTATTGCAAACATTATTCAAGACATTACCTGCTCAAATGTAATGCAATTTTCTTTAAAATGATGGAAGGAAATCCATTGAAGGAATGAAGGTGTAAATGTCGACTATATTTATAAGAAGAAACCAATGCATACCAAGTGTAGACGTAGCTAGATGTAACAAGTTGAGATTAAATAGGTAGGATAAGTTAGTTAGATCGTCAGTAGAAACCATATCTTACGGAGGTGAACTGGTAGCTTAATATTGCTCGAAAAGTTGAAATAAACGTTTTCGAAAACCAAATTAAGTAAATGTAATATTTAAGAAAAATCTCTCTATGAAAACTAAGATTTCTGTAAATTTGATATAAGTAAAATGTGTCTTTTAGAAACCAAAACATCTTAAAGGGGCAGTAGCACGTTTTTAGGGGGAATATAAGGTGATGTTAAGAAAATTCAAATTAATGGTTCTAATTGAAAGACAATGTATTTAAACTAAATGGAGCAGTAATAATTCAAATATATAACGCTAAATTTAGCCATGGGATTTCTTTTTCTTACACAAAATGAATTAAAGGTAATCAAAAAAAATGGCCGCCAAATAAATTTTATGTGAATCTTCATACTTTGTCCTCTGACTATGGAAAATTGGCTTGTGTAGTGAGATTTTTGACACTGTCAAAGTAATACATTTAGCATTAACTTACAATTATCAGTGAAAAAAATAAAATATAAAATTATCAAAAAACGTGCTACTGCCCCTTTAAGGTTAAGGAGTTATTTGTTAGAATGTGAAAATAAATATTTTGTTTATAAAATCGGCTTCATGGTGTATAGTGAAACGAAAACCACTCACTGTACTTAGGTCATTTGTCACAGTGTGAAAAATTAAGAAGGTTTTAACTGTAATAAAGTGTTAAATCCTTTTTGAAATCCATAACTTCTGGCTGTTGTCATAAGATCGTCTTTGAAAACCCAAACATCTAAAAGTGAGGGACATTGCCGTTAATTTATTTAAAATCCACGACTTCTGAAGTTGTAGACTGACACTTGTGTTAACAAGCAGCCACAGGTTGAGAGACACAGAGTCCCATTCTTTAGCAGAACGAGAAACAAGGTTTCATATTGACCGTTTAAATATACACAGCAAATATTATGGCAGGCCCCTCATCTCAGTGCTTTCTATTTGATGCTGGTTTCCATTCGCTTGTCTCTGGCCTTAGCAATGACCAGTGGTCGAATCTAAATAGTTACAGTAGTGACCACTGGATCAAGGCCAAGGTTAATATGTAATCAAGCAAATATGTTATTAACAGTGGTCTAGTGGTGTGGACAGAGCCACGGGGTAAAATGGTTGATTGTCCACGTCTTGTTAGGACCTGGATCCAGTTTCACACAAAAATGGTAAATCTACGTGTACGTGTAAAAGATACGTGCGACTAACATTTACGTTTACGTGTGAAAGTTACACATAACTTAAGTTACGATTTTTTGTGAAACTGGGTCCAGCTCTGGTATAGATAGTGATGTTGGTGGTCGAATTATTGTTAATATTTTATTTGATAAGCACAAGATTGAAAGGGGCATATTATATAGAGATTATTACCCGAGGGAGTGTGTCATATGACTCGTACGAAACGAGTGTGAATTTTTGTATTTACCATCTTAGAAATACAAAGAAACGGGCCGCTTCCCTTGCAAAGGCGACTACAGTGACGTCACGACCAATGGTGTTATGACGTCACAGGTGAAATAATACGGGAACTTGCGCTACAACAATCGTTGCTAGCCAAAAGTGATATATGCACTAGTGCTCATATTGAAAATATGTCATTACTTATTTTCAACCTATGGGTAATAAACATGTTTGTGTCGGTGTAGAAAGAAACACGTGTTTTAATGATGGTGTTAACGTTTCAGAGAGGTCTCAGCTAGCAGTAACAGCTTGTTATCTATCAATCTTGTTATCTATCAAGCTTGTTATCTATCCAGCTTGATATCCATCCAGGTTGTTATGTATTGAGCTTGTTATCCATTCAACTTGTTATCCATCCAGCTTGATATCTATACAGTTTGTTATCTATCAATCTTGTTATCTATCAAGCTTGTTATCTATCCAGCTTGTTATCCATCCAGGTTGTTATGTATTGAGCTTGTTATCCATTCAACTTGTTATCCATCCAGCTTGATATCTATCCAGTTTGTTATCCATCCAGGTTGTTATCCATCCAGCTTGTTATCTATCCAGCTTGTTATCTATCCAGCTTGTTATGTATTGAGCTTGTTATCCATTCAACTTGTTATCCATCCAGCTTGTTATCCATCCAGCTTGTTATCCATCCAGCTTGTTATCTATCCAGCTTGTTATCTATCCAGCTTGTTATGTATTGAGCTTGTTATCCATTCAACTTGTTATCCATCCAGCTTGATATCTATCCAGTTTGTTATCCATCCAGGTTGTTATCCATCCAGCTTGTTATCTATCCAGCTTGTTATGTATTGAGCTTGTTATCCATTCAACTTGTTATCCATCCAGCTTGATATCTATCCAGTTTGTTATCCATCCAGGTTGTTATCCATCCAGCTTGTTATCTATCCAGCTTGTTATCTATCCAGCTTGTTATGTATTGAGCTTGTTATCCATTCAACTTGTTATCCATCCAGCTTGATATCTATCCAGTTTGTTATCCATCCAGGTTGTTATCCATCCAACTTGTTATCCATCCAGCTTGTTATCTATCCAGCTTGTTATCTGTCCAGCTTGTTATCTATCGAGCTTGTTATCTATCCAGCTTGTTATCCATCCAACTTGTTATCCATCCAGCTTGTTATCTATCCAGCTTGTTATCTATCCAGCTTGTTATGCATTGAGCTTGTTATCCATTCAACTTGTTATCCATCCAGGTTGTTATCCATCCAGCTTGTTATCTATCCAGCTTGTCATCTATCCAGCTTGTTATGTATTGAGCTTGTTATCCATTCAACTTGTTATCCATCCAGCTTGATATCTATCCAGTTTGTTATCCATCCAGGTTGTTATCCATCCAACTTGTTATCCATCCAGCTTGTTATCTATCCAGCTTGTTATCTGTCCAGCTTGTTATCTATCGAGCTTGTTATCTATCTAGCTTGTTATCTATCCAGCTTGTTATCTGTCTAGCTTGTTATCTATCTAGCTTGTTATCTATCTAGCTTGTTATCGATCTAGCTTGTTACCTATCTAGCTTGTTATCTATCTAGCTTGTTATCTATCTAGCTTGTTATCTATCTAACTTGTTATCCATCTAGCTTGTTGTCTATCTAGCTTGTTATCCATCCAGCTTGTTATCTATCCAGCTTGTTATCTATCTAACTTGTTATCTATCTAGCGTGTTATCTATCCAGCTTGTTATCTATCTAGCTTGTTATCTATCTAGCTTGTTATCTATCCAGCTTGTTATCTATCTAGCTTGTAAATCATCTAGCTTGTTATCTATCTAGCTTGTTATCTATCTAGCTTGTTATCTATCCAGCTTGTTATCTATCTAGCTTGATATCTATCTAGCTTGTTATCCATCTAGTTTGTTATCTATCTAGCTTGTTATCTATCCAGCTTGTTATCTATCTAGCTTGTTATCTATCTAGCTTGTTATCTATCTAGCTTGTTATCCTCGGAATGATTTAGAGAATTATGGAGGTTTGACCATTTCTTTACTTGAGTAGTATATTTCTACATAGCATCACCTTTTAATTTGGAAATCATAACCTGTTTCATAATGTCAAAAAATGACAAAAAACACAATTAGGAACAAACTTATAAAACATACCCAAGCCCTGACAGCCCTGAAAGGCATTCGCTGTCATGTTTGCTATGTTAAGAAGTTGTTGGTATTCAAAGCATTGGGATGTTTCTATTTTCAATGTTTACATTTAGGATTTTATATATTTTAGGACTGTTTATCTCCATGTTGTTCTTGAAATGGACAAACATATGTTGACAACTTGTCCAATGAACTAAAATTATTTAACACTTAAAAAGAAGAGGTGAAAATTGAGGCTTGCTTGTACTTTTGTCTCAAAAATTATTTTTTTTAGAAAATACCTTTTGTGTGGCTTGTGAACATAAATAACAAAATGGTAGAATGTGATTCTTTTTATTTATCAAAAAATATTTGGTGTGTCAAACTATGTAAGTAAACATCTGCATATCAACATCAAACATGGAAACAATTATTTTGAGCAAGTTGAAGTATTATAATACTGTCAGTACTAACATAAATAGGAAAACACAACATTAAATATGGTTAAGTTTATCAAACTAAACATTTCACATCTGCATATAGTAGATGAAATAAATAATGAAGTGGAAGATAATGAGACTAAGGATTTGGATATTTAAATGCATATTTTGACAAATCAATACATCACATGTGCAACAGAGCAAGTGAGATCATCTGGGATGAGTTCAGGTGCTTCAGCATTAAAAGAAGCATGAAATTGTCAAACTCAAAGAGTGAACCCCCACCCTTTCAATTGGATGCCCTCCCCCCTTTCAAAATTTCTTGACCTGCTACTTAGTTTAACTCCTGATTAGAAAATTGAAGAAAAAAAACAATTCTTAAAGTTTCTGGAATATGAATTTGGCAAATTCCACTTGAATCATGACTATGACATAATAATAAAGTTAAGGAGATACATGTCTTTCCTTCTGGGGATATTTTCTGTTGTATAAACTATGATGAAAAAATGTGAACAAATGGAACATAATACAAAATGTGACTTTAATGTGACAAATTCTATATTCTTAGATTACTGGTTACTGAATCTTAATTCAGGTAATAGCTTGTGAGGATTTTATACAGTAAAACTTACAAGTCGTGAATAATACTGTAGCAATGGAAAGTGATAATGCTTAATTGTGCTCATGAGATCAGATGAAAACAAAACTGCAAACACACATACTTTCATTAAGGGGCAGTAGCACGTTTTTTGATAATCTTATATTTTAAAATTTTCACTGAAAATTGGAAGTTAATACTTAATGTATTATTTTGACAACATCAAAAATCTCATTACACTAGCCAATCATCCATAGTCAGAGGATAAAGTATGAAGATTCGCATAAAATCCACTGGCGGCCATTTTGTGTGAACACCTTTAAATCATTTTCTGTAAGAAAAAGCAATCGTATGGCTAAACTTTATATTATATATTTGCATAATTACTGCTCCATTTACCGGTAGTTTGAATACATTGTCTTTCATTTGGGACCATGAATTTTCATCACCTTATATTCCCCCTAAAAATGTGCTACTGCCCCATTAAAGCATGAATGGCATAAACAATTAATAGATAGAAAAACTGACAGGTTGATTGACAGATAGCCAAAGTGTTGATCCCATAGTATTTCACCCATGAATTAAATGGGGAAAAATCTTAAAATTACAACATCATTAATAAATGAAGCAGGAAATAACAAACCTACTAAAAGGTAAGACATCTTCTCTGCCATTCATATTGTCCAATTTACACAGTAACAAATTCACATGTTCTTAGGTTTCATCGCGACTTTTATTTGTGTCATTCAATAACACATGCTTTAATATTAGGTATAAATTGTACACAATAATTCATTTTAGAATCATTATGTAAAGGAGAAACTTTGAAAAATAATGTTCTTATCAGGTTAGCTTATAAAAGAACTTGAAGCGCAAATATAGGCCTGTTTGATGAGATTAACCACTTAAACTTCATTTCTTTGTCATCAATGTATACTAAATATATGTCAAATTGTTGGGGAATGTTGTATTGAGAATTAAGAAGAAAAAAATCAGATGTCAAAATTATCTTGATGAATAAGCATATTTCCGTAATGTAAAGATTTAATAATGTAAATAAATCTGCAAGAAATTTAAAGGAAAAATTAAACATAAAAGATAACAAAAAATTCCCTACATGGCCTAATAAAATTACATATCAAATGTTTGGGAATGTTGTATCAAAGATTAAGAAGAAAAAAAATCAAGTCATAGCCTATTTTGATGAATAAGCATATTTCAGTAATGTAAAGCATTTATCATGTAAAATAAAACTGTAACAATTTTAAGGGAAAAATAAATATAAAGAACAAGAAAAATTCCCTGCATGGCCTAATAAAATTACATATCACAGTTATGCTTTTACAAACATCTCAAGTGAATGCATCCACAATACACAAAGAACCTGCCACTTGAACAATGGTTCAAACAAATTCTATCACAGCAAATAATGAGAAAATGGATTACATTCCCTTTGCAAAAATAAACAACATGTCACAAACACATATTTCTAATCATCCTTTGGTAAACGTTGGTTAAAAGTACTTTTGATTTTCATGTTTGAAAGTATTATAAACATTTCAGAGTCTATTTTCATTCAAAGGAAACAGTAACATTACATGTCAATATGCATATCAATTTATCAACAAACATTTTTTTGCTAGTGATTTACATCTTATTCTGTGAAATATTATAATATCTGGGTTTTTTTATTTTTATAAATATTAAAACAAATAAAAATGGAATGATTCAACAACAAAAAGCTTCAACATTCAATATTTTCTAACCAGAAAAAACAGTCAGGCAACACGGCTTCTGCTTTGAATGTTTCATTTGATTAACATTAATTTCATTCACTGATGCACCTTTAGAAAGAAGCAACCAAAAATTTGGTCTCTTGTTTAACATATTCTGAATAACAGTTTGGCGACACTTAGAAATAATCCTTTCGAAAAACAACCTTCATAAAATTTCAAAACATGTTTTATTTACTTTAAACATCCTATTGTGTATTAATCATAATATAGAAATAAAAGGTGAAAAGAACTTTATGCAATACAATAACACCCATTAAAAAACAAATCAGAAATAGGAATTTGCCTTTTTTTTTAAATCATATGTCAACAAGAGTTTTTATGTACATGTCTTTATGTAAATCTAAATTGGTAACCTGAAATAATCATACGAGTGATAAGATGTCATAAAATTTTGTTTGTTTAAATAAAACAAGAGTTAAAACTTTTAAAATCAAAATGGGAGAATACCTTCTCCAGACATATTTTTGGGGAAAAAAATGGTAAATATGTTAAACAATGATGACATGGTTATTTCAAAAGCAACAAATTCTTTTTACAAACACCTTGTACATATGAAATGGTGGAGCAGTGACCATGATAATTTCATTTAATCCCGTTTTATATTGTAATACTAAACAAGATTACTGGAATTCTCATTCAGTCTTATATCATGAACCCCAATATTTACAATAACAATCTTTTAAGAATATGTTATGATGTTTCAACAAAAGCCAATGTGGGTCCTAACAGATCTGATTTCTTAGAATCACTTCCTTTGGGGCGACAATCAGCCCCTGAATCAACTCTTGACTTGAGTAAAGATTTCTTCTTCTTTGATTTAGTGGACGATTTTGAACTAATACTCCAGTTGTCTCCCCCTGAATCCTCTCGGGTCAGTAAGTGCGGAGACCGTGACCCCGGGGGAGCACTCTGAGCTTTGAAATGACTCGAGGGGGAAGACTCGGACCCCCAATCGGAATCAGAATCCTCATGAAGGCCGGACAAGTGACTAGAAGCTGAAGTGATCCATCGGCCGGCATTGTAAACTCCAAGTGAATTAGTTTTCGTTTTACCAGCGGATCCGAAACCAGAATCTCGACTACTACAGAGTTGTCTCCCTTCTTCAAGTTTATTTGTTTCAACTGGAGCTAATTCCCGAGACTGAGATCTGCTTGAATTGAGCCATCCTCTGGACATAAATTCAGAGTCTTTATTGGTGTCCATATCTTCGTTCCATGAAGCAGACACCAAGACCTCTTCTTTTAGCCCCAATCCAGCACTTCCGGAACCATCAGATCTATATTTCTTTATGATTCTAGTTTTCTCAGCCAGGTTTTCTTCAAGCCTCTTTATCTTCTGTTCCTGTTCAGAGACTTGTTGTGAGAGGTCGAGGATGAGAGACATGTGTCCGCTTACGCCGGCCGTCACCCCGGTACCGGCAGTATCAGGATTGTCGTCTCCTTTCAGCTGATCTGTAATAGAAGTAGTAAGTGAATGAGGGATCTGTTGTTTAGCTTCTGTTGGGAAATATGTCAGCAACGTTTTAGAAAAACAACAAGATTATCCTGATGTAATCATGTATATAACTTATATGTATTAAACTAGCAAAACTCTTCATATTGGAAAATACATCAAACAAAATCTTACCTGAAATAAAACTTTTAATATTATAATTGAATCATTATCTTAATAATTTTAACAAATATCAATCAATGAGGAAAAACAATTTAAAACCTGATCTTTGTTTTAATTTTATATCATTTTGAAGCTTTAAAAGTACTGTTACATGAAGAACAAAAATCAAAACAATGATTTTCTTCGGGTTTGGTTATTTTTTAAAAAAAATTCTGGTTTTCATAGTAGTCTTTGTTTCTATGTTTACTTAAATGGTTCATTAGTTCCTCACTAAAATCATTCAAATTAGGTATTGCCTCATACAATGTTTAAAATTACAAATTGCTTCAAAAAAACACTAAGAATTATTGGAAAAGCAATAAGTAAATATTTAAAAAAAACGAGTCACAAAACAATGATGGAGATGTAAAGGACTTACTCTTGAGCTGTTGGTTTTCGTCCTTGAGTCGTGAGATCTCATCATTCATCTCAAACAGCTGGATTGACGACTCTTGTTTTGCTTCCGAAAGCTGTGAAGTTAAAGACTTCATTTTCTTCTTGTACCTCACTTTCTGTGAAAATAGAGCAAAAATAAAAAAATTCATTAATCATAAAGTAAAATGGTCTATTCATCACCACCATCTATGTTAAAAATTAATATAAAGAGAAGTGGCCTTATAATCATCACAAACACATCACAAAATACAAAGCAAAGTAGTCTTTTTATTATCATAAACAACACAATCAGTTTTGATAATGAATATAAACAAAAATGGTCTTATCATGATCATTGTCTTCATTTGTTCAAAGGAATATAAAGACCAAGACCTATTTGTTTTAGGTAATCTATAATGATCATTTGGCAAAAAATTTAGTATTATTTTTTGGGCGGCCAAAAAATCAGATACCTGTATGGTATGAGGCCTGAAACAGGATTTTATGACTGCTTCAAAACATGAAAGTGTCATGCTTAAAAATAAGAACATAAAGTGATTGAGTTAAAGTTTAGGGCCATTTTGTAGCCATTAGTGGCGAGAACATAGAACTCTGCTTTGCTTTCTTAGTACTTTATTGAAACTACAGTAAACAAAGAATACATCTTTACTATCTTTGAGTTATCCTCTAAGTCTTGTAGAGCCTGTAACTCTGCTTTGCTGAAGAGCTATGCTTTGCTGTTGTGTTGTTTAAATAGTTCAAATATGTATACAGATCATAAACAGTGATTAAAAAAATATTTGTTTCCAAAAAGTCTCATAGCTGAGCAATGATGATCGTTCTTAACGCTCATATTTAGAAAAAATAGCATGCACATTCTTGAATTAAAGAAGTACCAATATATTGCAATACGCTTTTTTGAGGAAAGATACCCATCCTTAATGGCAGGCATGCAACATCTCTTTTGAGTTCATACTACAAATGCTCACCATCTTCGAGTTCTCCTGTTGTAGAGCCTGCAGCTCGGCCTCCTGTTTGTTGATGAACTGATCCTTGGCCTGCACCGTCTCTGTACACGGCTCCTCCCCCTCCTCGGGGATGGCCGCCAGTTGGACCCTCAGGTGTTCCTGGAGCCGCTCCTCCAGACTCTGGATCCGGTCCTGAAGGTCCAGGTTCTCGCTCTCACTCTCTGCCAACTGAACACAATATGTTATGGTCAGGGATTGAGAAATGTACGGGCCATGGGCCATTTTGCACATTGGATATAAAAATGGACATGCACATTCTTGAATTAAAGAAGTACCAATATATTGCAATACGCTTTTTTGAGGAAAGATACCCATCCTTAATGGCAGGCATGCAACATCTCTTTTGAGTTCATACTACAAACGGGCCATGGACCATTTTGCACATTGGATATAAAAATGGCCCATTGAAAGTTTGAGGTTTTTCATTGATATAAAGGTAATGGCCCATTTAAATTGAGAAAATTACAAAGAAATTCTTTAAAAGGCCAATTGTCAAAGATTCCTGTGTGGTTATTATTTTTTCTTTTGATTTCATGCAGAATGTTTTATACTCTAAAGAAACAAATTTTTTGTTCAATACCATATAAAATTGATTGAGTGAAATAGAAAATGATGTTTTCACAAGTGGCTGACACTATCAATGATGCATTACACATTAAGTTGAGATAAGAGTATAAATCTGTTTATCATCCAAAACTGTGTTCCACAGGAGATATCGCTTGTGGAAGATCAAGCGATATCTCCAAGGAGATAACGCTTTGACGGTAGATTTTGAACAATGTCCTGTAATCAGAAAATACATGACATCACAAACGTTTTACATCATCAGTAAAAACGTCACAATGCCATGACGTCATAAACACGATGACATCACAATGCTATGACATCACTGGTTTAGGAGTTATAGGGCTATGCTGTGTTTAGCTGTACATTTTTTATGCAAACGTAATTTAAAATGATTTTCGATGATACATAGAATCTCTCCCTCGTATCATCTGATATCAAATATATCAACACTTTTGTACTTTTTAAACGTGCATAGAATCACGAAGGTTACCTTCCTCTCCAGTTCTTTAACTTTTTCATCATTTTTATTTATGCCACTGTCTTCTTCAAAAGATGCAGCGATCACTTCCTGGGGGGAAAAACATAGTTTTGTTAGATAAGTTCATAATAATTGAAATTTTATATAATATGAACAAAATAATTTTTAAAAATTCAAAAAGAAAATTTTACAGACAATTTCTTTATTCTGTAAAAGAATAATTCTACAAAGATTATAACATGACTATGTTTATGTTAAGCAAGTGGAATATTGATACCAGTACAAATTTTTAGACATCGCTTGACAAAGATAAACAAAGATAATTATCTTTAAAAGATGATCTTATTGATAAGATATATCAATATAATTAACATATTAAGTTTGGAGTACAAAAGAATTGTAAGATGCTAACGTTGAATAATTTTACTTGTTTGAAGCATGTAAGGTGAACTGGTCATATGAGAGGCTTAATTTGAAAAAACGATACTTGTAAACTTACTTCTACTGCACATTGATCTGGTTGTTTTGATTTATCTGTATTTCTGGAAAATGAAACAAAAACAAAGAAAATCAGTGTCACTTTTTATGTATTTAAACCGAACCCAGACTATTATGACTGGCAAGCTTATTACTTCTCAAAAATAGAAAAAGTTGTAAAATCCATGATACAATTCGAATCCTTGAACAAAAGTAATTAATACACTATGTAACAACAACTTGTTTGTAGCTAAATAATAATCAGAAATAAAGGAATTGGGGACATAAATTAATACAGTATTAAGTATTAAAGTAACACTTAATACAGTGATGACGGCTATAGAAACGAATGATCAGCCATGCCAGTAAAATACACTGTATGAAAAAAACCTTGTGAAATTCTAGGGTTTAAATGTCAAATCTTATTAAGAATATTCTTTTTGATTTACTGCAGGGAAGAAAACTCCCGCCTACTTGACCGCCGGAGACGGCCTGTTTTTCAGCCGGACGGTTACCTTTCAAATGTTACCTATCCGGTGGTCGGGTAGATGTTATACCAAGTTTTAATCTCCATTCACAATTACAAACAAGGGGAAATGTTCAAAAAACATACAGCATATGATATGACCATTCCTGGTTTTGAGCTGTAATATGGAGGAATACAGTGACTGTTCATCCCCTTATTTTTTAAAAATATTGCACATTTATATTTTCAATTTTATAACTTTTAAAGTTTTTTTCAGAAATTCAGAATCAGAGGACAAATTGATTGTAGGATCTATGACTTGGTTTCCAGTGACATTTGGTGTGAAGAATTTGTCAGTTTGTACTAACATGTCACTGTCTTGTGCTGCTGTTCAACATCTGATTCCTTTAAACCATTAAAACTTATTAATATCTTCATAATTTCATAAAGATGTACAGACAAAATAATGTTTTATTGAGGTCTTGTTTTTTTATAAATGTAAATCGAACTTGTCAGAGAACTTTGATACTTTCAGTTATTGTAAAAAGGTGAACGCTTGACATACTTCTCATCTTTGCCTTTGATTTCTTTTGAATCTATATCAATAGCTTTAACCGTTGTACTAGCTCCAGAACCCATCTTTAGATTAAGAGAGAGAAAAACGTGTAACTTGGCGTAGATGATACGACTTTTACAATGTATCAGCGGCCATCTTGTCGGCAATGAAAACAATAACATTCGGATCAAATCGTGTCTGATCGGATTCGACGATCCTGTTTCCGACAAAATAGAAAATTCAGATTTTTCAAAATTACAAAGTATATAAGCAAAAAATTTAATTGAAAATATATTTGACACATTAATCATTTTTTTGTATAAAATTTCTGAAAGAGATTGTCCAACTGGTCGCAAGCTTATGATTCGCTTTCGCGTAGACTGTGCCTAGTTTCAGGTCACATGACCAAAAACATGGCGGACATTTCAGAAATAGATTTTCTGTGTTCGGAAGCTTTATTGAATCCCGTTATCATTAAACATATATTAACATTCCTTCCAGCACGAAACCTTAATACATGTGCCAGGTATTATCATGAAACCGTTACTTTCTCATTTTTCGATGTAGTTTGACCAGGAATTGGTTTAAAGTTTCACCGAAAGTAGCTTTCAAAAAATTCCATCATTCATATTGTACTCACATCAAAGACGTAAATATATAATATTTACGTCTTTGATCACATCTATTATATTTAGATATATTTTTCATACACACTTATGAATAAGATTTCTCACATCAAGAGAATGCCACAAAGTTTTGATAATTTATTTTGAATATACATCGTTGTAAAAACCTGTGTTTCATGCACATAAATATATCCTGTCCTTTGTTTTTTCTTAGATTTTAATCCCAAATTATTGGAAGACAACAAGAGAATGTTATCAAAGGTCATGACTATTATTTTAACTTCTGACTGCACAAAAAGTTCTAAGTTTTTTTAGCTGTGGTACTTGCCTGACAACCTTGCATTGGGAAACAAAGTCGATAACGCCCGAAGTCCTAAAAATAAAACATGTAGAGCTACTCCATCAACATATGAATGAATACATAAATGTCGTCTCACTCTAGAAGATTCTCTCTTATTTCTAGCATAATTGAATTCACCAGTTACCTTCATACCTTTAGCAACTGCCAATTTGCCAAACAGTGCTGTGCAAGGTTACACATGGCATGCATTGGATTATACATAATTTCATGCAATTCAATTCTTTATTCTCATAAAACCACTTTGATGGTACAAGAGTATATTCACAAAATATTATACATATAAATAAATATCTATATAATTCAAGATGGAAAATAGACTCTCAAAGTTTAAGATGCACTTATTCTTTTCTCACAAGAGGGGAAAGATGTTTGATCAATTTTGATGGATTAATTAAGTCTTGAGATTTTTTTGTAGATATTTTGTAGATTATTTGTAGATATGCACAGGGACTAAAAGCAAAAATAGGAATATGTTCAAATGCTATGGTCTAGTTAAAGTGAACATCCTTTTTGCTTTTAAGTTAGACAGTGGCCGACGTTGTGATATATACCGTTTATATATGTTTAATATTCGAAATTATGCATCCAATTAATCTACCTATTAGTTACAATAAACACTATCGAATTGAATATATCTTCCTGTCAGTTTATGACAAGGTTTCAAAATCAAGTTTGGCGAATTTTTCGCGCGCCACTCGAGCAACATTGTCCGGTTTTTGATCAAAATCCCGACTTTTAATGGCCGTATTTTTGCTCCAATGTACTGATTGACCTTTAACTTGTTATTTTCAGTAACAGTTAGTGGTTCCCGATGTAATAACATCGTTTTCAAAATTTGACATGTGATCCTATCAACATACTCTGTGTCTCTTTAAGGTCTCATATAACTGACATATAATTAATGAAGAGTTTAATGTTTTCAGAGTCTGTCGATTATGGGAGCAAGAAGTAAAGAACATGAAGCGATCAAGACGAGGAATGGCGTGGCATTATTACCTGTGTGAAGAAACTGACACACCTGTTCAACAGGAACCAATCATTTCAGAGCTGAAAACCTTTTTTGAGGTAATGGATTGATTTATCTTCATGTGTACATCATTCATATGATGCTTCTCTTTAGAAAAGAAACAATTTACAGATTATATCTGAGGATTATGAAAGGATTATTACAGATTTTTTTTATCTTCATTCTTTTAACACAGTTGCTTCATGAGGTGTTTTTAGGGACTAAAGTATTACCGGTACCTTGTGATGAATAATCCTTTGGTTATGTATTAAATAATTTCTGTAGAATATTTCACCTTGGTTTTTTTTCAATGTTTTCAGAATCTATATTTTGAGCCTGGATTTGCCTTCGTCTTTTTATCGACAAATCTATTTGAAGATTTCTCTAGCAATGAAGCAGATTCAAGGATTCGAGATGGAAGATTAAGGCCAGCCAAGAAGGATAAAGTGACAATGAATGTTTTTCTTGAACGACAGCTACCATCAAAGTGTAAAGTAACAACCATCACAGCTGATGGAATCGTAGGTATGTGAAATTAAGAAAATATTTCTATCATATTATAAGTATTTTACAATATCTGTCAAAATCAATGCCTCTTAAATTCCTAACTTAACAACTGCAATCACTATTTTAAAGTGACAGTAAATTTGGATTGAAAGCTCAATGTACCTTAATATGATCAACAAATTTGTGTCAAACCATTCTCATTGGCTGACTTACCAATCTTTAACAAAAGCATGATAGCAAATACTAATATAATGTCAATTAATGCATAGACTTTCCTAAATATTGTCAGTGGTCTTAGAAGTAAGTGGCTTACTTAATAAACCAAGGCAAAATAATCTTTACATTAAAAAAATAATATTACCAGGTCCCTTTTAATTATGTTTGCTTCAAAGTGTAGGTGGAATTACCTTCTGCCGGCACATTTTGAATGTCATTCAAATGCAAACCGACAACAAAACCTTTTGTTTGACGCAATGTCACAAAAAGTGCATGTCATAGCATGTCATGGACACTCATTTAATATCCTCTATACATAACCTTTCTCTCACCAGGCACAAGCAAAGACAAGAAAGTAACAGAAGAGATGGAGAGCAGGAAATGCATCTCGCTAATCGTGTTCTCCGAGTTCACTATTGACATTGTTCCACTGTATTATGACCAAGAAGAAGGACACAAACTAGCCAATGTGTGGTCGAATCGCGCCGACGCTCCAAGTATGACACAGATCCCTGAAGAGAGGAATCTCAAGAGCATCGTGTTCCTGTGTGATGAAGCGTTCTGTCCACAAGAGGTTGGCTTCTCCCTCTACAAGATGTATCGATGTCCCATGATAGCTGGCGGCTTTGTGGACAATGTGGTGTGCCCTCAGCACTGGAGCAAAGAGTAAGTTGTCATTGGGTTCTGTTACCTGTTGGTGGGAAAAAGTGACATATTTTTTATTTGAGGACATCTCTATTACCTGTTAGTGGGAAATAGCAGTTTTTAAAATATTGTCCGTCTGTGTGTCCTTAGACTGACTACTTTTTGGTCAGGACTGGTAACTTTTCAAAAAATTTCTTTTTTTTCCCTTAAGGAATTAACCAATTAATATTCAGGACAGGCTAGGTTTCCAATTTATTTTATACACTTGAAATAGTGACATATTTTTTATATGAGGACATTTGTATGAATCACTTTTGCCAAGCAACGATAGTTTTAGGATGACATCCTATTATGACATCTTAAAACAATTTTTGTGAGGTCATGTAGGCTGTTTCTGGATAAGTGGAAAAGGAAAAGAATAAAATCGAAATAAATCACTGATAAAATACATTTTTATCCTCAAAAGTGTGTAAAATGACTTTTATGAAATAAGTGTATAACCATCACTCTCCCTCAGGTAACATAAAAACTCACACATGTTTTGTAAAAGTCATAGGATACACTACCTGGGGTAATAATCTCTATTTACATTCTCTCATTATCAAAAAGATTATTTAGACAATGTTCTGCGTCTCATGGACAATAGAGTGGGTTTTAAAAAAAAGCAGAATATCTGTGCATTGTTGTCTGTAAGTGAAACATATGTGGTAGTCTAGATAACAATCACCAGTTTGAGTGTAATTAGAAAAATTATGGAATACAAAAACAATGTGATACGAATCTGTAATAACCGCTGAAAATATCCAATATATCAAACGTATTATAACAAACTATTTCCATCTAAAATTGCCAAAAGAAGTTGTGAAAATAGCTCAACATGTATACAGATCATAAACAGTGAATGAAAAATATCCCATTTCCAAACGGCTTATAGCTTAGAAATGATGATAGTTCTTAATGCTCATATTCAGACAAGATAGCATGCACATTCTTCAGTGAAAGAAGTAGCAATATATTGCAATATGTATTTCAGTGCGCTTTACTGTATCGCAATGTATTGCAATACAAAAATAAGGAACGATACCCATCCTTAGTTGGAAGTAGTTGAGATTGACAATAAGGATGAATACAAGTTATGATGGTACCTGAAATCATGATTCGTAACCCCACAATATAGGTATTGTGAAACATTGTCTGTATTAGGAAAGACAAGAGTAATTCTATGGATGAACAACTTCTTTATTAGATGGTGGCGACGTTTCGGTATAGATTCTTATATGCTTGAAAACGGTATAAGAATCTATACGGAAACGTCGCCACCATCCAATAAAGAAGTTGTTCATCCATAGAATTACTCTTGTCTTCTTTATACCATCAACTTCTAGAATGCCACTCAAACAGCTCATTGTCTGTATTGTGTTGACTTTATATTGAGTCTTGTACCTAAGCATTGTCATATGTCTGTATTGTGTATGATAGAGTCCTGCTAATGATAACAGCTTGATTTTCATTTCTTTCAGCAAAGACAGCCCATTCCTCTGTTGTTTAGCTTTCTGTGGAGTAAATGTTCAAGTGGCGTCAGTTGTCATCAAGGATGACGTGAAAACAATTGAGGAAGTGGATAAGATTATGAAGAAACTGAAAAACAATGGACTCCCCGAGAAGAAGAGTGTTGGATTCATGTTTGCGTGTGTCGGACGAGGAGAGAATCACTACGGAGAGCAGAATGTGGAGTCAAAAGTGTTCAGGAAACATTTCCCAAACACTCCGTTGCTAGGGTTCTTTGGGAATGGTGAGGTCGGGTTTGAGTATCCTCACTTGACCCCTGAGGATATGAGGAACGTTAACTCACACGATGAGTACGGCGCTAGGAATCATCCATTTGTACAGCAGCAGCCGTCGTATCTTTCGTCTCATCCCCCCAAGATGTATCATGCCTATACAACCATCATGTCTATTGTTTCATTTGCTTAGATTGGATTATCAGTGTACAAGAGGGAAACAACCATTCTGGGATTTCAATCACATGTTGTTTGGCTTTGTTAAATGCCATAATTGATGATATAGATGAACACATGTTACTATGAAATTTATTGACAGTCATATATCAGGGCTCCAGATAATTATTTTGACACATGCGTATTCCACTCATCAAATTTTAGAGTGAGGAGTACAATAGCACATGAAAAAACGTGAGGAGTATTTCACTCATGAAATTATAATTAAAAAATGTGCTTAAAAACTGCCGATTTAGGATCATCACGTAATGCACTTGTGTCCTGAACCTACTGATGACAGGATGATAGTTCGGGGCCTGCTGTAAACATAAGTGCTCCCCGAACATGAATGATAGTGAGATCGATGGCAGCTGGCTCATTCGGAAAATTTGAAAAACTCTTCATGAAAACTGGACATTCTATTCGAGATATAACAAATCGTACATGTTGAACCAAAACAATATTTGACAATTACCTTTACGCATGCATGTAGACAAAATCTGACTCGTATTCTCAGAAAGTCATGCGTATCTGTCACTCATTGATTTCATAATTTATGCATAAATCTAAATTGTCCATGCTTATTTTACGCAGATACGCATCTTATCTGGGGCCCTGTATATTTTCGTAGAAGCCTATTTCACACATCCAGAGGAAATGAAGACTAGATAAAGTACCTATCTAACGTCAACTCGTAACTGTAACTCTGGCACCTTTAGTTCAGTTTATAAAAATACATTTGACTGATTGATATGCGTCATTGTCCGTTTTTTTAAGCATTATTTAATTACTTAATTATTTTCTATTGTCACTAGAGAAGGATGATTAGTTTTAAATTAAACTCTTCAGCTACAGACAGTATTTCTCTGCTCTCCTTTTACTTGGAATTGTTAGCATTCCGGGATCATGTACAACCAGCTACAAATCATGCTTACATTATGCAGTCATGGAATCAAATTTTATTATGTTAGAGAAAAGTTTTAGATGTGCATTAAGTACTGCACATCACACACTGCCTATACAGGGAATTCTGGCCACCAGTCTGATTAAAATTGACCGTGATCTGAGGAATAAAATATCAAACATATTGTCTCTATCGGGGCTCGAACCAGCCAGAATGTCCTCTTTGTCTCGGTCTGAATGCACCCACCTCTATCGCATGTTGCAATAACCAGTTTAGCGCAGACAAACCCAGTCGTAAGCTATCCAATCACATCCTCGTTTTTAAATAGCGTTTAGCGACGATTATGTATAAGGAATGAAAGACTGGAGTTACCTGCCTCTAGCATGATATCGAAACTTTTTGCTGCGCTCCTTGTAATTGGCTAGATGAGCTGCAGGTAATAGGGGTGCCTTCAGACTGTGATTGAGAGGAAAGCCAGGCTGGGTGAAGTTCGAACTCCACTAGAGATGATATATTTACACTTTTTTCCCTCGAATCACAGTCGATTTTAATCAGACTGAATTCTGGCCTAATCTTGTTTATCACCTTTAGAGGCATTCCCATCCGAATATGGAGGAAGACATCAGTCGAACAAATATGGAGTAAAAGTTCAGTCTTACATAGGGCTATTACAAGTGTTATGTTAAGATTTATCATACAAGTGCAGCTTTATTTACCTATAAAGTTCATTTTGCAGAAATCAAACACAATCACCCGCTTCTGGGGGGTAATTGAGCTTCCATTATTTTTGTACAGAAAAAGGAATATATTATAACTTGTTTTTGTTTGGTATTGCAATATTTTGCATGCTTTCATTAAAAGTTTCAGAAAGTTATTAATTTTGACACTATTTCCTGTCTTCATAATTTTCTTAATCTCTGAGTCTATTCTTTAAAGGGGCAGTAGCACGTTTTTAGGGGGTATATAAGGTGATGTCGGGAAAATGAAAATTAATGGTTCCAATTGAAAAACAATGTATTTAAACTAAATGGAGTAGTAATAATTCAAATATATAACGTAAAGGTTAGCCATGCGATTCATTTTCTTACACAAAATGAATTAAAGGTGTTCACACAAAAATGGCCGCCAATGGATTTTGTGTGAATCTTCATACTTTGTCCTTTGACTATGGATGATTGGCTTGTGTAATGACATTTTTGAAACTGTCAAAATAATACATTTAACATTAACTTACAATTATCAGTGAAAATTTAAAAATATAAAATTATCAAAAAACGTGCTACTGCCCCTTTAAGTACCTGCATGTGAATATATTGTGAAGTATATTATTTTTTAAATTATCCTCATCAGTTAATGAGTTCCTTGCAAACTATACAGACATTTATTTTCAAGACATATTACTCATTTCTGATGAAAATTATTTATCTTACCGGTAATTCTCAATCTTATCCATTATTCTGAAGTATCCCAATCCTAAGTGTTATTGAATTAGTTACAAGCCACAGTGTATTTGATTGAGCCTCAATGATTATTCACTTGTTTAATTGTTTGTTGTTATTTACCAATCATAACCAATGCATAATAGATGTATTTATTATACCTTGGATCCGATAGACAACATTATATAAACATTTATTTCCTCTTATGTAATTTTTTCGAGTTAGAATTTTTTAATTCAAATAGATTGGTGTACTGCTGTTAAGGGAGATTGATGAAATTATTTTGATACAAATTTATGGATGTTAGTTTGCTTCTAGGCTTAAAGCTTTTAACAGTACATGTGAAAGGTAGATGTTTTGTTAATGTCATTTTATTTATGATTTGTGTATGATTTACTGTGTAAAGATTTGACAAAATCAATTCATAAATTATGTTTACATATCATGTGAGTGTTTTTCCATTTCTATGCCGAAGGCTTGTCTCTGAAGATAATGAACAAGAAGATTGTTTTTACTGATTATCTCCCCTTGCCCCTCTTCTCAAATTCTACAATAAAACACCATACCCTGCACATTTACATGATTTGGGAAGTAGAATACAAAATCTTGTGATGATCAGTCAAGTATTTTCAGAATTATTGTTTTTGAAAGAACATTGTCCTTAAAAAAAGACAAGGGCCAAAATATTACCTTAGAAATACATAGACAAAATACATGGACAATTATATTTTTAAAAAAAGAAAGGCACATCTAGATATAGGGAGGCAGAATACCAAATTTAGTGGTGATAGGTTGAATAGTTTTAGAGATGTGCTTCAGAAATGATGAGAATGCTGACAGAACCAACAAGATGTGTTTGTAAAACACGAATGCCCCCGGATGCATCCTGCTCGCTGTGTCAAGGTCAAGGTCACAAGGTCAAATGTCATGGTGTCATCTGAAAGGTCTCATCACAAGGGATCCATATGTCAAGTATCAAAGACCTAGCTCTGACCAATCAAAAGTTATGACCAAGGTTAAAGTTTTTGTGGACAAACGGACAGACGGACAGGTGAAAAACAATATACCCCCGGAATCTCCGATTCGGGGGCATAACAAACATCATGACCTCTTGTGGAAGGTCTCACCACAAGGTATGCACCTGCAAAGTATGAAAGCCCTATCATATTCCAATCCAAAGTTGTGACCAAGGTTAAAGTTTTTGTGTCAAGGTGAAGGTCACAAGATCAAATATCATGGTGTCATCTGAAAGGTCTGATCACAAGGGATACACGTGTCAAGTATCAAAGACCTCGCTCTGACCAATCAAAAGTTATAGCCATGGTTACAGTTTTCGGAAAATGCTCTGTCATGGTGAAGGTCACAAGGTCAAATATCATGGTGTCATCTGAAAGGTCTCATCACAAGGGATACACATGTCAAGTATCAAAGAGCTAGCTCTGACCAATCAAAAGTTATGACCAAGGTTAAAGTTTTTGTGGACAGATGGACGGACGGACAGACGGACAGGTGAAAAACAATATACCCCCGGAATCTCCGATTCGGGGGCATAAAACAGCATGTCTGACCTCCCACTGATTTCACTCTCATATCATGTTTGGATAATTAACTTGCATGTAACCACATCTACATTAAAATTGGATATAATTACTCATTTATATTCATGTTAAATCTTGTATATGTCCGTAATCAGCTATAATCCAAAGGGAAGCAACTCTGCAAGTTCACTTCATACTGGGTTTGCAGATCTATAACATTAATGGAATTTTTTCTGCTATTTCTTCACATTGTGCTTTTTGCAATTACCCTTACAGTTCTAATAACCTAAACTCATTTAAGTGGCACAAATGTCTTCAAAATGTCAGGAGGTTTTCTTATATTAACAATCGAGGACAAATGATTTGAATTAACCAACGAGCATGAGAAATAGGTTATGTGGATATTAAACATTTCTATTTCATGAGTGTAATTTTGATTTAGATTCTAATACTGTTCATCATTTCAGTGTCTGCTTCTACACCAAAATGTTACACTTAGCAACATTTTTTATTCCACAAACCAACTTCTAAACAGGCTTCATATAGGTCATGGAAGTCATGAAAAGGTTATGAAGTCATGGAAATATGTCATTGATTCTGTTCTTCTTGTGAAAAAAATGGTAAATAAGGATTTTGATTTCTAATCGTCTGTATTTTTCCAAATGACACTTTTAATTTTATGTTTACACATCTTAAACTTGTTTTGTTTTTTTTCATGGGAAACCCTTACAACATTCTATGAAATGTCATTGAATAAGTGTTGCCTTAATGTGTATGAACCCAGTTCCAAATACCTAAAAGAGAAAAACAAACAAAGTTTGGTGAGATTTTCAGTTGTATTTATTGCAGTTTCACTTTTCACACCAGCCACCGTCTGAATGAATGTTGAGGATGATGCTTAAACAAGCCTTGTAAATCGCAACATGAAACAATAAATGATTGCACGAAGATGTGAACCAAATCTATGAGAAAGCTGTTAACATAGGTAAAGTGTAAATAACCTGAGATACACAAACTCAAATATATGTCAACTGAAGTACATACCAGGTATCAGTTTCATGAAATTCTCTATAGCATCAACTCTCTAAGACCGTTGATGAGCGTTATTGTACTGAACACCTTATTGAAAATGCATTTACATTTAAGTGTAGAAACCAAAAGATATGCACAACCTAACCAGATCAATCTAAACTCTTAATTAGGTAACACCTGAATCTGCTTGTTACACTTCTTTGATGGGAATTCTAGAAGTAATGATGAAGATGGCGTCAATATTTATTATGTATATACAACTTCATTATTAAAATTTTGCAATGTAGATACTAAAATCGTTCATTGCAAAACTTGAATAAAGTTGTATATCCATAATATTGCCTTCATCTTCTGCTTGTTTATAGTTTACAAACTTTCCTAACTTTACTATTATTATGAGAGAAACAAATAAGGGATCTATAAGGTTTATTTCAGACAGTATGGACCAAAATATCAGTTTATCAGGATCATCATATCTCCTCTATGATGTCAAAAAATGTAAAGGAATGTATCAAAATTTTAAGCTAAAAAAAAACTCTTTTTCTGGGGTAGCTGTTCCCAGCTTTGCTCCTATTAACTGTCCAGAAACTTTTAGTTTGATAACTGCCAAATGATTTTTAAAAGTTGAATAATGAGTCCGAACAAAGGAGAAAGCACAGTTTCGACAAAAAGGCCCAAAAAAACACCATCATGAATCATTATGTCTCTGCAAGAGTCTTGTTTATATTGTATGGTTACTTTATCTTCAAAGAAAGCACATCTTTGCAATAGTAGACTTTCATGAAATTGACCCAAGTAAAAAAGGATATGTTTTAACATTTTTGTCATATTGTCAAAAGATATATTAATGAAAATAGATACTTTTTCAATACATGGTTACTATTTCAAGTACTAAATGAACTACATAAACCATTCTTCACCCATCCATTAGTAAACTGATGTTGATGGGCTAAGAATAATCAGAAGAACATCACCCTAAAACTTAAGTACTAAATCAAAGCAGTTAGAATATATACACTATAAGGAATATATTATATGATGTATACAAACTTGTCATATTGGCGATGGTAACTTGTCGTTATCGATAATGTATAAACACACAAGATAAATTTCTCATGCGTAACTAGCCCTTGCCAAACAAATAGTGATATAGATATTCTTATATTTAATATTACTAATTATCATAATTTCAAAGTATAGTATTAAGATAATAAATGACAGAGATACTAAATGGGATATTTTAATTCTTCATGTATCTGCCAAATTCTGTTCTATTCACATAGGTCAATCAGATCTGGTGAACAAAAAAATGAAATAAAATTTTGGGAAAAACAAAAGATAATGCTAAAAGTTTGAGATATGACAATTGAACAGATGAATGACAGCTAGGAATGTGTAACATAGATTATCATAAAATCTCTGTGATATTCACAACCACATGAAAATCTAGTCATGGACTGGCAATTACACTGACAAAGGTTACAATTATTCTCAATCTCAACACGATACACACCTAAGATTGTTGTATATCCCTTTGCTTTCCAAGTTCATGTTTAACCTGTAAACTTTATGCCATCATTGCTCACTCAAATCCCACCACATTGATGCAGTTACCACAATAAACTATCACTTCTATTACAGATCCAAATAAAAGATGTTTCCATATTTTTCATCTCTAAACGACAGCATTATGAACCTCCAACATGGTAAACAATATACTGTATCTAAATTTTAAGATCTTATTTTTAAATTGTATGACCTTTAGGCAATGATGACCTTGTTTCTAACATAAGCAATGTAAAAGATCAATTCTCAATTATTTCTGTAACCAGTACAATTTTGTTTCAAACATTGCAAAGAAAGTTATTGTCTAGAAGCTTTCCTCGAAAGATGCGCTCTCCTCCATAGTTCAATAGGTCAATGACACCTCCCCCCCACAAAAAAAACCCTATTATTTTCTACATTGCACCAAGTTATCTATTTAATTAATTTCTGACAGATGTTTATCCCTTTAGTTGTTCCCTAGCTCAATGACCAAGAAAACTTTTCTTTCTGACATTGGACAGAGTTTTCTAGGCCTGAAACTGTTTCTGATAGATGTTGTTCCCTATACCAGTTCCATATTCAATCACACGTTCCACTACACACTCACTCACCCTTGTTGCTTTGTTATCATGCAAATTCTTCCTTATCACAAAATAGTCTATATCATTTTCCAGATGATATTGCTAATTACATTATATACATTTAACTATACATATGTACATTGAAAACATATCATGTGGAAAAACTATGGAGAAACCTCCAAATGTTTATGTTTTATTGGAAACAGGCAAAATATTTAATGTTTAAAGTAATAAGAAAAGCAATAATTTGTATTTGATCTCATAAAGGAGCAAGGCCAAAACTTAAAAGGTAAGTTGACTTCTTGAAATGATTCCTAACTGCAATTTGTAAAAGGGCAAGAGTTCTGTTTGAAAAGAAACAATGTAGAAACCAGTTCTATAATTGTACAATTGTTTTCAACATTTACTAGATCAAGCAAAAAGTTTGCGACATATTAACTGAAGACTACAATATAGGTGAAATGTGACATAGTTCAATTAACAACACAGCAACTGTGACTTTAAAGTGACAAAGAGCATGTTGTTCTGTTCAAATATGAACGTCAAAAATGTTTCCATACAATGACAAAATAAGTTCAATTAGTGATTCTTTTAGCAAAACTCAACAATATACTGTGGCTTGTGAGTGCTTATCGGTCCAAAATATCTAATAAGCGGTTTTATAAATGAGAGTTTTGGGAGTTTACACCTCTGGGCAAATCACTGGTGGCAGCCGTCTTATCAAGGTTGTTTAATAAATATACTTTCATCAAAAGCAAGAATCGGTCGCAAATTCAAATTTTGGGATATGAATAATCAAATCACATTGAAGCAATATATATAGTTGCATTATCAAACGAAATCAAATCTTATGAAACATACTCTTAATCACTTTAAATTCACATAAATGAGCAAGGCTTATTAGTTGAGTACACTCTTTGGCTACAATATGAGCAATAATAAATGAAGTAACAGGTGTACAGGCAATATGGATGAATGTAAGTGTGCAGGAAAAAATGAACAATAAAAATAGGCTGGCGTAAAATTAGCCAAAATGGGCTATAACTTTGAATATAAGCATTGGTCAACAAAATGAACATAAAGAGTATCTTCCAGATTAGCAAGAGCTAAATAAATGTTACTGTTCAGCATCTTCTCAACACTAATATCAAAAAGAGTGAAATTTGTTTGACATGACCATAATGATTATGGGGTTACAAAATCAAACAGGTTTTTAGATGTTACTTATTTTGGTGGGCATTTGAGACAAATTTGAAATCAAGTGTGAAATACAATTATGCTTTAATGTAACGAGTTCTAAAAGTGCTTTAGCAATATCCAGATTTTAAATACAGTATGCAATCTGTGTAAGAGAACCTCATTTGAGTATTGAAACAGAAATAACATTGTAATATTGTGACTTCTTCAATTCTCAATAATTATCTGTGATCGCAATCCCGAATATGATGTATAACAAGAAAATAAAGGGAAAATAAGACTAGAAATCTTGTGAGATTCTACCTTTGCGTCTGTCATCGTAAGATGGTTGTGATGAATATTGATACATATATTGCCTTTGAGTAAATAAATGCAGATTGATGAGACAAGCTACAGAAAATCACTGTATTGCAAAAGACAAAATATAAAACATTATTGTGGTAAATACTTTAACTTATCTCTTTATTGTAAATGAAAACTAACATAAGTATGCAGTATATATCTAAATGCAATGACTAGATCTAGAACTAAACAACTAAACAACAAATATAATATGCAGAAGTGATGTTTGTATAAATGGTTCAATAAATGAAGAAAAGAAATATTTGCAACCTCAACTACTTTTCAAAATTATTTAGAACTTGAAAACCAAAACATATTATATTTGAATATAGCCAAAACAAAAATCTTAATTCTTTGATTAATTCAAATAAGGATATGGTGCAATTCTTGGAAATCTGAATGAAAAAGTTAAACTCAAATTTAAGAAATAAATTCTAGGCCTAAAGATGTTACAGAAGAACACAGATATAGCGAATTCTGATCTACAATTGGATATAGTGAACCAATTTTTAAGTCCTGTAAAGAGATCTATGCATGGCTTCCAAACGTGAGAAGCGAACTCAGGATAAAGTGAACTAAATTCTTTGGTCCCTTGGAGTTCGTTACATCCATGTTCTACTGTATTTTCCTCAATCCCAATTATCCATTTCCTAATAAATAAGTCCCTTTTCAACCAGCGCTCTATATGAAGCTGAGTTACTCAAGGTATCTATACATATCATCCCCTTTCCTCAGCTTAAGCCAAAGGTTCAATCAACAAATGAGGATTGGACCACTAATTTCAAGTGAATAATTTAAGACAAACATAGATTCATATTCATTAATTCTGCAGATGAAATCTACTGTACAATATTCTGTGAAATATGACAATTATTTACAATGAAAGGTTGCATATGTTTTTATGAAAGACTATTTTCAATTCTGATTCAAGTATAACCAAATTTTTTAAATCTTATAAACAAAAAATTCAAGTTTCTTGTTCAAATGTTGTAAATGTCTTTAAAAGCCACTAAAGAAGCTTTAAAGATTTCAGGGGGAAAATCAAATCATTTGAGCAGTTTACTTTTTGAAAACAGTCTTAAAATCTGTACCAAACTTTTGATTAATTTCAATGTTGACTTTCCATATACATGTATTTCCTTTTTGTTGATATTGTTACATACATATCAACATCAGTCAATATCGATTGTTCTTAATTCTTATTTCTAGTATCAAAACAGCAATGAATTAATAAATTAGGGTCATAAATTATAGCACTAATTCAGAAGAATATAATAAAATGACCTAACAAAATGTATACAGAAATTCGTTGCAACAACCATGGAAAAATGTTTGGATGAAGACCAAATGAACGAAAAGATGATAAAGTTAAACATGTCAAATAAACGATCAGTCACATTCTCATTTTTTCATTTTCAAACAATTCAATAAACTAAGTGTGTCATTATAATCCAAGTGATAGTTGTTTGGTCCATAAATGGTCTCCAATTCTCATAAATCAAAAGTTTTGAATAAACATTTACAAGAAAAGAAATATTTGAGAGTGTATCACAGCACTTTTCACTGGTGACAATGATTTGTGGTTCCGTCCGTTCAACTTATCATAATATTTACATACATTCTCTCCCAACTCATATCATCACATGGCTCATTTACAATTGAGGTTATATAAGAAGGAAATAATTGTCTGTAACATCTGACCCCGTGTACAACATTGATCAATGCAGGGCTATGCATACAGCATTTTCATTTTCTGCAAACTTTTTAGAAAAAGGGAATGATCATTTTATGCAAAGAAGCACATAAGGATAGAAGTATCTGCTATTTGAGCAAGATAAGATTCGGCAGCATGAACTTCAAGCTTTAACATCACTTTATTTTGATTTATTCATATTGAATAAGGTGATTGAATGCCCTCAAGATTCCTGTAATATTTCTCTGGCTGACTTGTGAAACATTGTGAGATGAAAAATCTACATGTTGACAACACTGTTGACTCGAGTACAGGCAAAACACCATTGTAACTTAATTACATTAAGCAAAGTGAAACAATGTCCTCAAGATTCACAAGTATTTTCTCCAACCAAGGAAATTGAAGGAATATCCTAAATTGTGATGGAATAGTCTAGCCTGTCAAGCTAAACAGCTCCACACACTGTTGATTTGAGTACATGGCCATATCAAGATGTCAGTAGGGGAGCTGTGGAGAGCTCAGCTGATGGTGAGGTACTATGAGTAGAAGGTGAGGACGCTAGTCTGGTTGCCACGGAGGAGGAGGATGGGGGGCATGTCCCTCGTCAGGGTATCGATCCACGACATGTACAGGCCAGCTGAACAGGTGCCCTTTCTTGGCATCGGCAACGTCCTGGAGAGAGAGAGTAAATATTATAAGAAGGATGTAATCATATTCTTAACAACTTCAGATGAGAAACGTGAGAAAGGTTTAATATATATTAATTGTAAACAGTCATACATGACTCTTCAATAGTTTTTACAAGGATGCTGCAAGAGTAACTCAGATTTTTCATTTTAAAAAAACAAATAAAAATTTGTTATTGTGTAAAAATAAATACAAAAGCAACCAAATTTGTGGGGGAAATTGACAATTATGAAAATCAATGTAGATGAACTGATATTTTACATGAAATACAAAATCAATGATCAGCACACATTTAAGCAGCCAATATTGCAATATATGCAGATTGAATGAAAATATCTTAAAACTCAATTTGGAACTTCCTTTTTGGATTAAAATTTTATTCCAGCCCTAAGCCCCAAGAAAATAAACTTTGTAGGAGCAAGAGATTTGTTAAAGTGTGAAAATAATTCCTACTCACATCACAATCAAGGAAGCATCTCTTGACTTCTCTATCATCAGTTCACGCAATCGTATATGGCGGTTTGTCTGTAAGAAAAACACAAGTTTTCAAAATACATCAAATATTAATCATTACTCGCACAAATGGCTAAGACCCCTGTGAATTTTTTATCAATATTTCAAAGAAAACATGATATAATGTACCGTATTTCCTCTAATAAGCGCCTGTGCGCTTATTTTATAAGAATCTCATTACCCCCCGGCGCTTATTAGAGGCCCGGCGCTTATTGGAGACCCAGCGCTTATTTCTTTCATAGAACTTTGAGGTCGTCTTTTACCATGAATTCCTGTAATATGTTTACTGAGGGAGAATTTATCTAATGGATAGGACCCTGCGCTTATTAGAGACCCGGCGCTTATTAGAGGAAATACGGTAAGTAAAGAAATATTGTTATTAACTCAAGATCATTTAACTTCCAGTATGACCAAAGGGGGATAACTCACACAGTTTCAAAAATCATACCTGGCAATCATAGAAGACATATTCTTTCACAAACACAATGAAACATTGTACTTTAAGATTAACAGTCAATCCATAGATATTTTCAATAGACTACACTCACTTTGTCCTTCAATATTGCCATTTCTTCCACTGTTGTCTTCCATGGGAAATCTTCAGCCTTCTCCCCAGTCTTTTCATCTAGAATCCAGTCATTCACTAGACTCTTGAACTCTCTTTGGCTGTGGGGTAGCAAAATATTATTCCCATATTTAAATCAATTCATACATTTCAAAATTTGAATAGAGCCATCTCTACAATTTCCAACAGTTAACTAATCAAGTGAGGCTATATTTCAGGAATCAACTGTTGTTAAGGGACCAGTAGTTGAAAGATAGTCCTTTGTACAATTATGCAGTGAACAATAAAAAAACATCATTCCATTCATACGTTTAATGAAACAATTCCTATTTATGTTTGAGGACCATAAGTGTTGAACCATCCTTGTTTCTACTTTCTATAAACATGCCATTCATAAAAACTTATAGTTACAGTATTCAGTCATTCAAGTCAAAACGATTCAGCCTATGATACCGGTACATTATGTCATGAGGTGCTTGTTGTTCTATTTACCTGGTAATACAAAAGGTATGCAGCACAATTCATTGATCTGCAGAGACTTGACATACCTATAACTACAAAATAAGACATATCCTCCTCATAGATAGCAATTTGTTCCAGTCACTCATCGATGCTGAGAGGAGACTCACCTTTCCTCGCGAGGAGGCTTGTTGACATCAGGTAGCACTGTCATGTCCTTGCACTCAATCCTGAACTTGGACAAGAGGGTTGCCATCCTGAAAACAGATGAATGTGAATTATAGCCAACTTGAAATATGTGTCATACCAAGGTTTGTAAAAAAAATATTAAATAATTTTTGATCTATGGGCAGGAAACAGACCCTAGCCCTAATATGCACTAAGTTCAAATTGTTTCCATGGAAACAAAAAAAATATAAAAATCCTGAATAACCAATATAGCAAAAGGCACCATTTGGTCTATGAAATATGACCCGAAAACGAAAGCATTTCGGAACCACGGAAATACAGACGGGACTGAAAATATTCGGGGGGCATAGTTTTTACTTCACAAACTTTTTAGGGATCTCAAAATGTGTATTGTACCATGTAGGAACAACACTGATAAGGTTTGGTTCTAAATTCATGTAAAGTATTTAAGCTTTCTGTGGGCAATTGATGTCACTTGTTGAACATGGCATGCCATATTGATGTCTCTCAATCTAGTTAAAACTGGCTGTAATGTATACGTCCCCTAAGTCCTCACATTACATCTAGCTACTAACCAACCTGGTCCGTGTCACACATTCACGTATTTATTACAGTTAGTTTTAACTAGATTGGATTCTCTGACCATTTGGTTAATTGAAGCTATCGTATACTCAGAGAATATGTTGGATAAATTAAAGATGACTTGGATAGCATAAATGACAATCTTCTGGAAATTATTTTAAGAATTAAAACAACTTTTTTGCTGATTAAAGTTTTAAAACTTTTATTCCTTTTTAGTATAAAACAAATCAGAACTGATATATAATGCCGTCGCTTTCAGAGTTGGACCCACAGTTTTCCCTATGTGTTGGTCCTTTTTGAAAAATTCACTATTTTGATGCATATTTCAAACATTGATTGCAAGATAGCCTGCAAGGATTGGAAGGAAAGAAAAAATAGCCCATCAAAATGTTGAAGTTTTCTTTTTATATCAGGTAATTGGCTAATTACTAGAATGTCGAAAATGGCCCATTATCAAAGATGTCTTTCCAATCCCTGAGCCTGCTTCTCAGGCACAACACATCCCATTTGAGACCATATTTTTAATGCAAGGACACGAATGCGAGATAGCTTGGTGCTGACTTGAGTGGAGAAGGAAAATGACTCACTGTCTCTGTTCCCGGTCCAGTTCTCCCTTCTTTGTCCCAGCAGTGAACACTCGTAGCTTGCAGCCCCGCCAGTGAGCCTTCGTCGTCAGGATATACGGGATCAGCAGCGTCAGGCCTGCAAATATGGAGGATTGTCAGAATATTTCAGGGTAATCATGATTCACAAGAAAGGTTGTGAGCAAGTTGTTGCTTGGCGCCTCTGGCTAATATTTTGGTAATTAGCTTCAAGTATTTGTAGTAGTCATCAAAACTATAAAACTAAGAATGTTACTGACTCAAGAATGAGTTACCTTCCATAATTCTTACATAGATAAATGATCTTATTTAATCAATAGAATACTTAGATTTTGGCATATTGGCAAACAGATTTCATTTTTTTGCATATCTAAATGATTGCAGTAGATTCCCATGATTATTAAATCTATAGCCACTCACCTCCATCATCAAACAGCCACCAAACATCAATCGTTCCCTTCTTTGGATGTCGCTTGAACATGTTTATTCCTTTCAGAACTTCAATATTCAGCTTTTCCCTTGATTTACTCGGTCCATTCTGCAGGTCTCCTTGGCCTGGTTTCGCCAACTTAGCATTTGCATTTTTAGCAGGCTGAGCAGTGTTATTGTCAATACGATCGTAGCTGCTTGAGATAGGCTTTGGGGGTGTGTCGTCTGGTGAGACATCATCGTCACTCATTTCTGTCAATAAAGTTTAATTTATTAGATTTGTTTCAGTGAAAGGAATTTTTGATACTGTATAACTGCAAAATCAAATCTTGTTAAATTGGAATCACGCAAATTGATAATCTGACATTATAAAAGATCACAGTTTTGGTAAATTTTCTCATTGATACTTCTAAAAAATTTCATTTAAGCTTGGTTTTAAATATTCCATGACGAATGAGTGAGTAATTAAGGACTGTTTGGGCAATATTCAAGCTATTGCTGCCATAGGGACAAAAATCTCCAATTGGATCTGTACAATCCAGCACTTACTTCAGATCAGTTGGCATGTTTTTAAAGGGGCAAATCTTTTTCCGTACCCACGAGACAGTATTAGAACAAAGCAATGCTAAACATCATGTTACACCTGATACATATGCTCTCACATTAACATCACAACAATGCAAAACAACACGGATCTCATTCAGCATTGTCTTAACAAAAGTACATGAATACATTTTGGAGCAGCACTAATTGCATTCAACAAATTTTAGGATAAAGAATGTGTTAAACTTATTAAAAATTTTCCATCTGATACATTCAATTTTAAGTTTCAAAAACTTTGCAAAAACAAGTTTGATTACAACATATACAAAGGCAACTTTTCATAAGGTCAGCAATACATCAGTTTCAGATTTTTCAGTCGTTGTTTCAAGTGACAGATTATTCTAAAATTCCTAAGGGTCATATATGAAGAACTGAGATCAAAGCTAACATTAGAAATATGATACTCAAGTCTTAAAGGGCATGAGATATCAAGCTTTCACAACATGGTTAATGCAGTTTTTAAACGAAGCACTTTCAACAACAAACTTTACATCAAGAAATACATTTCCACGCCCTGCTGATTGCTGCTAAGAAATAAAACGACACAAAAGTTCACATTGCAGCCAAACAAAGAATGGTTAATGCTAAAATAATGTCATTTGAAGCACACATTTGATTTGTCATGAAATGAGCCCAATGAAAGTTGTTGATATAAAATAACTACCCAATAATTGTCGTTTCTCTGAAAATGAAAGAAAATAAAACACTACAAACATGCACTAAAGTCAGAATATTTTATTCTTAAATATTTTTGAAGTGTCATCATCTCTTATGATTTTCAAAACCAAATGTGATTATTTTGGTTTGTACAACAAACTATAATGATAATCAATTGTTACTTTGTTACTTTGAAGTATCAAGACATAAAATGTCCAATAATGAGACATGGAACATGTCAGAATACAATTGAAGTCCTCAAAACAATCAGGGAATACAGTGTAGTTGGCAGTGCAGGGGTAGAAATTTACCAATCATTTTGGACTCGTCCATTTCTAAGCATAACAGATAAATAATAAAATTGAAGGAAATGCAGCATGTCCATGATATTTCCATCTATAATTTTTCCTCTGGACTATATGAAATCAAGCTTTATTTTATACTAGCCCTGTTTTCTTTCACAATACTAGTGATAATTTCCCTCATTCCCAAATCAAGCTTTAACTTATACTAGCCCTTTTTTCTTTCACAATACTAGTGATAATTTCCCTCATTCCCAAATCAAGCTTTATCTTATACTAGCCCTTTTTTCTTTCACAATACTAGTGATAATTTCCCTCATTCCCAAATCAAGCTTTATTTTATACTAGCCCTTTTTTCTTCCACAATACTAGTGATAATTTCCCTCATTCCCAAATCAAGCTTTATCTTATACTAGCCCTTTTTTCTTTCACAATACTAGTGATAATTTCCCTCATTCCCTGGTGTTTTTTCATCACCCTGCAGGCCTTAGATCTTCTCCAAGCATAGGTTGAATTGGTTGCTGGCAGCATTTGAAGGTTAGCATATGATTGTTTTTTATCAGTGCTGTTACTAGCTTTGGGTTAATTTTGACCAATTCTGAGCAGTCCCTTTGCAATGGAAGGAGTATACCATGCCGTTAGGGTTGGCAAATTAACTCAAGACACCCTCCAGAGGATGTCCATTGTTGCTGTTTTCATACTTGCAGGAATTTCCTAACACTTTTACTTCAAGTTCAAGGATTTTCTGTCATCTTGTTATATTAATGTCACCTTTGCATCATTGGTGCAATACTCAGCCCTACTCCTTATATTGTATTACCTTCGCATCAAGACCCACGACCTCAACATCTAGATCCAGCATTAACATTGCTGCTCTTCAAAAGTACAATGTGATGAGACCAACCATGATAAGTACAGTTAACACCTTATAAAATTAGAGGCCTTATTGTGCCTTTTTAAGACATCAAACCAAAAATAAAAAGCTTAATTGTCACTGAATAAAGGTTCTTTTTTTAAAGGATAATGCATCTTAAAGCATTTTCACAACCACAACTAAACGTTGTAATATACTCGTGGCACTGTTCAAGAGATGTAATTTATAGGCATACAAAATCAGCTAATGAAATTTGAATGGTAAAATTGCTATCTTCACAGAGGTCGACTCAAGAATATTTAAAAATGCAGGTGAACTTATTTCACAGCCATAAAGACACTTTTGCTAAATCTAAGGCATTGTGTCAAATTTTAAGGACTTGTTAAGGCAGTGCTTCATTTAAGGTCTTTTAAATGCATTACTTCAAATTCCAGGCCTTTTTCAGGCCTGTGTGCACCATGCAAACTAACACAAGAATCTGACTTGATACAGACATTTCTGAAAAACAACATTACCCAAATATCTTAATACTAAAGATCACATGTTGGCATATTTTAGTGCTAAATTATTGCAATGTTGCACAGCTTAGCTAAATGTATCATGTGATAATGAAATAAATGTATTAACAAATATTTACACAATAGGTTAATTAACTCAAAACAAATCATGCACTGATAGTTGGAAATGAACAAAAGAAAACGAAAATGCAAATAAACTGAGATGCAATTAATAAATGAGGAAAAAAAACATGTTTTGTATATTGCAGCCAACAAAATCAAATTGAGAAGAAATAATAATATTCATGCACAAGTTTGTGATAAAACAATTTATATATTCAGTCTATTATGTTTTACTGCTAGAACTATGGTTTCAAACTTTCAAACAAGTCCTGTACATCTATTTCGCTACTTAAATTGAATTTGGGTCACTTCTCTCTGATTAAACAATTGTTGCTTTGATTCCACTTTGAATCATCATTCTTTTTGTTTGGAGAATCTCTAACTGTATTCCCAAAGAAATATTCCAACCATACTTGCCAAGTGAAAGGTTAAGTAAACATTTGACAAAATATTGATATGTTTAAATTGGAAATTTTAAGGACTCTTAAATATTACAACCTGACATACCAAAGAAGACGTCTTGCTCTTTAAGATATTTTACAACATGCTTATCGCCATGATTTTTTATAGTCTTTGGTTTACATCTAAAGTGTTGTATTTGTAAAAGAAACAACCACGAATGTTTTCACAGCACAACTGATTATTTAAAATTGGAGGCACAAGATCCTGCAATTCATCCTTGACATAAGCTCAACAACCCTATCATATACGCCTTGAAAAGGTTTGCTGTATTTTTTGGAAAATTGTATTATATTTCCCCATATGACTTAATGTGTGTTAAATACCTTTTTCTGACAGTCCCATAACAGATCACTTCTGTCAATTAATAACACATTCTGAGATCAAAGATTAGATTGTAACAGAAGAAAATGAAAACAGAAATAAAACAAAATCTGTGACAGTTGCTATGGAAACCTGTGCATATACATCATAGATTAAGACAACACCCAACTTGACTTGGCCTCATCTTACCTTGCCGATGACGAGGGAAACTTAGTATGCGATCTAAAACCGAGGAATTTTTTTATCAACATGTCAACCAAATTAGTATAAATTATGAAAAAAAATCAAAAGCTTATAAAATGAAGTTGCAAACATACTTCATGCTTAAATTTGAATAAAAAAACAACCAGAAAGGTATTTGACATTCCAATGAATAAATCAAACTGCAAGCAAATGCAGGAAGGTACAGTTCGTAGTGAGACTTACCATCTTCTGTCAACCCATCGGGCATGAAGGTTGTATCCAAATCTACGTCAAGACCGAAACCCTCCTGTAGTCGCAGTAAACCGACTCCATAGTTCAAGTCAAAGGCATCACTGTAACACAAATAAGATTAAATACTAACCATGTAATCAAATATAGGGAATCTTTTAAGTTTCAAAATTGGTTTTGTAGCTCAACCATCTGTGAAAAAATTAGATAATGCAAACCTCTCTGATGCTTTCATTTTGGGATGTACATGTATATGTAAAGCTTTTCAGGGTAATAGTGGCAGAAAATCATGAATTAATAATCCCCATTTGTCAAGTGACTTGGATTTCAGCTCTCAAGATCTATGCAACATTTTAAATGTGAAAGTTTTAAAAAACTAACACGATGCCTTGCAATCCCCAACATCATCAGGCCATTAAGCCCTTAAAATATACGCATCTAGATATAGTTTTTCAGGGTTATAGTGGCAGAAAATCTAGAATTCATAATCCCCATTTGTCAAGTGATTTGAATTTCAGCTCTCAAAATCTTCGCAACATTTGAAATGTGAAAGTTTTCAAAACTAACACGATTCCTTTCAATCCCCAACATCATCAGGCCATTTAGCCCTTAAAATATACGCATCTAGATATAGTTTTTCAGGGTTATAGTGGCAGCAAATCTAGAATTCATAAACCCAAATTGGTCAAGTGACTTGAATTTCAGCTCTCAAAATCTTCACAACATTTGAAATGTGAAAGTTTTCAAAACTAACACGATTCCTTTCAATCCCCAACATCATCAGGCCATTTAGCCCTTAAAATATACGCATCTAGATATAGTTTTTCAGGGTTATAGTGGCAGCAAATCTAGAATTCATCAACCCAAATTGGTCAAGTGACTTGAATTTCAGGTCACAAGATCTTCACAATTTTTTAGATGTGAAAGTTTTAATAACTAACACGATGCCTTGCAATCCCCAACATCATCAGGCCATTTAGCCCTTAAAATGTACGCATCTAGATAATTAAAGGATTCTAAGGTCAATTCAATTTGAACAGAATTTGAAATTTGAAGAGATATCTCAGTTCTCACACAAAGGCAAGGACATTGAATGCAGGTCAGATTTTAACTTTGATGTTTTCAATACTTTCAGGGAAAAGTGCCTAAACATTAAGTATGCTAAATAACTCACTGTATGATGTTGAAATACTCCTCAACAACCCTCGACTCACACTTCCTCCAATCTGACTTGAAACCCATCATCAAAGTGTTCGGCCGCATTTTACCAACACCAACATTCTGAAAACATTCCAACATTATCAACCAAAGGAACTTTACATTATTAGACATTTCGCTGAATCAATTTTGATTTTGTGAGGGAGTGAGTTATTGCTTAGCGCCCTTGGGCAATATTTCAGCCATGAGCGGCAGGATTTGATTCTAGCGAACCCATGAAATTACCATGATTGGTGAATTACATCTGCAGTCAATTACCGAATCAGATAAAAGACACTAAAGCATGATTCAGACCAATTATCTACAAACAGACTAAAACAATCAAACAATTCCTTACAAACACAATGCACTTAGCCTAATATTTGTATATGTGAAACACTTGCCAGAACCCCTAAAGAGGAAGGCCACATGGTAGCTCCTCTCAGTCCCTTGACTCTTAACAAAGCTAATTTACATGGCTATGTTTACAACTGGTCACAGAACAGTAAACAAAGCAACTTTGAAGATCTATAGCACTAGGTGAACCCCCATCTGGTGGTTTACTTTGTGTGAATTCTGTGTGCACACCAGTCAGACAAAACATGTTGAGCTATTCTCCCATCTGTGAATAAGGTCCCGAAAATTGAAACTGTGTCTACAATGAAACTATAAGCACAGTGCACAAGTCAAAGATATTAACTAGTCCTAGACATGCATGATAAACTTAGCACCTACATATTGTAAATCTGGCAAAATGAAAGAGGTTAAATATCAAGACATATCACTTTTATCTTAATGTGTAATGGCAATTGCTTCTTGTCTACAGAGCCTCCTTTCACAAAGCCCTAAGGAGATAGTTAGTCCTAAGGGTAACCTTAGTGCAATGTTAAAGAATGGGAGCCAAGGTTAATCTTGGTAAAGATGATATTGTGACAGAAGGCCCTTGGTGGTTGTGACAGTGTACAAAGCCTATGGCACTCTCATTACCCACATCTCACATCTGATAGTTAAATGTTTCAACTGGTGGCAATAAGCTTAATCCAAAAAGTTAAAACAAGTTTATCTCCAACCTTGTGATCTGGAAAATCGAGATCTTCTCTAAATACACATGAATCTCTATCAAGAAATTCTTACATGCATAATGGCCTGAGCTCCTTGTCGAAACGTCTGGGCGGTTGTGACGGTGTAGAAAGACTTGACTCTGCGCTTCTGGAGCCAGGAGTAGGGGGCGCTGACGTTCAGGAGTTTCTTCAGGTTTCCTCCTTGTTGGCCCTGGAACATGCATAACAAAACATTGACATCAAGTCTTAAAGAGAAAGTATTATCTGATTTCTTTCCACCCTCTTGCTGTACTTATGCTGCACTGTAATAATTCATGAAAAGATATACCGTATTCGACGTAATAAGCGCCCTGCTCCAATAAGCGCCCCCAAAGGGATTTGTAATTATAGGTCTTATAACCGCCCATGTACCAGCCGTACTAAAATGATAAATTCAAGGTATTCACTTTGTTTCAAGAGAAATTGAAGGATACAATAGCGGCAATATGTGTTATTTTCTACTCAATAATGTGTAAGTATGTTTTGAACGTCTGTATCAGTTATCAAAGACAATCTAAACACAGTTCCATTTGAGTCGTCTTTATTTTCGGGAGTCATTCACACCATTATAATATGCGCCCACCCAAGTCAATTTTTTAAGCGCCCTGGGCGGTTATTACGTCGAATACGGTAACTAAAAGAAAGACAAAATATGAATATAACTACAAATAAATAACAACAAGAGTTATCAGCTTTATCTTGCTGAATACAGTGGCTTGTGCTAATCAAGTCCTTGATTTTGAAATTTTCATTGATCATAATAAGATTCAAATTTTGCAAAATAAACTTCTGAGAAAGAAGCGCTGATGGTCTGATCCACACAAAAAATGTAAAATATGTCAAACAACTTAAATATATGTATTTCTAATAATTAAAAAAAATTGTTTTATTGACAAGCTTTATATTATGATATGAATTCAAGAGGTAAGCACTCACCACAACAACATTAGCACAGACCATCAGACTGATTTTCTTGGTGATATGGGAGACAAAGTCCACAAGAGCTGGGCGGTTTTCTGGCAGTCCCGACAAAACTAGCATCTGTGGTCTGGACAAACAGAATTTTTTTATTTCCCATTTAATCTGCATTACATAAGAGACAATACACTGAAGGAGACGAATATGATTTATTTATTTTAAAATATTTTCTCCATATTCTCTAATTTCCTTTACAAGTCTTCACAATTCTTAAAAGAACTTTTATGAATGAATATATCAACATTGACAAAGACTTAAGACTTCTCTAAGAAAAGTTTTTTTAAAAATACAAATTTCCTTTACAAATCTTCACAAATCTTAAAAGATTTTTTATGAATGAAAATATCAACATTGACAAATTCTTAAACAGACGTTTGCAACTTGTTTTAACCCTTTACTTGCAGGTCCTAGAATACTTTGACCAACGGACCTTTGAAGTGAGTCTTTGATTGCTAACTTAATCTGTTGCAAATAGACATGAATACCTTAATTGAAAAGGTTTCTACAGTACCTGAAGTTTTTTATGTGATCTTCGACGGAGATGAGTTTGAGGGAGGACTGAAGGGCATTTCTGTACACATGGGCTTGTGTGGACGATCCCCAGTTTACTTCTGTTGGCAGGAACAAGCAAACATACAGGATATTGAAACATTCTTGTAATCTGCTATTGACAATTGAATCCGCATAGTCTTCTTTTAACTGAAAACTTTTATATTTTTTTTTTTATTTCACTTTTGATTTTGTAATTTGCATTAGAACTGAGATATAATGGAACTAAGTTTTCTAGTGCCAGCCTTCTAAGGCACCAATCCATTTCAACATGAAATAATATAAATATTATCAAAGTCTTTCAATGACAAATACTAAGTGTTCTTTCTTAACTAGAAAGTTATTTCACTTGAGGATATGCCCTTTATCATTCTACTTTCCTACCTCAATAGGTGAGACCATCATTGAATTTTTCAAGAAAGTAAACATATAATAAAGGTAAAAAAGACTTGATCAGGTGATGTCAGTATCAAAATCACCTTTCATAATGAAAACACATAAGAGCCTATAATCTTACCTGGCTTAGTGTGGTGTACATATATAAACAAGGCACTGACGACTCCGAAAGTTACGAGGGCGGTCCACCAGTTGATGATGAACATGACTGCCAGACAGATGATAGCTCCCAGAAGGCTGCACCACTTGTTGTAGTAGTTGAACGCAGGACGCCAACCTAGGGACAGATCAGAGTTGGATTCAACATTCTATATGGTTAATAATTAACTTAATAAGTTAAAGAGACAGTTCTACTGTTGATTGAATATGAATTAGATCAGTCTGCTTAAAATCGACTGTGATTTGAGGAAAAAAAGTGTAAAAATATTATCTCTAGCTGGGTTCCAACCTCACCCAGTCCAGTTTTCCTCTCATTCAGTCTGAAGGCACCCTTGTTACCCGCATGTTCTGAAACAAGCTCATCTAGCCAATCGAAAGGAGCGCAGTGAAAGCTTTGATATCATATACTAGGGGCAGGTAACTCCAGTGTACCATTCGTTATACCTAATCGCCGCTAAACGCTATTTAAAAACGAGGATGTTTTTTGATAGCTTACGACTGGGTTTGTCTGCGCTAAACTGGTTATAGCAACACGCCATAGAGGTGGGTGCATTCAGACCGAGACAGAGAGGATTTCCCGAATGGTTCGAGCCCCGATAGAGACAATATTTTTTATATTTTAGTCCTTCGAGCACGGTCGATTTTAATCAGACTGTGAATAAGATGAACATGACTGCCAGTCATATGAGAGCTCCCAGGAGATTGCACCACTTGTAACATAATAATATAAGTTGAATGTAGGATGCCAACCTAGATAATGATCATTTTATGCTTAAAATAAGGTTTTTTTCAGACAATAAGTAGCATTTGTCAAATTTGAAAGAAATAAGACTGGATCAAGAAAATTGACATCAATTATCATTCAAATTCATAGTCAGAGAGTAATCAACCTTCAAGATACAAAAATATACACTTTTAGAGATTATTACATTCATTGTGGTATAAGTTTCCAAATATCCAACCGTACCTGGTGAGTTGGCTAGAGAGGCGTCGAAACAGGAGTAGTTGATAAGAGTGTAGGACATGAGGAAAAAGTTTGATATCACAGGGGCAATAGCATTCAAGTCACCTGAAAACACACAGGTAAATTGAATAAGAACATGTTTAATCTGAAAATTATTTAGTAAACATTTTGAAATAATAATATTGGTCATCTAAATTAATGTCACATCCAAGGCAATAAGAATTTGAGATGTGAGATGTGACTTCTAGATGTCATATACTTGACAATGATCGAACAACACAACCATACGAAGTACATTGCATGTACATTATCATTTATGTATCAAAAAGTACTTAAATCATTTTGTTTGCACTAAAATAAAGCTGTTGAAGATCATTTCTTTGTATATTGAGGGAAATCTGTCAGGAGCTACATACATAGAACTTTGTGGAGATCCTAAATTAAGTACAATAAATTAATGTTCTTAAACGTAATCTATAGAGACAACCACAGAGAACTATACAAACCTATACAAACAAACGCCAAGCCAATAAAATAAGCAAGAACATATGCACGTCTTGGATTGTCATCGGCACCATATCCCTTCGCAAACACCTTTATCTTTGGGAAGATTTCATCTTTGCACACAGCCTGAAATGATAAAAGTCAAAATTATCATTTTTATTCCATATTATAGAGGTTTTTGTTTATTTCTGAAACTGTGGAACACTGTTGTTAGAAAAAAAACTTATTTCATCAGTACAATTTATTCTGTAAATATCAGAAATTTTACCAGCAAGTATTTGTACAATATTCAGATATACTTTCTGAAAATCACTTCTTTGAGAGGCATTTTAGAAGTTGGAATGACAATAATGCTGAGGATTATATGGATGACAACTTCTTTGTTCATTGTATGCGACGTTTCGACACAGATTCTTGTGTTGTTCTCAAGAATCTGTGTCGAAACGTCGCATACAATGAACAAAGAAGTTGTCATCCATATATTCCTCAGCATTATTTTCTGAAAATCCTTTGAAAGTTTGAGGGTAGAATTGATAGAGAAATTACGGTAGGAAAATTTTTGTGTGTGTTTCTTAGGGTTGAAAGGGTTAAAGAGTTGAGATTCCTGTGAACTGGAAACTTGGTATGGATTAGCAATAACTTATTCAGCAGGAAATATTTATCAATAACTGATGATTTCATAATGTTCAAATTCATTCTCATATATTTCAGCAAACCAGTTGTCGAAATATATACCGTACATCATCACCTATTATTACAATACTTTACATAATACCAAGTTAATTGAAATTTCTAGTTTGACAGGGAAGCAAAATGATGGATAGTTGGAACAGAATGAAAACCAATTTCAGATAAGGTCATCAGTTCATGGAACATTTCAGGCCAGATGAGTTTAGATTTGCATCATCTGTGACTTCAAACTTATAGAAACTTCCAAGTTAATTGAAATTTCTAGTTTGACAGAGAAATTAAATGTGCTTCCCCAAGTTGCTGGTAATGTCAAACAGGTCAGTTAATGACTCTCCTTAACGAGACAAAGCTGACACAGGGATCAATAAATCTCAAGTCTGGTTTAATGAGAATTTCAACCTAGGCAGCTATAGTTTCAATATTGTACGGGTGATCAAAGTGTTTTGAAAGCAGAACCATAGAAAAACAGTTAATTAGCACAATCCAAGCATAGGAAAACATAGCTGAAGTGAAATCTTACATTTTTTACCAGTTCAAGTAACATGAAACTGATAACATAAAAGCATCTTGTAAGCCAAATAGCACTGCATTCATGAATTCAATTATAAAACATTTTTGTTTAGAACCCTTAGACTGTTTCTATTGACAGAGATAAAAAAAAAATAGAGCCATTAGCTCTGTAGCTCATCAGGCATCATATCAAGTTTGCTTTATACAGGCAAGATGAGCTAAAAATGAAACTGATGTCACCTATTGCAAGAAAACCTATAAAAAAATTACAAAACAAATGTATTATTATTCAGCACTTTCTAGATCGCCAATATCAGACAGTGAAAGAAGTCCACACTAACATATCCAAGGAGAAATAAATTTGCCATAGACTGTCATCTAATGGAGAAAAATAGGTTTTTAAGATTGTGACCCCTGTGACCCTATTTGGGGTCATGGGGTCACGAAACCTTCAGTTTAGAATCCCAATTGGCCAAGGAGTCTACATGCAGTCTTTCAGCTCAATAGACCTTTAGGAGCTAAAGATGATGATGAAAATAAGTTTTTAAGGTGTGACCCCTGTTACCCTATTTGGGGTCATGGGGTCACGAAATCTACAATTTAGAATCCCCATTGGCCAAGGAGTCTGCACATATAATTTCAGCTCTCTAGACCTTTTGGAACTTGAGAAGAAGATGAAAATAGCTTTTTAAGGTTGTGACCCCTGTGACCCTATTTGGGGTCACAGGTTCACCAAAGTTACAAATTAGAATCCCCATTGTCCAAGGAGTCTGCACATATCACTTTCAACTCTCTAGTCCTTTTAGAACTGGAGAAGAAGATGAAAATAGGTTTTTAAGGTTGTGACCCCTGTGACCCTATTTGGGGTCACAGGTTCACCAAAGTTACAAATTAGAATCCCCATTGTCCAAGGAGTCTGCACATATCACTTTCAACTCTCTAGTCCTTTTAGAACTGGAGAAGAAGATGAAAATAGGTTTTTAAGGTTGTGACCCCTGTGACCCTATTTGGGGTCACAGGTTCACCAAAGTTACAAATTAGAATCCCTATTGTCCAAGGAGTCTGCACATATCACTTTCAACTCTCTAGTCTTTTTAGAACTGGAGAAGAAGATGAAAATAGGTTTTAAAGGTTGTGACCCCTGTGACCCTATTTGGGGTCACAGGGTCACCAAAGTTACAAATTAGAATCCCCATTGTCCAAGGAGTCTGCACATATCACTTTCAACTCTCTAGTCCTTTTAGAACTGGAGAAGAAGATGAAAATAGGTTTTTAAGGTTGTGACCCCTGTGACCCTATTTGGGATCACAGGGTCACCAAAGTTACAAATTAGAATCCCCATTGTCCAAGGAGTCTGCACATATAATTTTTAACTCTCTACTCCTTTTGGAACTGGAGAAGAAGATGAAAATAGGTATTTAAGGTTGTGACCCCTGTGACCCTATTTGGGGTCACAGGTTCACCAAAGTTACAAATTAGAATCCCCATTGTCCAAGGAGTCTGCACATATCAATATTAACTCTCTAGACCTTTTGGAACTGGAGAAGAAGATGAAAATAGGTTTTTAAAGTTGTGACCCCTGTGACCCTATTTGGGGTCACAGGGTCACCAAAGTTACAAATTAGAATCTCCATATGCTAAGGTACTTGTACACAAAATTTCAGCTCTCTAATGTGTATGGTTCATGAGGAGAAGTCGAAAGTGTCAAAAGTTTACGGACGGACGGACGACGGACGGACGGACGCCGGACGACGGGCCATGCCATAAGCCCATCTGGACTTTCAGTCCTGATGAGCTAAAAAGTCATTGAATAAAACAAGATCTTCAAATAGTTGCTTAAGACAAATCACAAACACAAGGCCTCATTATCTCGCTTGTTGCGGATACCAAAGCTGAAAAGAGCTCATTGAATTCAACAACAAAAAGATTAGACACTCTTTAACTTGGCAGAATTCCAAGAAAGCAGTATCAGGATCTCTAAATTGACCATTTCTATTCTTGTCTTGCAGGCTAAAGAGGTAATTTTGTCTCAGGTGGGTGATAACTTTGTCTAGTGACGTAGTACACTTGGGAGGAATAAGTATGGGGTAACATGATCTTTTGGAGACTCTTAAGTTCAAAGCTGAACAGTATCAAACAACAGAACCATACAACTACCGTAACTGAGCAGCTAAACCTGTTTATAAAACATAGAAAAATGTTTGCCCTCATTGGACTTGGAATGAGAAATAAGTTACATATGACACTAGGAAGAATGTGGCCATACAGATGTATATAGCTAAATACATAGTCCCCCCACTTCTGTTTGTAGCTGGTATAATTCAAATATTAATGGATAAGGAGTAGTATTGAAAAACACAAATTTTTAATTTATAAAGTTTTCCTTTCATTCTTTCATTGAAGTGTATTTGATGAAATACGGCAATTTCAAAGTCTGAAGACTTACTTGGAAGACTTTTGGAGCGGACACAAGACTGGCCAGAGCAGAGGAGAGTGTAGCGGAGAAGATACCAGCGGTGATCAGCGGTCCGAACCCTGACATCATCTCCATCGCCTAGCAAGTAACAAGAATCTTTACATAGACATTTTTAGATATAATAGTCACATTGAATTGTTACTTTTTATATGCATTGTTACGAAGACAAGAGAGAAAGATAAGATGATTTTCATCTAATAAGGTATTTTCATCTGATATGGTATTTTCATCTGATACAGTATTTTCATCTCATCAGGTATAAGGTAAGTCTAGAATCGTGACTGAAAGAAAAGGAAGATGAAGAAAAATGTAAATGGACTCGAACGAGTAACATTACAGCAGTTCATCAATCAGTTTATTTCTTGTTAAACAAATACTGTGGCAGTTTCTCTACCTTGCATAATTGTACCCTTGATTCAAATTTTGGGATGGGGAAATGGCCTAATGACAATAACCCAATGATCATTTCTTATCGCACTTTGTTGAATATTTGGACCAGTTTGAGAACATAGGTTTGTCAGTTTTGTTTATGAAAATTTAATACCAATGAACAATCCAATTCAATTCATCATCTGTCAGTTATTTTCATCTTGAGGCAATGGATAGATCGTGTTCTAAATTTGTTATTCAAACACACTGAAAGACAAATTTGGTATCAAATAACATTCCGTTCTGTGAAATATTAAGGATCAAGGAACGAACCTGATAGTCATTCATGAGACCATAGAGACACTTCCCATCCTTAGTCAGAGAGCAGTTGCTGATCACATCATCCGTGTACACGATGGTAGGCGCGCTCACATTCTTCACTGCCATGGCGAAGGCGCTTGTGATTGCCAATGTCTGGTTGGGAAGGGGGATAACCCCAGTTGTAACTTGCGTGGTCACCACATAGCCCACTGCATCTCTTAGCATGCAGCCCCCGAGAGCCCACGCAACACCAAGATACACAATGGACGATATTAGGATGGACAATAGGGTTCCTTTAGGGATCGAAGCTTGGGCGTCCTGTCGATAAAGATGAAAATATGAGTCACGAGAATCAAATAGTTAAGACAATTCCAACTGATATTCTGCCTGGTTTGTAATCAAATGAAAAGGCTTGTAACTCTATGATGAAAACTTCTTACAACATTTAAATCAATCCTATTCTGAATGTGCCTACCTTCAGGTCTCCTGATATCAATCCTATTCTGAATGTGCCTACCTTCAGGTCTCCTGATATCAATCCTATTCTGAATGTGCCTACCTTGAGGTACCCGATATCAATCCTTTTCTGAATGTGCCTACCTTCAGGTCTCCTGATATCAATCCTATTCTGAATGGTCCTACCTTAAGGTACCCGATATCAATCCTATTCTGAATGTGCCTACCTTCAGGTCTCCTGATATCAATCCTGTTCTGAATGTGCCTACCTTAAGGTACCCGATATCAATCCTATTCTGAATGGTCCTACCTTAAGGTACCCGATATCAATCCTATTCTGAATGTGCCTACCTTCAGGTACCCGATATCAATCCTATTCTGAATGTGCCTACCTTAAGGTACCCGATATCAATCCTATTCTGAATGTGCCTACCTTCAGGTCTCCTGATATCAATCCTATTCTGAATGTGCCTACCTTCAGGTCTCCTGATATCAATCCTATTCTGAATGTGCCTACCTTGAGGTACCCGATATCAATCCTTTTCTGAATGTGCCTACCTTCAGGTCTCCTGATATCAATCGTATTCTGAATGGTCCTACCTTAAGGTACCCGATATCAATCCTATTCTGAATGTGCCTACCTTCAGGTCTCCTGATATCAATCCTGTTCTGAATGTGCCTACCTTAAGGTACCCGATATCAATCCTATTCTGAATGTGCCTACCTTAAGGTACCCGATATCAATCCTATTCTGAATGTGCCTACCTTCAGGTCTCCTGATATCAATCCTATTCTGAATGTGCCTACCTTCAGGTCTCCTGATATCAATCCTATTCTGAATGTGCCTACCTTCAGGTACCCGATATCAATCCTATTCTGAATGTGCCTACCTTGAGGTACCCGATATCAATCCTTTTCTGAATGTGCCTACCTTCAGGTCTCCTGATATCAATCCTATTCTGAATGTGCCTACCTTAAGGTACCCGATATCAATCCTATTCTGAATGTGCCTACCTTCAGGTCTCCCGATATCAATCCTATTCTGAATGGTCCTACCTTGAGGTTCCCGATATCAATCCTATTCTGAATGTGCCTACCTTCAGGTCTCCTGATATCAATCCTGTTCTGAATGTGCCTACCTTAAGGTACCCGATATCAATCCTATTCTGAATGTGCCTACCTTCAGGTCTCCTGATATCAATCCTATTCTGAATGTGCCTACCTTCAGGTCTCCTGATATTCATGCTAATCTGAATGTGCCTACCTTCAGGTCTCCTGATATCAATCCTATTCTGAATGTGCCTACCTTGAGATACCGATATCAATCCTATTCTGAATGTGCCTACCTTCAGGTCTCCTGATATCAATCCTATTCTGAATGTGCCTACCTTCAGGTCTCCTGATATCAATCCTATTCTGAATGTGCCTACCTTCAGGTCTCCTGATATCAATCCTATTCTGAATGTGCCTACCTTCAGGTCTCCTGATATCAATCCTATTCTGAATGTGCCTACCTTCAGGTCTCCTGATATCAATCCTATTCTGAATGTGCCTACCTTGAGGTTCCCGATATCAATCCTATTCTGAATGTGCCTACCTTCAGGTCTCCTGATATCAATCCTATTCTGAATGTGCCTACCTTAAGGTACCCGATATCAATCCTATTCTGAATGTGCCTACCTTGAGGTTCCCGATATCAATCCTATTCTGAATGTGCCTACCTTCAGGTCTCCTGATATCAATCCTATTCTGAATGTGCCTACCTTCAGGTCTCCTGATATCAATCCTATTCTGAATGTGCCTACCTTCAGGTCTCCTGATATGTTGGCCCCAGCAAGGATGCCTGTAGCAGCGGGGAAGAAGACAGAAAACACTGAGAAGAATTCCTCTCCTTCTCCGAATGAGGGCAGCATATTCTCCAGGAACAAATCCGCTGCAAACATGAACATCAGTCATAACAGTGAAATTATAGAGAACTATCTACATTTGGTCTTGAAACCTTTAAGAATTTTGTTGATTTTGACAAAAAAAAACACTTTTTTAAACATTAAGGGCTGTCCACTTTTTAACCTCATACACAAATTGCATACTTAAAGGACACTGAAAACTTAAGCATGACAGTTTACAAATATCTAACTTAACCAGAAATTCAAAATTCTAATGACTTACTTCTGAATCCCACGAAACCCTTGACCTTTTTAGATTCGGTTGGAGGAATACAGCAGCCGACAGCAAAGTTTATCAAAGCAATTATTAGCACAACGAGTAGCACAACCTGGGCCTGGAAAGGAAATAAAAAAACAATGAAAATAAAAGGACTTGAATGATATTGATAATACAAATAACTCATAAATCACCAGTTGACTTTCATCAAATGATGTGGCCCATCCATTTGAAAATGTATTGTTCTTATCATAATTAGTTAAAACATGGAACATGAGTTATAAATAATGAATTGATTTACATAAAATGTCCTCTTCATTAAAACAATTTCAAAATTGTTTTTTTGCTCGTGGAAGCTGGCAAGCAGATATTAGAACTTGTAACAGAATTGTTCTATATTTATTATGTGGAGCAACAACTATGTTCTAATTGTTTTTGTGATACAGTTGGAAAATTTCACCTTCAAGATGATAAGCAGAGGTATACAAATGAGGCTAGATTCCTAGTAAGTTTCATTTTTAGTCTTTTTCAATAGATTATTTAACTCAAATTGAGGCAGAAATTACTCTATAATATTTTCAGAAACTTTTTTTTTTTTAATATCTTAAACTTCTACTTTGATTCACCATTTCATATTTAGATTTGACACTTTTAAAATTTAGTCATAAACATTGAATACGGTAATTAAAACAAAACAAGAATGAACAAAACTGTTTTCAAGATCTAACATGAGATCGATGGTAGATTCAAGAACTAACATGAGAAACATAAGAAATGTAAACAGATAATATCTATCAATAGAGACCCTAATATGTTAAACTCCGCACAATTTCTCAGTGCTTTAATTATCTATTTATAACAACATATCTCAGAAGTGATGAAGCAGATTATAGATTCCCACTGAGTGAACTGTAGAAGTGGATTACAGGCATCTTCCTCGCTGATCTTTGTACTCAGTATTGACCTCCTTGGATCGTGTAAACATTAGGTCTATACACTAAGATAGTCAAACTTGGTATATAATTGGTTTCTCACAGATGGATATACAGTAGAACACGGATATAGCGAACTCGGATATAGCCAACAATCGGATATAGCGAACAGATTTTCAAGTCCCGTCCCTATATAATATCATCAAAATTATAAGCATTTTAGCGAACACCGGATATATCGAACTAAATTCTTTGGTCCCTTGGAGTTTGTTATATCAGAGTTCTTCTGTACATATTATTTATGAAAGCCATGAAGAGAGATTATGGATTCCTGATGACAGGACTATAATGCTGGCATTCTGTCTTGGTCTTTAGCTGGTTTTCTTTTACAATCATTCAGCTGAACTCAGCAAAATAAACTTACAGACTATCCCCTTATGCCAACTAGAATATTTATAGTGGCAGCCAAAAATTCCTAATTATGTAGATGAGCATTGTAAAGAAATAATTTTGCAGGACTCAAATTTAACCTTTTGATACTTATAAAACATAAAATTAAAATATAGTCAAATTGAAGTTTACCTGGCCTAATTTTTTATTTTATTTTTTTTTTATCATCTGTTAGCAATTTAAATATAATCAGATGTAACAAGTGGGAAATTTTCACTTGCCACTTTTGCCTGTTCTTAACATCGGGTTATAATCAGATAGATAAATGGCCACCATAATCAATACTCAATTGGCACAATAAATCTACAGTCTCCCATATTTGTTGGATAGACATAAACCAACTCCTCATTATAAAAATAAAATTATCTAATAAATAGAAAGTTTATTTGGATTACAACTTATTCTAATTACTGTGGTAAGTATTAAAAGAAGACGCATCATGACATTTGGAGTCTAAATCTAAGCCAAAGCCTTACAGGGTAGTAACTTATTGTTCAGATCTGATTAGGCACAATTCTAGCCAATAAGCTGCATCCAAAACCTTTTAGCAAAAGGGTCTATATTTATACTTACCCTAGCTTCCCAGTCCATTCCAACAATAGCAATAAGCAGTAGCACAGATATTGTTATAAAACCTATTATCCTAATGTCATTTGTTTCATCAATCATCAAAGAGTCATGCGCCTGAAACAAAAATGCAAAAGATTAATACCACATGGAGAGGTCTTTAAGCAGTGTACTGGTGTTCTCCTATCACTGTTTTTAATAAAAAAAATAACAAGTGCATTATACATTTCTTTCCTTTTTGCATAGGAGGGAGAAATATAAAACTAATGGATTTCCAGAGAAATCAGCCCCTTTGTCTCGATCAACTTAAATTATAAGCACAACATCAGTGTTGTTCCTAGGTGATCAGCGCAGGGAGTCATTTAGCAAATTTTTAGCAGATGGGACCCTTTGCAATGGTAAGGTATCCTATATCTAATAATTTAAGGGACACGAAGCAAAAAGGGTGGGCAAATTTTCCAAGGACCCGTTTAGGAACAACACTGCATCATATATATATCAATACTCATTCAATTGTTTCCATAACATTTTAGGATGCTGATCTAAGTATGAAAAAGAATTAGCAAAGTTTTGCAATATTAATGATGTTTACATGTTGTTTATCCTCACAAAAAAGCTTCTCAATTAATGATAGAATGTTCTAAACAAGCCTAATAGAGGTGCTGAAATAACAGGACTGAACAAGACCAAGAACTGATTTTCTTTATGATTCGTTAAAGGGATATATATCCATAACGATCCTACATGAATATGAGTGAGCCTGTAGTACCAAGGATGGTAAACGAGTTTGTAAATGTCAATGAGCTGCCTAATCAATCTCACCTTCAGCAAATCTCTTACAGTCTCTGCAAAGCCGACCACATACATAGCGATAGCAACAGCATTGGCAACGGAGAAGATAAGACCTATAGCGCCTCCAAACTCTGCTCCAAGACTGCGAGATATCATGTAATATGCACCACCTGCAATGATAAAGTAGAATTATCAATTCATATTGCATGTTTTCAAGACTAAGATGTGAGTTTATCTTACCATCAACATCGTTATACCTAAACCAGTGATTGGGAAAGGCAGGAGATGTGGGCCATTTGACACATTGGATGACAAAATGGGCCATTCAAATTTTTAAGTTTACTATTGATATAATTGATAATAGCCTATCATGAAATTAACTTAAACCCTGAAAATGCTCCATTGTCAAAGACGTCTGTCCCAATGCTGTGTCTAAATCAATGATCTTTATGTAATTGATTATTGTATAAACTGTCTAATTTCTGTAGGTTCACATATTTAAAAGAGGGTCTTTTGGTAAGAATGAGAGATTTTTTGCATTAAAATAAAAACTTGTCTATCAAAAGCTTTATCACTGACATATTTCTAAAATAGTGAAAAATAACTTTTATCCTTGTTTCACTTTAACAAGATTTAACTTCATATTAGTTTCAATCTGCTTTACAAAACAATTTCTTCAGAACAATGAACTTAGCTCTAGCTTTATATTAATCCAGTGATGTGTATCATCGTTAGTGTTTATTGTTGTACAAAGTGTATTTACATGAACATGTCTACCAATAACACAGGTAAATTACGGACAAATAAACTCTTCAAAACCAGCTGTTCTACTGAAAAATATGTTGATATTCTCATGCCAAGATGTCACAGAAGTGCTTTTGCAAAATTAAGATGTCCAATCCAGAAACAGGACGCTATGACAAATATCAGTGGAAGAACACACCTGCCCATTGTGCATAGATAACTGTATTGAGGATGAAATACATGTTACTTAAGTGTCCATTGTACGATGACCTCCGCTCTGAACTGTTTACTTATGTTTCTTCCTTTTATCTAAGAATTTACATTTTCATTTCATTACTCAAATAGCTTCATGGTATAACAGATATAGCGAACAATCGGATATAGCGAATTTTCAAGTCCCGCCCCTATATAATATCATTTAAATTATATGCGTATAGCGAACACCAGATATAGCAGACTTAGCATACCATAAATAACTCATTTGCATATACATCACACTTTCAACACAAATTTGATAAATGTGAAATTGTGTTCAACTGCTTGAAGAGCTCATAAAAAATGTGTGTCACAAGAGCAAGACTTGACTAAAACTACCAAAAGAAATCACATCGGTATCCATTCGTACACGAAAATGTCATCTTAAACTAACAAGATCATTTGGTTGCCAAGAAAAACTGACCACTTTCTAACAAAAAATGTGTATCATCAAACCACCAATGATATTTTTAAACCTAATTTATGAAACAATTTAAAAATCTGATAATGTCCATCAATAATTTGTCTATTGATAGATTGAAAGAACACAGCAGTGCTAACATGTCTTGAGAAAGAGCAAAGATTTAAGTTGATAAAAACAACCAAAAAACCTAAAACAAAAATTCCAAATGCATTACATTAAACCACTGATGACGTATTATGCCTTAATTCATCAACACAACTTCATGATAACTTCATGATAATGTCCATCAATAATATGTCTAGGAATAGACTGAAAGAAGAAGTCTTGAGGGAAAGCAAAGATTTAAGTTTATTAAACAGCCAAGAAAATGCACTTTTTTATCCAAATGCTATACATTAAACCACTGATGACATATTAAAACCTCAATTCATCAATTCACAATAATATCCATCAATAATTTGTCTAGGAATAGACTGAATCAACACTAGCAGTGTAAAGATGTCTTGAGAGAGAGCAAAGATTTAAGTTTACTAAACAGCCAAGAAAATACCAATTTTTATCCAAATGCTATACATCAAACCTCAATTCATCAACACCAAATTCACGATAATGTCCATCAATAATTTGTCTAGGAATAGACTGAAACAACACTAGCAGTGTAAAGATGTCTTGAGGGAAAGCAATAGACAAAGTTTATTCACACTGCCATTGCTTGAGACAACAGTCTGGAAACAATGTGATCGATTGGGTTAGACTGATCAATCAATACCGAACTAATCCACATCTGAGTCGTCGGACAAGGGTAGATTGTGTTTCTACTAGTTTTTGGTATTCAATAGCAGTGTCTGAAACAGGCCCATCCGCCAGCCCGGTACCCATTCTCTCCCCACAGAGGCAATTCATGTCATGAAATGTTGATATAGCCTCTGTTCTATTACCGGGTATGTCAAAATCTGTGGGTTCCGGCTGTATCCCCTGTTTCCCCTGGCGGACAAAATTTGCATCATAATCCATTTGAATTTCTTCATCAAATGACAACGCTTCTTGCATGGAAAGGGTGGTTCATGTCAGGTTTTTCTTCAATTTTATTATCAAAATCTTCAAAATACCACTTTTGGGCTGGCTACTTTTCAGGCTTGTTTCATACAGTGTCAATAGTGACCAGGGATTGCAATTTAACCATTTTGGGATAAATGGATTGAAATCATTGACTTCTTCATATGGAAAATGTTGATAATAACTATGTTTATGTGAACATTGTAATGTAATGCGAGTATGTTAAGGTTCCAGAGGGCTTTTTGCTAACCTTGAAATGCAAAACTGACAAACTTATTCTCAGCTAGGGGTAAACAGTTTTAGTTGTGAATAACTAATGTTGAAGTTGTTCACGCTAAAAATGAAGATGCTGTAATGATATGATAGATCAATTTCCTGGAATCGGTATTGAATTTATGTCAACAAAAAATATTTTACATGTCAGTAACACAGAACCTAATTCCCCAAATACTAGTACCCAACTACCCGTAGGTCAGGTCAGTGCTTCTCAAAATGGAAACTTTAATCCTCAAATTTATCTAAGATCCTAAGATTTATAACACCATTCAAACATTAGTTACTGTAAGGAGACTTCCATTCCAAACCAATGATTTTACAAGAAAATTCTTCAAAAATCGATCTGAAGACATCTTTCTAAAAATAAGGACATAAAACAGGTCAAAAAGGAAATTTAATCAATACAAAATGAAGAAGCTGACTGACTTAAAAATCCTTTCACCAAAAATCCTTAAAACATAAAAAATGTTTAGTGTTTCACTGATGAAAAGGTCAAACACCAAATGCGCTATAATCGTTTAATATTCATTTTGGTGAATCTGACATACTACCCAATAAGAAAGACCATAACCAAAAGCAGCTTTGAGGTAGACGTCAGGATTTATAGGATAGCTGTAAAACATGAGAGAAGCAGCCATTATTGGGTTGCATTAAGAGTCTTAAATCAGATCTAGTTTTGGAACAGTTCCAAAGACAAAGTGATGTGGTTACACTGACAGAATCGATACATCCGAAAAGATTGATCCGACTTCATCGCTGACAAACTTATAAAATGCAACTGTATGATATTGAAATAGAATCTGATTTTTCATAATCCAATTATCCTATTGGCAAACACGATACATCAAAGTCTATTAAAAGATCTAGTGAATGCACATAAAGTTAGAATCAGTGTTTTCTAAATGACATTTCAATTGCTTACAACAAAACCTTCTTGAAGGTCAGTGCAGAAGGTGCAAGTGACTGATTCTTCATTCACTTATTGGATCAATATAATCTGAAATCCGTCATAAATCTTGCTATTCATGAGCTTAAACTTTAGGTAGACATTGTTTCAAGCTAACAAATTTCACATCAACATTTCTCATATTTTGCACATCAAGGAAGAAGTCAAATTGACCATTGAAAATCTCTTTTAAAATCCTTGATTGAAGTGTGGAGATGCAGACTTATGATATGATATAATATGTAACTTGCGTCTCAAAATGAATAAGATTTGATCCAATGCACATCAAGATACATATTTTTCCATGGGGTTTTTTTGTAAAGAAAGACATCCAAATTTCAGAATACAAAAATACATTTTCCCACGGTGACACCCCTGAAAAATATTTTCTGATGTACAAATTGGTTTTTCAAAATATTAATTTTTTAACTTTGACTAAGATTTGGCCCCAAAAAAAATCAATATTTCTTAGTTTTAATAAGAAGGAAAAAAATGGAAGATTACTGATAAAATACTTGCACACAAAAAACATCGAAGTTATCTGCTTGTTCATTTCAATCACTCATGTCAAGTCCTCACTACAGATCAATAGTAATTACCTGTACACAACACCTGATGTTTTCTAGTTTTTTTAAAGGGTTTCCAAGGGTACATGAGTACTCGAGTCTGAGTCTGGTCGAGCTGGACTCGAATTCATTTTCTTGGGACTTGAAATCTCGAAAAGGGGAGGTCACTGTTATTTAAGTTATTTTAGACAGTTTATCTGTGAGAAGTTGGATGATCAAAATGGCAATTTTAAGAAATTGGTGTAAAAGTATTCTGTACATAACCATGTGTAACAGTAAGTCAACATATGTGTGGATAATATCTGGGCTGAGCAAAAAATTCTTTATATTTTTTTATATGAAATAACAAAGGAAATTTGTTAACACTTTCTAGGGAGAGTTTGTTACATAGCTGCAACAATGACAACATTTTAATCCGTTGTTATCATCCAACTATATTCACGCAATACACAGACCAGACGTATTTATATGGGGCTATTAAAGAGAATTTAGACCGAGGACACAATTAAGAAACGGATACATACTACTATCCACTTTTAAAGTGCTCCAAGCAGTTAGTTCAACAATATTAGAAAATGCATTGGTCGAAATTAGTCCTATTGCCGTACTAGACATACTGACTAGTGCAATCCTAAGAGTACTAGCCCAAAGATTACCCAACTAGCCCAATACATCTACATAGTCATATCTTCTTTCAAATTAAAATATTCCTCCATGCTACCAGTCATTGCATTTTACTAGCCAATGTTTTTCACTAGCCATGACTACAAGACTAGTGCTAATTTTGATCCCTAAAAAGCCGACAGTGTTTCTTACATCAAGGAAGGAATCATAACATTTGAGAGATTGAATTGTGGTCTGATAATACTAAATAGACAGAGACTGACAAATGCCACTTATTCTCAAGGACTTGTTCATAAACTTCCTAAATTGGGCTGAACACAAATTAAATTTTCCTCAAGAATATAGAATTACCTTATGAAAAAGATATTTCATAGATCGATCCAATCTTAGAACAAGTTGCCTCTGACATTCATCACATTTTCAACAATCAATTAAACTATCCAAAAATAGAGACTATTGAATAGAAAAAATGTCTTTCATTCCTAATAGTTCACCTGATTTTAAATGATAATAGCCTCAAACATTGGAACCTAGTAGTTGTTACCAACAAAACATATACATTTTGCTGACGGATAAAGCTTTATTATCATCTCTGCGAAAATGAACATTGCTCAGCGCTGTCGACAGTTGACCTTTGAAATGTCAGTACAAGGACATGTCAGTTATTAACAGACTCAAGCTATATTGATCAACGACTGCTGACATTTTATTGCCAATAAAGTTATCAAATTTCAAACTTGATAAACATCACGCTTTTATATCATGTTTCTTCGATTTGAGTGATGTGACCAATCAAGTTATCAAACTTTAGATTTCATTATTATGAAATCAAGTCTTGTCTGTCTGATTTCAATGATGTAATTTGAATGCTAGATTCTTGATTAAAACAATAACCTTTTCATCAGAAAAATAATGTTTAAAATAATTGTGTTGTAAACCAAATTTTAAAAGAATTGATGAAATATATTTCTTTAGAATATCTTAGAAATGTATTGATCATGAAATCCATATGACATGAGAAACAATGTTAAATAACATCATACAGAAATATCAAAAACATAGAAGGACAAAGGCTAACTTGAAAGGCATGATATTTTCTTTGAAGGGATATTATTTATCACAGAAAGAAAGAAATCCAATGTTAAAAGTATGAAAATAATATTCATGTCTTTAAATCAAGAAGTACATGATAGACTCACAAAGTAAACATTCACTCTGCATTATGCCATATGTTATTTCACTTGTTGAATTCATTTTTTAATATTTAATATTTTCCATGTTCGAAATTGAAGAGGTATTGTATGATTAGCGGTGAAATACTGAGACCTATCAATGAAAATAAACCGTGTTATCAGTCACTATTGACAATAGTAGTGGAACATGACAGACATGTCATGTCATCGAACACTGCTCTGACACAATGACACTTTCATATTGTTGCATAGACGACAGGCTCTTTGGAGCAAACTTAACTTAAATGCTCTTCAATTTTGGTAGAAATACATCGATTAAATCATAAAAAGATAGAAAAATTTGTCTTTTTAGTGAGGCAGAAACGTTTTATGTCACTCGTGGCTGCGCCATTTGTGAAAAAATAAACTTTCTTTTCATTTGATGAAATGAAAATTTCAGACTAACTTGCTTAACATATAAGCTGTGTCCCTTTTACCGTACATAACTCAACTATCATAAAATATTCCTTACAGATACAAAAGTAACCAGTCTATCACACATCAGAAATACTAACGGTCCCAGGAGTGGATTATCAATGCATATTGACAAGCACCTAGCATGCGATTAACACACTTATTAGATTCAGTATTATCTCGTATTCTTTGTCTACACTTGAGACCATTCTCCCATAACACTACTCTGCATATGAAGGCATCAAACCATTGGGCTCAACGCCAACAAAAATTACAAAATAGATTCTTAAGCATATCAAAACGGACAATCAGAAAAACCTTTTCAATAAATCTTAACATATCAAATGCCCATAACTATTAACATAAACTGCCAATTGTATCTCAAATAACTCAACTTTGATGAGATATCTGTAACAGATACTTATGCAACCAGTCCATTAGATACCATCAATATGAACGGTCCCAGGAGCGGAATATCAATGCATAACAAGAGCCTTGCATGTGTTTAACACACTTATTCCTGTATTCTACAAGTGAGTGCTTTCTATTATACCACAAATCTGCATGTCAAAGCATAAAGTCATTGGTACCCCCCAAGCCAACATCAATAAATGAATTTTGCAGCAAAAGGGAATCAGAAAAAATTATTTCTGAGAACTTGATCATCAAGTGTCCATTTCCAATCATAACAAATGCTCAATAAATCCAACAAATTCAATAAAATCTATACTGAGAGGATACTATAGCAACCAGTCTTTCAGATATTATCAATATGGACTGCTCCAGAAGTGGAATATCAATGAATTATAACAAGCACTTAACACACTTATTCCTGTTTAATGTTGTATTCATTGTCTACAAGTGACTGTTTTCTCTTATACAACTACTCTGCATGTCAAAGCTCCAATTCACTGATATCGGCGCCAGCCAAATTGCATCATACAATCACACATATAATCCACTTAATTGCTTTTCCTCAATTTCTTTACAATTCCCTTGGCCGGATGTTGGAGTTGCGTCATTTTCGGTTTTATAACATCAGTATTTCATCATGAAGGCTGAAGTTGGATGAGGAACCCAAAAATGTTAACAAATTCCGAAACATAAATAATTTATTTTTTGGCCTTGTTAATGTTTCATAACTAAAAAAATGAAACAAAATTGATGAACTATTCAAGCACTGTATCTTCGATTTACACCAGGATTATTGACTTAATGCTAATCACGAAATGTAATAAATATTCATTGAAGATATTAAGGGAGACAAACTAACTACTGGGAAGCTGGGCAAACACCTGATAAAGATATGGCTGGCTTCTCAAACATTTGCAAACTTTAAGGTTAAGAAATGTCATATTGTGGTATTATTTTGCCGCAAAATACCCACAATCTATAACAGCATGCTAACTTAGTTGTCAACACGTGAACTATATTTTTTATTCATCGGAGTGTAATAGTTTATTGGGTGTGTGAATAACGTATCCCAGTTCCAAACAATGCAAGGTGAAACTGATTGGTCAATTCTGCAGCTTCCTCTACGGAAATAGTTCCATCAAGAAAGGACGACATAAAGCATATCTTATGAAAATTTGAAATAAACAACATAATGGCATGTCCGAACAGCCTGTAGTGGTAATGTCACCATGAACCCAAGTTTACAAAACATTCCTTCATTAGACATTCTCTACACGTACAGCAGGAAACATTAAATCTGAAAGCTGTCTACGAGGAAAACATAAAAAAGGCGGTTTCCATAAAAGGCAAATGTAAAGATAATTCACTCAAGGTTCTTTAGTTGTGTAAGTGGTGTGTTGTGATAAACAAACAAAATAAATTTCTTGAAGAAACATCTAAATTTAGCAAAACTACATGTTTGTTATATTTCAAAACCTTTTTAACGAATAACTAGCACTCAAATGATAAATCATAAGAAAACCATTTGCTCTTAATCTGAGCATTTTTTACACAATCAGCCTTAAAAGAAATGCCATGACTTGAAAACAAACTTCTCCATTCTTTTTATATGTTATGTTTCATTCTTCAAGACTACAAACAAAAATGAAACATGAGTACAATTAAACACTTTCTACAAAAATAGAGTTCAAGGGCCAAAGGCACGTTTTTAGGGGGAATCTAAGGTGATGTCAGGAAAATGAAAATGAATGGTTCCAATTGAAAGACAATGCACTTAAACTAAAAGAAGCAGTAATAATTCAAATATATAACGTAAAGTTTAGCCATACGATTCCTTTTTCTTACACAAAATGAATTAAAGGTGTTCACAAGAAAATGGCCGCCAATGGATTTTATGTGAATCTTATACTTTGTCCTCTGATTATGGGTGAATGACTTGTGTTATGAGATTGTTGACACTGTCAAATTAATACAATTAGCATTAACTTACAATTATAAGTGAAATATTTAAAATATTTATTTTTTATAAACTTTTCAAAAACGTGCTACTGCCCCTTTAAATCAAGTAGAAGATCACATATGGTCAGTAAGACAACTTTATCATTCAGAGGGAATCTATTATACACCATGAACTTAACCTATTCATGTTGATTAAAATACTTGTCCAAACAAAATTTATATTGTTTTATACATCTATGGAAGCAGTCAAGCTAATCCTGTAATAAAGAAAAAGAATAAATTGATAAAAACAATTATGATAACTATATCTGCCTAATATACTGACAAAATAATATGTCAAACATTAGGGCTGGCTATTTGTAAACTCAATCCAATACATGATAAAAGAATTGAAAATCGTGTAGGTCAATAAAAAGACATTTATAACATCCGATATTGACAATAAACCACATTTTCATAAACAAAATAAGGACCATTGATCAAACAATACAGCACATTAATCTGGTGACTGGGTCAATTGTTACCCGACAATGTGGAACAGGATCAATAGAGGCTCAATAAAATTGCTCAGTTGCCGGTGGTAATGTGACATTGACAAGAACTAATTAGGACTAAATCATCCGTTAAATAAACGGGCAAGCATGATGAATTTTTACCTCGTTGAGAGGATATTTATATTACTTCCTCGCATAAATAGATCCAGAAGATTTAAACATGTAAATTAATGACACTAATGATTTTTTGCATTTTGAATTTGTTCCTGGATTTGTAAAACATATATCAAGATAAAAGTGTTATTGAGATGTTCTAAATTGTTAAAACTATAATATTCATACAGTGAAAGCAATTGCTGGAAATTTCACAAGACAGATAATAATTCCTTATGTATTAATCAAATTGATTAATCAATGGATCAGTTCATGTACCTTATGTTAAAAATATGAAATAATTATTTATACACATCTTATAAATGAAATTATGAGTATTTCAACCTATCTAAATGGTAGCATGACTTTTAAAGTCACAAACATTTTTCTGTCACTGTCAATTATCATTCTAGTCTACTTAGAGGGAAAAAGGCAAATTGTTTATTCAAAGGCCAATAAATGTGCACAAGAGACTAGCGAACAGTGGTGTTCAAAAGAAACAACTTCCAAGCAAGTACAAGGAGAAGAGAGAGTCTTTTTTTTTCTCTTCAGCGAGGTTTCAAAAATAGCAACTTTGAGTGTGAAACGGTGACAATCCTTACGTGTTTCAAACCAATGTGGAACATTTTTCAGTCTGGACAGTGAAAAACCAATGATATCTAATTTATGATACACTGGACATAAGTTTTGAAAGGATGAGAAATGACGAAATTTATTGTTTTTCAACTTCAAAATGATCATATATATATATGTATAATTGTATATTAACTAGTTTTGTCCACTTTATATGATCACAAAATCTGAAAGTAAGACACTCAACTTTGTAAAAGAACACATCTATATCAAAGAATGTCATAAGCCAGGTGACGTTAGGCAGAAGGACCTATAATGCACCTGACATATGAAGGTAGGTAGGTAGGTGGATTTAAGGGCGACGTTGGGCCACAAATGACGGTGACCTATAATGCACCTGATACATGTATAGGTAAGTAGGTAGATTTAAGGGCGACGTTGGGCCACAAATGACCTACCGGTATATGCGCCCTATATATGAAGAACTATATTACAACTTACCTCCCTTTACCTCTCCGTTTGTACAAATGGCGGACATTGATAATGCTGTAAGAGTAGTGACGACGGCGGATAAAGCAATAATGACGGCGGTGAGCGCCATCCCTGCCTGACCCACAACCCAGGACAGACGGATAAACAGCATCACACCCCAAATATTCAGCAGACATCGTATCTGAAAGAATATGAGAAAGGATGTTACTATGCTGCTTCCAATGTTAAACAAGATTATTTGGAGAATAATAAAGTTCTGTGATATTTGTTACTATTTATTTCAGTATTCTTAATTTTACACCCTTTTCAGACCCAGTATAACACTTTGTATCTTGTATATTCAGATGTATCAACACCATGCGATTTTATGCAGAACATCTTAATAAACAATTCATTCATTCATTCATTCATTCATTCATTCATTCATTCATTCATTCATTCAATATTCAACCTTAGAATCAGTATCACAATACATTTCAATATATTGTTGCTGCTTTAGTGCAATTGCGTAATTTTTTTTAAATTTGAGAGTTGTTATTTAGCACAGCTTGGGGAGTATTCAGTCATTAGTGGCATGTGTGTTTGATTCAATGTTTGAACAATCTGATATGTAACTTACCAAAACACCTTTTATCCATCCAAATTTGAGAGCCCCTTGTACAGGTTTCTTGTCCGTTACGACGGCCACATTGCTTTCACTGACCAGCCTCTTGTCCGCCAGGAGAGGGTCTTTATGTCGATTTTGATCTTCATCATCCTGAAATAATACAAATATATCATCGTGAAATTATATATTCAGTAATTTGTTGAAATGACAATGGAAATCACGATTCAAACACCACTGACTTCATGAAACAATTTGTTGCCATTACAAGGTCACTATGGCAAGGCTTAGATTTGGAAAGTAGAAGAACAATTGACATATCTTGTCAAATATTTTGTTTATCTCATTGAGATTCAAAATGACAAACACAGAACATAGGGGTTAAAGTAAAAATAGGATAATTCCCTCATCAAGAGCAAGATGAACTAAATATTTTGCTAACTTTAAGCAGATGATCCCCTTTGCAATGGTAAAAGATCACACATCTCAGTGTTGTTCCTGAAGGGAGTCCTTGGGATATTTGCCCACCCTTTTGGCATGGTGTCCCTAAACATTTGAGAACTAGATTAGCGTTTGCGGGATACCGCAAAAGCAGAGCAGCCCCGGAACTTTGGGTTTCGCCTTACCCTGTTCCGCCTTTTACAGGCCTCACCAAATTGGGAATTTTCTCGTGACCTTGACCTTTGACACTCAAGGTCACACAATCAATGAACACATTTCATTGAGTATAACATTATTGTAATGAAATAAAGTGTTAAAAATACAATTAATCCATTTTCTCCATATATGTTGACCTTGCTGTGACCTTGACCTTCGACAGTTAGTACCCAAAACTTTTTGAAAATGTTGAACTTCTCAAGAGATAATATATACAAAATCTAAACTTCATAGCACAAAAACTTTTCAAGTTATTGTCTTTAGAAGGAATTGCAATAACTCATATCTCATGACCTTGACCTTTGACCTTCAAGGTCACACAATAATTGAACACTTTTTATTGAGTATAACAATCATGTATTGATTAAAAGTGATCATAGTTAAAATAAAGCATTTTCGCTAAAACATGCTTAAGTCATGACCTTGCTGTGACCTTGACCTTTGACAGATTGTAGCCGAAACCTTTTCAAAAATTTTTACTTTTCCAAGGATGATATATACCAAGTTAGAGCTTCATAGCACAAAAACTTTTCAAGTTACCGTGTTTACAAAGAATTTTATGGTGATTTTATAACTCGTGACCTTGACCTTTGAACTTGAAAGTGAACATGTCATAATGATTCCCTGGAAGTATTAACATTTAGACATGTTCATGAGTTCTGAAAAGCTAAATGGGATAAAGTTATACCCCAATTTAGTGCATTTTGTAATAACTCATATCTCATGACCTTGACCTTTGACCTTCAAGGTCACACAATCATTGAACACTTTTTTTTGAGTATAACAATCATGTATTGATTAAAAGTGTTCATAGTTAAAATAAAGCATTTTCGCTAAAACATGCTTACGTCATGACCTTGCTGTGACCTTGACCTTTGACGGATTGTAGCCAAAACCTTTTCAAAATTTTTTACTTTTCCAAGGATGATATATACCAAGTAAGAGCTTCATAGCACAAAAACTTTTCAAGTTATCGCGTTTACAAGGAATTATTAGTGTGAATACATAGCTCGTGACCTTGACCTTTGACCTTGAAAGTGAACATGTCAAAATCGTTCCCCCGAGGTATGAGGAGTAAGGTATGAATAAGAGTTCTGGAAAGCTTAGGGGAAAAAAGTTATAGCTAGTAGTACGAGTGCGGCGGCGGCGGCGGCGGCGATGGAAACTTCACAAAAACTGATAGCAGCCCCGTCCTTAGACGGGGCTGCTAAATAGGATACCTTTACGATTGCAAAGGATCCCAATTGCTATGAACATGCCAAAATGACCCCCTCCACTGATCACTTAGGATCAACACTGCATCTAATCATTTTAAGGGACACCAAATGGGTATGCAATTTTCCCCAGGACCCCGTCTAGGAACAACACTGCCAATGTGTGTCAATACGAGATATTTAGGTCCTTCTGAACAACAGCAAAGTTAAATCATCCAAAATTAAACAGTTTAATCAGAACAAGACAAAACAAATTAGCATTAAGAAAATTTCCAGTGATAAAGTTAAGGGTTTGTTGGCATCTACTGGTGGGTAAGGGACACAGTTCATATGGTTCTTGTTTTCCCTGCAGTAAATTGGGTATCTGGAATGATATTTATTAGGAATTTTTTATTACCGGTAAGATAATTTGGCTTGACACTAAGTTGACAAGCATTTTATTGTGTTCTCCTTAGGGAGTGTCCTATACATGTTTGTCATAGGAATTATTTTGGTAGTACAATCTTTCATCATGATCTTATAAAAAGATATTTTTGGGAAAACTTCCACGTGTAATGTTACTTCATGGTAAGTTATATCTAAAAGACATTCTTCTGAACAAACTATGGCAAATATATTCATATCAAAATAAAAGAAAGACTCTCACACAAATATGCTAATGCAGTGTGCCCTGGCTTGAAACCGGCGACCTTTGAGGCTACCAACATGTAAGATTATGTCACTCAAATTGTGACAAGGAACAGTTAAACTCTGACATCAAAAAGAACAAATTCTATTGCGATGTAACAGTACACAGTCACGTTACTATGTTTCATAAGTCAATCATGTCAGCGCCCGTAGTCAAAACAGCTATCCCTTGTAGATATATCATCTTAAGAACACAAGTTTACGATGCCAGAATATGAATACATGAATAAAGGAAAGGTTGAGCCTGGTTAATGACCTTATTAAAGCTAATCTGACCAGCTGGCTACGTTGATGACATTTATAGTTCCCAGCGGGACCCTCCCTCTATCCTGACTGCCCCGGGGTCACCAAGCACTTGCCGTCACACCTGGTGTCATAACGTCTTAGCGCTGCACTCTTACCAATGTGCTGTTTGATATTTGTGGTTATTACTCGCCTGTGTAAGATACAGTGTAATGTTCAAACGACAATTTTAATCTAGTGTAATGTCACAATGCAAGTATGACGTCATAGTAGTATACATTGAGATGAAAATATTTTATTTGTCCCGAGCAGTAAACAAGTGAAGAAGCGAGCAAAGCTCACATACCCCCGCTCCCCACTTTGTTCAAAGAATTTCAAATAGTAAAACTGATTAATATTGGTTAAAGTATAATAGTTGAGTATACAGTAAGTCATTGCATAAGGCTTCTTTCAACTAAAAAGCCAAATACCGAATTCATTAATAGGTTTTACAATTAAAAGGGTACATCTAGAGATAATGGTTGATCTTTGTTTCAAATTTGAGGTAGTTATCATGAATATTCTACGAGATGCACTGAGGACAAAATTATTTTTGTTGAGTCACTTTGTAAGTTTGTAAGCTTAGATGTATATTTCATGAAATATGTTCAGGACAAAGTAATTTATCATAGAATCACTGTTTTCGTCATGTTTCCAAAAATTAAAAAAATGTGATGGTCTAATCCTCAAATGGCACATCTAGTGATCATGGTTGATAAGTGTATGAAGTTTGGTGAAGCTAGCATGAATAGTTTGGGAGATATGCTTCGGACAAAAGACTTGGTCGAAGAGTCACTGTTTTATTCATGTTTCCATGGGAACCGCCAAAAATAAAAATAATTTGTTGGTCTAACCCTTAAAAGGCAAAACTAGGGATCCTGATTGATAAGTGTATGAAGTTTGGTGAAACTAGCATGAATAGTTTGGGAGATATGCTCCCAAACTAAATACTTGGTCGAAGAGTCACTGTTTCAGTCATGTTTCCATGGAAACCGCAAAAAATAAAAATAATTTGTTGGTCTAACCCTTAAAAGGCACAACTAGGGATCATGGTTGACATGTGTATGAAGTTTGATGAAGCTAGCATGCATAGTTTTGGAGATCTGCTCCGCACAAAACGACTTCCTCAAAGAGTCACTTTTTAGTCACGTTTCCATGGAAACCGCAAAAATTAAAATTCAGAAATAGTTCTAACCCTCAAAAGGCACAACTAGGGATCATGGTTGACATCTGTATGAAGTTTGATGAAGCTAGCATGCATAGTTTTGGAGATATGCTCCGCACAAAACCACTTCCTCAAAGAGTCACTTTTTAGTCACGTTTCCATGGAAACCGCAAAAATGAAAATTCAGAAATAGTTCTAACCCTCAAAAGGCACAACTAGGGATCATGGTTGACATGTGTATGAAGTTTGATGAGGCTAGCATGCATAGTTTTGGAAATCTGCTCCGCACAAAGTTTTGGGACGGACGGACAGACGGACGGAAAGAATGAACGCTATATACCCCCGCTTACGCTGTAAGGCGGGGGTATAATTATTCATTATTAGATTACATTTTCTGTTATTTTCGTAACCAGATACTTGGGTCGAAGTTAGTTCTATTCGAGTACAAGCTTTGTACTTGTACCTTAAACTTAAAGCATTTCAGCTAGCCAAAATCATTAAAATGAACATATTGTCTAAAAAAGGAGCCATTAAAACTATAGCTCATCAGGCTTCATATCAATTTTGCTTAAGTGTGTGGCAAATGTGGTTTCCCCCTTAGAAGAGGCCACAGGGTCACCAAGTGTACAATTTAGAATCTTCCTTATTAAACTTAGGAGTCTGTAGACTATTTCAAGGCTTCAGCTGTCTTAAGCCCACAGGGCCACGAAAGTTACAATTTTTACTTCTCACAAGTCAAGGAGTCCTTACACAAAGTTTCAGTTTTATAGGCCTTATGCTATAAATACAAATCGGTAGATGTCGCTAGGAGTACCGGTAAGTTATTCTGAAATCATTATCCTCAAATCGAAATTTCTTATTCAGCATGTCTTGACAACCATATCTTGTATATAATCATCACCTTACTAACAGAAATTTGCTGACTTTCACATAAATGTAAATGGTTAACAGTTCTTTCATCTTTAACAATAATTTTTGTTAATATTGAATCCTAGATGATTGATAGACAATTTCTCTGATCAGGTCTTGAGCATGACTAAATAAACTAACAACTTACCTACCTACAAAAAGTTTGTTTCAAATATCTTCAGGAAAACAGTAAATTGTATATCTTGAAAAGTATTGATGACAATATGGGTAAGCAATTGTCATTACTACCTTAGAATAACTGCAGTGTTTTGCTCTATGTTCTGTGCATGAAAGTGTAAATTCAGTTATCATTATTTTGATTTTATCAAGTGTCAGTAAATTCAAGAAAATTTATCGGGCTTAGTTTTTAAGAGAAAGGATTTGGTTTTGTTATCATTCTAGTTTGATCAAATCTGATTCTGTAGCAAACCCAAAGCCTCTGCAGGGAAGACAAATGTATTATCATCAATGTGGTAAAGGATATAAATGAAATGACATTTCAACACATCACTGTACAGATTATTGCCCCAGTAACCAGATAAATGTTTGACAACGAAGAGAGATCAAAAGCAGATCTTCCGCCTAATACATTATCTATCACAGATAAACAACTAGTGGGATGTAAAATTGCATAACTATTAATCATGTGAGGAGATTGCAAAACCTCTATAAACCCATTCTCTCCCTATAGAGGCAGATTAAGTCATGAAATGTTGATACAGCCTCTGTTCTATTATGCTGAAATCTGTGGGTTTCGGCAGTTTCCCCTGGCGGAAAAAATTGCACCCAAATCCATTTGAATGTCTTTATTAAATGTCAACGCTTCTCGCATGAAAAAGGTGGTTCATAAAACTTCATTCATATCACAATGCTTTTGCCATGATTCAGTAGCCAAAATGATGATTTTAGAACAGCGTCGCTGATTGCACAACTAACTTTGAATCAGGCATCTCCCATTCTATCCCACAAAGTCAGCAAAATAGAACCGAGGCTGTATCAACATTTCATAACTTGATCTGCTTCTGTGGGGAGAGAATGCTATAAACCTACAAGCAGAAAAAAAGTAGCCTTCAGTCATTGCTTTAAAGGGGCAGTATCACGTATTTGATCATCTAATATTTTTTATTCTTCACTGATAATGGTACGTTAATGCTAAATGCATTAACTTGATAGTGTCAAAAATCACATAACACAAACGATTTTGGGGAATTTTTTTTAACACCTTTATTTCATTTTTTGCAAGAAAAACAAATATCATGACTTTACATTATATATTTGTTTATTACTACTTAATTTAGTTTAATTACATTGTTTTTCAATTTGAACAATCTATCTTCTTTCTCCTGACATCATCACCTTACATTCCCCCTAAAAACGTGCTACTTTCCCTTTACACTCTCTAACTATTAACTAGGTGGGATGTACAGCAATTATTATACATAGAACGAGATACACGCTGTCAGTGTCAAAAATCTAAACCTACAAAATGTTTCAGAACAACCTGTATTCTTTAGCCAAAAGCTTATTCAACTTAAGTAATGAGAAAGACTGGTTCGATATTATTTACCGATAATTAATTAATTAATTCATCGAAAGCCTAAAGTGTTTTCAATTAATGCAATGAGAGAATTTCACTGCGCAAGGAAAACTCTCAAAATGCTAGTTTTCACGAATAAGCCTTGGAGTCATTTTAGTGCAATAGTCTTCACTACAGTACCACTTTTACTGTAACAAAAAAACTTTTTTTTAATAGGTAAAATAAAGAATTTTTAATAAAATTTCTGACATTTTTCAAACATTCACAACCAACCAAAGAAAACTGGCATAACATTTGAAGATTCAGAAAATGTCACAACAGATTTGATCTGCACGTGCATTGACATCGGATGAGTAATTTCTATTTTTAGATTCGCAATAATGAAGGGACCAGGGCCAGCTGGTTTAAACTGGTCAAAGCCATTTTTTTAACCATTTCCTAGTAGGAAACATGTGGGTTTTCAAGATCGGTAAAAGACACAATAACTTCATAGTTCTTTTGGAACAATTAACAATTTGTTGGTACAGAAACTTTGCTGTTTGACTATTCCATGTCCATATCCATGTTTAAACAAATTTGAAATCTCTAAATGAGTCAACTCTGGAAATCAATAAACAAGGTTTTTTCTGAAAAAAAAACAACATTATTGAATAAAACAATTTACAATTCAGAAACTTTTTTCTCTCAGCTTTCATGGTTAGAAATTTTTAGAAACCAATATTGCTTGATAAAAAAACAATCTCATGTTATGCAAAGCTGGCTTAAATTATTGTCAGAGTAATGAATTGATTCTCTTGTTAAGAAACAGTGACATGGGATTCAAATTTTGCTTTACTATTCTTTTAGTCATACAAATTATATCAAAGTTTATTTCCTTGGATATAATATCAAATTGATGAAAGCATTACAGAACTTTATATTCTACATAAATCTTAAAACATTCAACTACACTTTTCTACTCATTCATGAATTGTGCTTGTTTTGAAGTCATCAGTTACTTATCAACGTTTCAACAGCCTATTTGTAGCAATATGAACAGGTGCTTGTTCTAGCAGCCATAATGGCCATGTGAAAAATTGACAATCTTATGAAATGATGGAGAATTGGTGATGTACACTGACAATTAGCCCTGTACTCTGAGGGAACCTTGTTTCTACTTATCTCGGGGAGAGTAGATCTAATAGCTTTAACCAATCCTCCGATTCACTCCGAATCAATGGGCTGATTAGAGTCATCCATGTTATACACTGTCAAGCCGATGTACTGTACTTATGTCCTGTGTTGAATACTCTAACTCACTGGGAGACAATCACTGGTATTATCAGCTCATAGTAATCAGTGCTCTCAGCTGAACATGCAATTTCCTCTTTTTATGATGGTCATAGAACAAGTTTAAATCTCTTTTTATGATGGTTTAGGGACGAGTTTAAACAAGGATTTGGAGAAATTCTAATATATCCAACAACAAATGAATATATCAGGGGTCGAAATTAGTCCTAAATGGGTACTAGCCATTCGGACTAGTGCATTCCTGTGAGCACTAGCCCAAACATATTCTGACTAGCCAAATACACCGATATAATCGTATTTTCTTTAAATTCAACTTCGGACTACCCATGATTACAATTTACTAGCCCAGCATCTTTTTCACTAGCCATTGGCTACCGGGCTAGTGCTAATTTCGAACCCTGTATATTATTGAAATTATGTACTTAACTAACATACATCTGGGATAAGAGAAAAAGGAATTAATAAGATATTAATAATCATACATTTATATATTCAATAATTTTGAATTTTCCATTTGTTTTCTTGAAAATACAATTTCAAAACATGGAAGACAAGGGGAAAGATTTTTGCATATGCATTTCTTTCAAGGATACCCCTCAGCTTTTGCCTTTTTAGCCTGGTTTTGATGTAACCACTTTGAAATACTGTTCTAGATTATGAATAAAACATAAAGCACCATATCATCAACGATTGCTGTGTCTCAGGAGTCAGTGGATTAACTGTGTTCTTCTGTTCTACAGAGCCTGGGGGTCATCATTTTTGTCTTTGATGATTTTCTTGCATATCTGAGGACGTCACTTGAATACATACAGTAGAACACGGATATAACGAACTTCAAGGGACCACAGAATTTAGTTTGCTATATCCGATGTTCACTAAACGCATATAATTTTACTGATATTATATAGGGACGGGACTTGAAAATGTGTTCACTATATCCGATTGTTCGCTATATCCCAGTTCGTTATATCCGTGTTCTACTGTATTTCAAGATCAAATTGTACCTTTAATAAGCAAGGATCAGAAATGTACGGTATACACTGTACAGCACAAAGTGGCATCAAACCTGCTGATCTGTTAAAAGCTACCATCCACAGCCTATATTAATTTAATCTATATATCCAGTAATTACATGAACATATTCATTCTACCATGGAACAAAATGGGTTGCATGAATACATTTCATACACAATCCATAATCATTCCAATTTATCTTCACCAACTTTGAATTTAAGCCTTATCGCATGTTATTACACTCTCGTTGAAGATACTGCAGTTGTGAAACAATGACATGTTATTCAACACTGTTGTGAAACATTGCACGTGAAAGCGATCGCATCCGGAACTACTTTCCTGCCGTGGCATGACAAGTTACCGATTGATGATATCAATCAAAATTGCGTGTGTTCGAAACGAAAGATAAACGAGATGAAAATAAGTTCGTTTTAAAAAGTGTTTAGGTCTATCTGTTTATGTTTAAATTGTCCGAGAAACAATGAAAAGAATCAGAGATACCAGCACAACATTACCAGCGTTCATCTTCAAATGTAAACATGACCTCGATCGGAATCAGGTTCAAGTCGGCATTCGATAGTAGAGGTTATCCCTTCCGATTTCGGTCGATTCTTGAAATGTCACCGTCAGTACTAAATGATAATTGTCGGTGGTTCCGCAAGCAACGATGTCAGCAATGTTATCTTTAATAGGTAACAAGTTCAAATTCGGCGAAACGCTAAAGGGTTTTTAGAGTTATCTCCCTTGCAACTCTAAGCTCCTAGCAGCGTTTAGCAACTCGACGAGTTCGCATTTCAAAGCAACAGTCTTTTTGTTTTATCTAGATTTAATTAAGATGAAATTTTAAATTGAAGAGGGTATTCCCCAATCTATCTTAATAATGGAACGTAAACAAGGACAGTGTTCCCCCCACTGACACTAACTCAAGCTTACTGAATCACGCTTGAAAACGCACATTCCGATGACGTCACAATCACTTGACATTCATTCGCACAATTCAGCGACTGATGTTTTTGTTCACTCGCCAATTTGCGGTTTTCGGAACTATTACAAACACATAATTGAATGAGAGCTTTTGATTTGTATTGTTCAAAATTAAAGCTGTTATAATAACTCATTAATTAAGGGATTTACTCATGACCTATTTGTTCATTGTTCAAAGTCTATATAATGACGCCATGCCTCCATTGTAAGAATTGTATTCCTACGCACAGCTACGAGAATTGAAAGCAAACAATTTTCAGTTTATTTTATTAATTTAAAGATTGTAATAAATAAAATACTAAACTCCGTCCAGTTTAATAACATATTTATGAAACTCGTGGATAGTATTTGTATTTAACTCGCTTTCGCTCGTTAAATACGAATACCATCCACTCGTTTCATAAATATGTTATTAAACTGGACGTCGTTTAGTATTCTCTATTTATGCAACCATTGTTTTGTTCATCTGATGAACAACTGCCATCTGTCTATTTCATGAATGAAATAACACAAATATTCAGATAGTATTTAATTTTGCATTGTATTATTGATACAGCTTTCTTTTAATGATATACCCCAGGGTAAATGTTTTCCTGATAAGTTTCTTAGGCTTAAAAATCCTTTCGATGGACTTGGTTATGAAATTTTCTATCTGTATTAAGGCTCTTTATAACATACAGTACTGGGATCACTTTGGACAGGGATTTGGGGATATTTACACACTGATGTATCAAGATATCCCATTGTCAATACTAATGAGGGAATAAAGTATCCCTGCATAAATCAAAACTATTTATTTCCTTCTCAAACATCCCATTGCTTTCTCTGAAAATCGCATTATATTAGGCAAAGGAAAGATTTTTTCTTTCATAATTTGAACAAGGGTGATTCCTGCATACATTAGTGAAAACAATATTTTCAATTTTTGTGAGTCAGTGAGTATAAAAAAGAGTCATATTCTTGACAAATTGACAGATCAACTTAAAACTTTTGACAAAGTCATTAAGTTAAGAGGTTGAGGATTAGGATCTTAAGTCCAAGAACAATTCATTCAAGACCAAAAGCTGAAAACTGCTCAACCATCAAAAATCCATTCTTGCTAAAGATAATCTCTACATGATGTTATAAGTGAACTGTGGTCTCCATTCTTCTGAGCAGTATCTATTGTAGAAGAAAATGATGTACATTGTGGGGGTCCTACCCAATCCTTCTATTATCAATCACTAGGTCAATCAGATAAGCCGAACAGGAGTGTTCTTCCATAATCTAGCTATTTCTTACTCTCTCCAGGAGTTATATGCACTTAGCTTCACTGTTATCAGTTCCTGAAAGGATGGTCAGCCATTCACATATTTTGAAGAGCTGTGATAATATATTGTAGTATCAAGAATCATGATACTTAAAGGGGCAGTAGCACGTTTTTTGATAATTTTATATTTCAAAATTTTCGCTGATAAATGTACGTTAATGCTAAATGTATTATTTTGATAGTGTCAAAAATCTCAAAACACAAGCCCATCAGCCATAGTCAGAGGACAAAGTATGACGTTTCACATAAAATCATTGGTGGCCATTTTTGTGTGAACACCTTTAATTCATTTTGTGTAAGAAAAAGGAATCGCATGGCTAAACTTTAAATTATATATTTGAATTATTACTGCTCCATTTAGTTTAAATACATTGTCTGTCAATTGTAACCATTAATTTCCATTTTCCTGACATCACCTTATATTCCCCCTAAAAACGTGCTACTGTCCCTTTAATCTGATAATAAATGTATTGTGATACACTTTCTGTATTTCAGTCATCAGTCTCTCAAGTCTTTTTATTAAATATATCGCATGATTATATTTCAATAACCTATTTCAGTTAAAAAATTCTTTAAACAAAAACTCTTTTATTTCTATAACACATCTATGTTGACCCGTTATAGAAATTACAAATGACATAACTAGGACCACAAGCCCAACTGAAGTTATTACGCCTCAGAGAAATTTGTGGCTCATTACATAGAAGGCATGTTTCTCCATCTATTAGAGAATGCTGACATTAAATACTGTTATGCCTACGGCAGGATAGCCTTAGTTTTGTCACCGAAATACATTATGTGAAATCATAAACCTTTCTGAGAGAACAGAAACCATGAATTGTGCATTAATATCCTAATTAGTGAGTGGGATGACAAAAAGGATGCAATTTGTTGTTGGCCAGTATTGTTCCTTAAAGGGGCAGTAGCATGTTTTTTGATAATTTTATATTTTAAAATTTTCAGTGATAATTGTAAGTTAATGTTAAATGTATTATTGTGACAGTGTCAAAAATGTCATTACACAAGTCAATCATCCATAGTCGGAGAACAAAGTATGAAGATTCACATAAAATACATAGGCCGCCATTTTTGTGTGAACACCTTTAATTCATTTTCTGTAAGAAAAAGGAATCGCATGGCTAAACTTTATGTTAAATGTTTGAATTATTACTGCTCCATTTAGTTTAAATACATTGTCTTTCAATTGGAACCATTAATTTTCATTTTCCTGACATCACCTCATATTCCCCCTAAAAACGTGCTACTGCCCCTTTAAGGGGATTCTGTGAAAATAACAGAGACCTTTCAGCTTGGTGCCCTGAAGGATTTTGCATTGAAAACTTTTTCTCAGAATATGCTAAAATGGCTCCGTCAACTTGGAGCATAATTCCAGTAGACTAAAATATTTCGAGTGGGTTCTAACTAGTAGTAATAACAGTTATTAGGTATGATGTCATAATTCTCTGTGGACTGTGAGAGCTCTCAAGAACCCTAATAAGACAGCTATTTCTAGCATGTACTGCTTTTCTTCTAGATTAATGGCCATGCTGTATATAAGAGAATCAAAGGTGACATGCTAATCAAACCAATCACACGGGTCTGATCCAAATGAGCAAGGCACATTACCCTCTGCAACTATTCCGACACAAACCGGCTTTAGACTCGCTTTCAGTCCGAATTTTATTCTACGAACATGGGTGAATGATCTGAATGTCATCTTGACCTTGGATTTGCTAATTCAGTTTATTGTAAGGCCGTTATCTTTCCTTCATTCCTTTCATTGAATATCATGATTTATGAAAGTCTGTGAGTCTTTATTGACAAAGAACAGAAAGGTTTGGTTGTTTTATTCAGAAAATGGATGAATGATGTCAATATAGGATCAAGACTTAATACAATCAAGATAGCAGCATGTTCTATGTTAATTCTATTTCAATATTTTAAATTATATTTCTGAATTTTTTTAATTTAATATGTTTTCATGATCTTATATTATGATTTTTTCTTTAATGTTTTGTGTACATAATTCTTGAATCTGTATTGATGAAGAATGAACAGAACTGAGATTTGTTTACCAAAATATCTTAAATCTTATCTCATCCCTAAAAATACCTAACCATTGTTCATATGTCAAACAGTTAAGAGCGATTGGATGACAGTCTAGCAGTCACTGGTTGATTCTGGTTCAGTGCGCTATTTGGGTGCCACAGACCTAAGGAGAACTATTTTGAGTGAAAGCTGTGGAATGCTACACCTTAGTGGAAGCTAGCAGATAGATTATTGACCCGACTGGCAAGCTTCTTCGATCAATGGAACTCCAGACTTGCTGTCGTAAACCATATGCTAATGTCTCTACTTATATCCCATAAAATGGCTTATAAGTCTCTTCCATTTGTAATGGGATTCATCATCATTTTCTACAATATGACCACATTTCGTGCAGATATGTAGTTGTAACGGTTACCGATTGAATATGAATGAATCTCTAAAGGACAAGATGACACAGGACATTTATTTTCTTTGCAATTGTCTCAAGATAAAACAAATGCTGGATGGATAGACAGGGATTATGACAGACACATTTGACAAAGGACCTTTTTCAGCGTTTTTTTTGTAATTTTCGGAATTTCAGAGGGGTCACTGCCAATTATTTCAATAGTAAACATCAAAATTTTAATAGGCCATAGTTTCATCCTATGTGCAAAATGGCTATTGGCCCCTGCTTTTCCTTACCCTTGATATACAGAAGCTTGAATTACCAGAATTACTTAACAAAACAAATAACTTTTTTTCAATGTCAACATTTCATCAATTTATCATATCAAAACAATCAAATGAATTTCTTATATCTGATAAAAAAAATTAGTAAATAAAGTATACATGTTGACAAGTTTGAAATATGTTTTTTCAAACCACTGCTGAAAAAATTATTTTTATGAATATGTCAACATGTTTTGGAATTCCCAAATTCATCAATAAAATTCTCAATACTGCAATCTCATCTACAAAATGAAAGAAAATAAACATGTTTTGAAATTGACAAGTCAAAATAATTATTTCTGTCAAAAACAAAAGTTCTTTGAAATATATTTTTTTCAGAAAGGCATCCCTGATCATTTTCGTACCTCAACTTATTTCTCTTCCTCAAAAAAAAGCACAAAAACATAGATAGTGCAACATACTTTAAGGCCCAATAAAGCTAACTTTAATCACCTCACCTCACCTCAGCAACTTTGATAAACAAAATATGTTTCTCTGGTAGTTTAACACTGAATGTCTTAAAAATAAGATGAAAATAGTTCAAAATATCAACAGCAAGCTATCATTCATAACAGGGATAAGGAAAGGCAGAGGCCATGGGCCATTATGCACATTAAGTGAAAAAATGGTCCACTGAAATTTTGAAACTTGCTACTGACAAAAGGGCAAACACCCATTTAAAATTTGAAAAATTACTAAAAACCCTGAAAATGGCCCACTGTCAAAGGTGACTTACCCAATCCCTGCATAATGAACTTAATGAACGGAGAATGTTAAGCTCCAAATAGAAGATGAACCAAATCCTTGAATATCCCCAATCTAACCTGATAATGCTGCGGAGAGCAGATCATGATAGAACTAATCCCGAATCATGATTGGATCTCATCTCTATGCCAACTCTATTCTTAGTCAATGAGTTCAACTTGAAACATGAATGTATTGTAAGAAACATGATTTGGCATAATGAACTGACGTATGAAATAACCAAAACATTATTCAACGCTTTCTTCAATTTGTAGGATTGACACAAGACCAATAACAGGCCAATTTGCTAAAAAGGCGTGTGTGGTGCGTGTGCAATTTGCTGAATTTGCTAGTAATCAAAGAGCGGTGCATGAAAGTTCAGTGATTCAAGGGCGTTTGAGCGAGCAGATATCAGTATATTCTATTGTTAGTTGTTATTGTTGTATTGTGAGAAATAATCAAAATGAAGTTTTTAATGTTTTTAATGGATTAAGATGGATAATACACTTGAGATGCAGATTCGTTTAATTTATCAACAAACCACTTCAAGGCTTGATTTACAATTTACAAATCAAAAGCCCTAAAGTATTAAAACAAACAAATCTATTGATCAATGAACCCTTTATTGGTGAAAACTAACCACCCTTGGAAAGTCCGAATGTTCAATTTACTAATTCATGAAATCGCAAAGTCATCAAAGATTGACATGAGGATAAGAACATAACAATTAGATAATGGATCAAAAGAATGACAAAGTCTATCCTGGTATCACCTCCTGATAACGATATTACTCGATCAAATAGCACTTAACCACTACTAAGACCAAATTACATTTATTACTGACAATGCAGACAGAGATTGCCTGAAAGTACATAACTGTTAACAGTAGGTCATCTCTCTACTGTCAAGCAGGGATGAAAATTAGTCTTTCACAGTGTTGCTCCTAGAGGGGTCCTTGGGAAATTTGCCCACCCTTTTTGATTGGTTTCCCTTTAAATTTTGAGAAGTAGGAAAAGTCTACCATTGCAAAAGGTCCTGAAAGTTCACAATTGGCTAAAATATCCCCTTGGATGACCACTGCATCTTTATTAAAGTAATCTAAATCCTTGAATTATGGCAATCAATAATTTCAAACCAATTTCAGCAATTTGATTATTCAAGGTAGGCAAATATTTGAGGCAGGTGATTATTCTATTTAAAGTCATATTAAACGTGAACATTTTCTAACAAATTTAAACAAACACATCATGATTGAGAATTTATTATTATGAATATTGTGATAGAGGATCATATCAATTGTTGGGCTTTTCATAAATGTATAATAATTCAATTCAATTCAAATTATGGAACTAGACATTTGCATTAGTGCATTTTTGAAAGTGCTATGATCTCAAATACATAGATCTATTTAGCAAAATAACATCAAAATGATTATCTTTTCTTTAAATCTAACTCGTCCTTCAGACCATTAGTCATTACAGTTATCCTGAACTTGCCAAATATTTCCTGCCAGTCCTGACAAGTTTTAATATCTGAAATTATGTGCTAAATTCCTGGGACAGCAGATTTAGGTTAAAATATTCCATTAAAGGAGATAAATGTTGAATAATAATACCTCAGGCATGAAAGCCAATTCCAATCCACAATAAGTCTAAAACCTTACTGTGAGATCAAGATGTCATGTGATGATTTGATCAATAGTACACTGTGTCAGCTGATGTCAGCTGTTCCCAGGCTGGGCGGTTCAGTCTATGGTTCTCACTTCGTCACTAGATTGATTTGTTTACCTTCTTGGTAGTTGACATCATTTGTTTTTCTCTAAATCTAGATCATCATGTGGTCTTGTTCTAATGCAGTTGTTTTTCTGAATGTAAGTTGTTTATCTTGAATAATTTAGTTGTTTTTGAATCATTTTTTTTTAAATATAATAGTTGTCTTTATCAATGTCAAATGCAGACAAATACATTCCTGTAGAATCCAAATATTGTATTTCTTTTTAATGTAATTAAATATTTGTTTTCTCTGGATATCTTGTTTAATGTTTAATGAAAGCATTATCCTAACAACAGAACAATTCAATTTCAAAAAAGTTTTTTACAGTGTTGTTATTAGTGTTCTTATGAATAGAAAATAAATTTATACCATAAAAACACTAATTTTCACTGTTTTAGACCTCTACCCTTATAACATGGATAAGGGACTGCAAACTTCATTGATAATAGAGAATGAAGTATTGAACATGTTTCTGAAACATATATCTACACGATTTTGGGCCTTCCTTAATTTTAGAAAATGCATGAATACTTAACTATTCTGACATATAACACAATTTAATACCGCAATTAAAATACCAACCTGCCTACAGGAAATATATGGATTAACGAAGAATGTTGTACGGTAAGGTCGGAAAACAAGTTCAGGAAATTATATATAGAAACTGTTGCAGTCAAGACGCAAGAGAATATCAAACTTTCCACAATATCTTAATAAGGTCAGAACCATGAATAGATTTATTGAATTAACTGACAGTATGAAAACGTGTATCTTACATACATCAGCATGCAGAAATGTTGGCAAATCCACATATTTTATAATAAAATATTCCCTAGAATGTCACCACTCATTTTATTTTTGGAAACAACGAATATCAAATTAGCCATGGCATGAGTTGTCAGTCCTAATTTAACACTTATAAACAATTGAACAAAATTGGTTTCCTTTCCCAAAAATATTCCAAGGTCTGAGAGATTACATATAAGGACTAAGTAAATATAGTAATTATCCATTGAACACTCTCATATTCATTGTTTTCCACCTGAAATAAACTACATGAATAATTATTGGAACTGTAAAGACAAGTTAAGTGAATGTTATTATAAATTATTTTTGTTCCTTTGGAAATGTCAATTTCTAATATTGATTAATATTTCACTATCAAATAACCTAATGATCCCATTTTCATTCATGATTGGCAGATCAGATAACTTATTCATACAACAGATGGCATGAAAATAAGTCTTGGGGATCAGTTTCAGACAGATGTGCCCCTCCTAGATGTGTCAGTTACTTCTGACAGTAGAAAGAGCCCATATTATTATTCGAAAGATATACCAATAAGATAAATGGGTGTTTTATTCTATAGTGATGTCTATCGCACATAAATAAATACTTAGATTCAGATAGTCACGACAAAGTACTCAAGCCCACTTAACCGGAAGAGTTTCAACTCGGTGAACTGAGGCCGGAAACACGTGTAAGTTGACAGCAGCAGAAAAGTTGTAAACAAGCGGTTATCTTCTCGATTATATGGGGTATTCTTGAAATTAAAAGACCAATATCTACCACGTTCAAATAAATGAAACCTAATGCGAAAAAAGACATCATCATTCAATCAAACCATATCGATTTTAAGTTTATTGAACATCGATCATCGAGGTACCACGTTGAAAGCACGAGGGCTTGTTCTGTTCTGACTCACCATTTCCTCGTGGAGTTGAGCTAGGGTTGGTCTTGACTTGACTCCTGCTGTCGCTGACAGTATATTTCTATAATGGTCAAGGCATGGCATCGCCTCATGTGTATTGGCTCCGAATGTCTTCATGTTGCTGGTATCCGTATAACTCCTAAAGGAATCACCACTGAGAGAAAAGGTAGCAGACGGCGATTCCGGGCTTTTGGCATCACACCCATTATTATCTTTATGTGTATCCGGTGCTTCATTGAAAACTGTTTCGTCTACGAAGTCTACACGAGCAACCTGAAATCGGGAACCACTTTTCTTCATTTCCTCACCAATTTCTTCGCCCTCACCACTACCTGGCAGTAATAATTCTGTTTTCTTTGGCCCACCGGGCTCGCTCGACTCCATGTGCGCCATTTTTTGATTTATACTGCAAGGTCACTTGCCTCGATATGATTGGCTACTGACGAGATCACATGGCTACTGTAAACAAAGGTAGAGAAAGTGCCCACGTGCTTGACCGAAGCGAGTGTGCCACGAAACTGGAAATCTAGCATTTATAGGACCATAATTCACCTTGTTGAGTTCTTCATGGTTCAGTGAGCGCCATAAAGGATTGTTATGAATAATTAATAACCGTTTTACGCAGTGTAGTTCATTCTGTCAAACTACTCACCCAAGTGAACCTATCAGCTGTAGTAATTATTCAAGGATCTACATGCAGTACGTATTGATTTTATGGTGGTGTGAGGATTTTTAATTATGTAACGTACTTTTATTGACAAATATTTTTAGAAACATCCAAAATTTAGTAAAACAAATAGGAATACATGTGATTTGAAAAATTAACCGAATATTTTGATCAAGCACTATAGGCTATTGATTTTCTGTTCAAAAGAGGGTTAGATGAGTAAAATGCATGTGTATTAAAGCTGTAGACTTAGCTTATTAGCATTGTACATAATGCATTCACACTAACTATAGCCTTCGTGTCCTGTCAACCAGGTAAATTCAGTTCACAGCCATATGAAAGTACAATGCAGGGCTTGGGAAAGGTAAGGGCCATGGGCCATTTTGCACATTGGGTGAAAACATGGCCCATTAAAATTTGACCAAATTTAGAAAATTACTTAAAGCCTGAAAATGGCTTATTATTTAACAAGTCATTCCCAATCCCTGATTATGATCTGAAATTATGTCCACGGGTATTTAACAAATTAATTTAGTGAAGATATAATTATTTATAATAACTTCACTTTCGTCAGTTTCGGTAAATAAGAATGATAAAATTTTCACTAAAAGTAAAACAGACACTTTTCTGAAAATGCAGCTCAAAAATCAATGTACAAATATCCCCCCCCCCCCCCCCCCTTTCCCATATACGACTATGTCAATTTTGTCAGTCGTCAAAGAAGTTATTAAACCTGATAAAAAAACTGTTTCATTCTTCAAAATAGGAATCGAAACACACTCTTAATTGATATCAGATATTCTTTAAACCAACAAAAACGACATGTGACCTTATAAAACAATTAGAAAATACCATATGAATCTTTCACAAACGATGCATTTAAACGTATAACCCCAAAGTCTTGGAAATTACGTCAAATCAAATATATTTAAGAATAGGAACCGAAATTTTCCCCAATAGATATTGAGTGACAACGAAGGATTTTTTGTATATCATATACTATGCACGTCTGTGTTGAATACATGCAGTGTGTCACTCAGTATCAAATTTCATATGTCACGTAGTGATAACACGTTCTTGTAAGTCATTTAATTGAAATTGACTTTGACTCACGAAATTGATTGACATTGGTATGCTTTTTAGTTATTTTATTATCACTCTCTCTGTAAACATTTTCAATGTGCACATAAAATTAGCTTTAACGCTAAATGTTTATCCCGACAACACAATGATAATCATAAATCGATGCATCCCATGCCACACCCTTTTTAGATCAATATCTCATCTTACCTTTTCAAATCGATTTGAAATTGAAAATTAGCTGAATAAATGACCACGCCTTTTGAAGGACACAACATAGCAAGCTTTCCGTTGTATGCAGATTTTCAAGTGATGGTTTGTTCCCTCACAATTATTTTTCCAAGAAGAATAAAATACGAAAGTGTGCAGTCTTTATAAGTTAATGCAGATATACAGACTAAAGAAGTGTTTTTTTTCTGAATAAAACGTTTGTGTTATGTTATGTAACGAACAATATTGATTTGTAATTCAATCCCAAATAATAAGATTTGTGCAACACAACTAATTATTTTTTAATGGAATTTGTTGCACTGATTTGTATAAAACCGCATAAAAGTAATTCTACACGGATTAGATTTGAAAATTCACCAGGTAAGGCCGTAATCGTTAGAAGCAAGCATTATACATGAGATATGCAGCAAACATCAATTTTCATTAAATAATAACGAGTTTGAATGGTAATAAGTATACAATCGATCGTAGACTCGAGTAACGATCAATATATATATATACAGCATTGCAACCTGTCTCGTGTCTCACCGTCACAGCACCGAGTACACTCTAGTACACCCTGAATACACCATGTACTTTTCATTTAAACAATACCAAGTTTTAATGTATATAGAAAGACAGACAGATAGTTGATTAAAGTCTCACCATATTACATGAAAAGAAATATAAAACATAGCCAACATAGATAAACATGTAATGAGCCACTCTTATTAGAGGTATATACGAGAGACAATAAAGAGAATACAATGTTGTACAACAACGCAATAACTGGCGCTGAACCGTGGCAGCCGGGTGCGAAATGCACAAAATTAATTTCCAATGTACCTTGGATTGCGGACAAAGAGTTATTATCATTATTATCATGATCGTATATTTACAAGGCATATAATGGTGTAAGTAGATAAGTAAACAGTCGATCTGTAACTCAAATGATGATCAACGTACGACAACTCAATACAATCTCGTGTCTAACCAAGAGAGTACCAAATACACTCTATACTCGTATTCAACATCGATCCACCTGTCACAGTTATATAACTTGGGTAACATCTAACGAGGCGGTAAGTCTGAAAGGCGATAACCCTTTATTCCATCCCTCAATAGCCGTGATTGGTCCAATGTGCATCTTGCTTTGTTTCTGGCTACTTGTTGTCCAGCTGGCACAGCTGACCGCAATAAATACCAGATTGACAGGACTGGCGTCATTCAGGGGTCGTCTCAAAACCACTGTGACTTATTACGTAAAGTCCTATTTGTATTATCATAATGGATGCTCGCATCTGCTTGAATGATCATGTATGGCAATTTGATGTGTGCACTTTAAATCAACTCGCTCTTTCTTCTTGCTTTCAATATAAAATTTAATTGTTACTTCATCTCCAGTTTCTTAAACGACAGGAAACCTCATTGTTTTTTTCTATGTTAATTGCTTAATTTGTACAAAAAATACTGTCAGCTTTAAAATACACCAAAAAGCGTTTTCATCGGTCCTCTAATAACAAAGATATCGCCCTTCAAAGTGCGCGAATTTCAGGCTGCTCAATTTGACAGTCGGAAAACGGCTCTAACCGGAATGACGATATTACCTTTTCTGCGCATGCCCGGATTGTTTTATGACATCATATACAGAACGGAAATGCTTATCATCACCATCTATTTTGTATATCATCTTGTGAAGCTCGGGTATTTTTTAAAGATCACGTATAGAAATTTGACCCTCTTTCTTTAGTTTGGTTTAGCTGGTTTAGTCATTGATGCTGAGCCTAAGGGTTTGAGTTTGAATCCCACTAGTGAGACCACCGAACTAGTTGTATAAGCATATGTAGTATTTCAGATGGTAGTCCAATATATAACAATGATATATCGATATGATATTTTTGGAATTTTGCAAAACAATGAATGCAGTAAAAATACCTTTTGTCTACGAAATCAAATGAAGTATCCATTTCCATCGTTGCTTTGACTCGATGGTAAATCATACAGAATGCGACGTTAAGTTATAATGTTACCATATTTTTATCTCCCCATCTCCGTGAATATAGTGGCTCCACAAGGGACATTTTGTACATTTGCCATTTGACTAAACTCAATTCACGGAATCACTAAAATATAGCTTGAGATGCTTTCTAAACACACCATTCTCTCTTCCATTAAACTATACACATTTTACATTGAAATTTTTTAAAACATTTTTAACCCTGATTTAATCGACATTTTCTGGAAGTTTTTTTCATAACGAAATATTCTTAAGATTTGACATCCTGTCTCAGGGTACGAACGTTACGCTAACTCTACTAATCTGATTAGTGGAGTTAGCATAACGTTCGTACCCTGAGGCAGGATGAAGATTTGAAGACATGAAATGGTCACAAGTTATATAGGTTGACAGAAAGTAAAACTTGGTATAAGTACATGGAAGATATTCTAATATGAAGACTCTGACGTCATCATGTTATTTATTAACCTCTTCACGTCCAGAAGACTACAAAATAGACAAGATGTCGTCTCTTCTATGTTAATATCAGATGAAGCCATTTATCTTATGATAAATGTCAACATCCAATGTACATCATGGTATGATACATAAGCTTTATGGACACTTAACCTTAAACGTATAATCTAATGATAATTCATGATTTACATGGTATATATGGAAAAGAACACTCAGATTTCTTTATAAGTTATAATGATAGTCCTGCCAATTTTACCAATTCAATTCAATTCAATTTTACCATGACACCTACATGTCTTGAAAAGTCATTCGTCAAAACAAAACAAGCTGAAGAGTATTTTATTTCGGTGTTTTTCTAGTATGAAAATTAATAACAATACTTTGCTTTATGAAGAAAGATATCAGGCTGCATATTTTACGACGTTCCTTAAGTGCAGTTCAGGTGTACAAATACTTTCTTCTCATAAAACGTCGTGACTTTACTTTATGAATAATGAGCAAGTGGTGTATTTTTCTTATTTTACATGTCTAGTGACTTGGGGCGTTAATAAAGATGTGCTGACATATCAAGCATGGCTTAACTCGTGCAAATTACTTATGGGAACACCTTAATTCTTTATTCTAAACCTAAGCATGAATGCATGTGTCACTTTGACAAAATCAAAAGAACGTAGAAATATATACGAAAAATTATTGACATGAAGTCTTGCTTTGAATGCAATCTTGAGGGCAAACTTTGATGTTTATCATGGGATCGAATGCGCACGACACTGAATTGTTGATGATGGGTTGGGTATGAAATTGGGGGGGGGGGGGGGGGGGGGATTCAATTCCACCAAATCACACTGTCTCTTTAAGAAATAATTCGATTTGTAAAGGTATTTAATTTTGTTAAGGGTTATGTTGTTAGAATTAAAAACAACTTTACAGATTTATACATACTGAATTAGCCTTGTCGCATTTTAGACTGTCTTTGGAAAATATAAATGAAATGCGATAATATAATTATATAAATCTTTTAAGTACAAAATATGAAATGTTCTTGGATGAAAATCTTACAGTATAAATACAATTCTCAAAGATCTAAAAAGGGTACCTCATTAAAGAATCTTCGACATTACTTTTATCATGTAGACATTACTTTTATTATTTTTAAGAATCGCGACAATGTCATCAACCATTTACACGTTGACTAATATGGTTGATTGAAACAAGGTGTGTCAGCTATTTTGGTCAGAAGCATGCATAAATTTGGGTACTTGTCTCCTAATCAAGGAATTATCCTACATATAAAAGGTACATATCCAGATCAACAATAGTAAATATAAACATTGAAATTTAAAGCAATGTCAACAGAACATTGCATTACGAATTTTATAAATAATACATAATAAATTAAGATATAAAAGTTAAAATTTATTTCCTGGACTATGAGAAAGGCTATATAGGCGTTGTATGTGCACGTCATGGAACTGTGTGCAATATCTGTCAAACGAATTACGTGACCTCCTCATTAATATTGCATAATTCATTCTGCTTACACATGTGGAAAATTGTATTTTTAAAGTCACAGTTATTACGCAGATTGTTGGATGACATAATGATATGTCTGAGTGAATTGTTGGTTATTGGTTTTAAGGAGAAATGGATAAACGTCAAACTTTATTCTACACGTTTCCATTACAACTTTATTTATAACGGCTGGGTGTGGTGTATTATCTAAATCCGTAACAGGACGTGATGAAATATAATCTAGACAGACAATTATTTTATTTAATCTAAGTTTGTAAATGTAACTAAGACACAAAGCGTGACAAAGTCTTCACAGTTTTTAACTAAGATAAGGCATTAAACGAAATAAATAACCAACTCTTTCGTTCTGAAGTGTTGGCCATCGGCCCACAACTACATATGAGTGTATAAGCGAAACTAGTGTGTATACAATAAAATGTTTTCAGTTTTAACGTCTTTGGTACAAAGCATGATAAATAAAACATGCCAAGTTATTAATAAGTTTGTCATTGGATGTTAACATGAGGAAATTTAATTTAGCTTCATTTGGATTTGTACAATATATTTAAGGTAAATATTTAGAAATTAAATTAGTAATCAGGCAATGCCCGATTTGGTTGTAGACATGATATTCAAAATGGAAAAAGGATTCATGCTAAATAAGAATGTAAGATATGAAATTAATACAAACACAAAAACGTAAATGTGCTAATGTTAATCCACAAAAATGTAAATCTACTAAGCGCCACTAATCCTAAAGTTATTTATTATTGTAAAACAACTGATGTACCGTATGAATTCTTATGTCAAATCCTCTTTAAACTCACAATTACAATAATATTGAAAACTCAACTGTTTTCTGTGTCCTACATACTGATTAAACATGTCTGCGAGTAAAATAACACCAAATTGAACGAAATTTGAACCTTGGCGTTGTATACAGTCTGGCACGTATTTTACCAAAATTTCAGTTCACTGAACAATATATAGTATTTCCCTTTTCTTGTTTCCATTCTTGACAAACACGTAAAACTTCAATACGCAGTCTTCTAGCTTCCACCATGTCCCTCTGTCAAGGTTTGGTGAAATAGCTGTGGCTGGATTCGACCCCAGTACTCAATCCACGCACTTGGTAACCATTTCCTTGTTTACAGTATACAGACCTCGTCAACATGCAACCTTGACTTACTTCCCTTTCCTGGGATTGTCAATTGTTTCCAAGGCTTTCCACATGGACTGCATTTCCCTTGCTATTTTGGAACTATTTACTCGGTGGAGAAAACCGGTATAGGTGAAAACTCCGATATTATTGAAAATCACGTCATCAAAGCAATTGAATTTGCATTTTTGTCAAAATTCAACTGTTGTTGGAAAGAATGATATTATCCATTGGTTTTGTTCTTTTACACATTTTACTAATTCTAAACTTGTTTGCATCCTCGATAATCCAGGTAAACGCTTTTCGATGACGTTTTGCCTGAAACTACACCAAATTAAAAACAAGGAACTACATCGACGAAGAAGATGACGTTTGTAACGAAGAAAAAGATTATAGAAACTTCTGTTGGTCGTCTATTTCTTTGTTGATATCTTTTCCACTCAGCGTTCACGTCAAGGTTTTCCCTTCCTGTGGTCGAGACCGGATGGGTAATCAAATAAATAATAATAATGAGTATTTGTATAGCGCTATATCCATACACAAGGTGCATCTCAAAGCGCATAGTATATGAGAATGAAAGGTATTGATTGATATCATAAGAATGAATTTGAAAGTATGAGAAAGAGCATGAATGATAAAATATGAATAATTGCAGCATATAAAGTCAGTTGTTGAATTCTGCAGGGAAATATAGTGAAATAATGTCTATGAATAACAGTTTGAAAATAGGTAAGTTTTCAGTTTCGTTTTAAAAACAGTCAATGTTGAAGACATCTTGATGGCATGAGGAAGTTGCTTCCAAAGTCGAGGAGCAGCATTACCAAAGGATTTCTGTCCAAAACTGGTATTATTATATTTTGGTACTTTGAGAAGATTCAGATTCTGAGATCGGAGAGGTTTATGAACTTTTGGTTCGTATGGTATACGAACTTTTGCTTACTATAGGCGACGAGACGGATCTTCACGAGTCTTTTTAGAGAATTTCGCATATATTTACACATGGACAAAAGTTAAGCACTCGCACGATTTTTCAGCTGCAAAGGTTGCCTGATAAGAAAGAAGGCGATGTGGTTGTAGAAATTATCGTATGATATGATAGAACCATAACTTAGCAGTTAAAAGGGAAGAACACAAATGTTATTTTTGATATCTCAAACCCATTGTCTATTACCTAGTTTTGGCACTACAGTCATACTTAGTTTGGGTGAAATGTCAGTACCATTGTAAATTCAAACTTAACTTCATATACATGTATACATGGACGATCTTTCTTTAAAGAAATTGTTAGCAAAACCTAAATTTTTATGTTAAGTGTCATACATTTTTTCACGGTACCGTAACCTTGCCATAGCATCCTTTTTTAGTTTTCGAATATAGGGGGTGCTTAACTTTTCGGTAATAATGTTCAAAAGTTTGTCTGTGACAATTGTTCAACAAGATCTTCTAAAATATTGTACATCACTCATCACCTTAAACAAATCACACCAAATAAGTTTACACTAAATATAAAACGAAAATCATATCTCTGACTTTGAATCGATAAAATTCCGACGACATAATATTTGTTTCATTAAGCATAGCGTTTTAGGGATAGGCTGTCTAAAATATCAAATACCGTATTCGACGTAATAAGCGCCCTGGGCGGTTACAAAATTGGAAAAGGGGGGCGCTTATTAAAATGTCTTAATCAATCAGTCAAATGATAAAATGTTATGTATATTCTCGATCTACATACAGTTTTTAACGAAAACTTACAGATCCAATGACCATGATTAAAGAGAAGGACCGAAATCAAGTAGCCAAACCACTTTTATGTAAAATCTCATAGGTTTGACATATAAGGTAAGCCTGGAGAGGGGGCGCTTAATGTTTTTTAAGTTAAAAACACCGTTAGAGGGCGCTTATAGCGAAAGGGCGCTTATTGCGTCGAATACGGTATATTATTTTGAGTGTAAACCCATTTATAACTCTTGCGATATAGTCATGTTTACAACATTGTTTCACAATGAATAACAATGACGTCAGTTTCTGAGATTTATTATGAGAAATATTTTGAAAATGACATCTTTATAAATTAGTTATTTAAAATATGTAAAAAATGTGAACAAGATGTTAATAACAGTTTTGATTTAGACACAAAGATTTAACATATTACATTCATAAAATATGTTTTTCTGTATTAGCGATGTATGCCATTTAGAGATAACAAATTTGTACTTTTCAAGATAGTGTGATCTCAAATATAACATTGATACATATGTTTTTCTGTGTTTTTCAAAAATACATCTTCTTTAACTTAGGCCCTTTTCTCATGCACACCTTTACATATGTTAGTAAATTTACGTATGTATGTAAATGTATTTGGGGTATGTAAAAGTGTCATGAGAACGCAATTACATACATGAGTATTATTGCACTAGGAGTAACTTTACACGACCTCAGGAGGTCATGTAAATGTAAATTTACATATACATATAGGGAAAATCTCTTCTTCTCTTGGAGCCAAGAAGTCTTAACATCATGAAAGCTGGCGCTAGACTGAATCTACTCATATATTTTCGTTTATTATAATACATGGCTGTATGTAATTGACAAATACAACATAATGCTTAACTACATGTGAACAGAAAGTATATTTACTATTACACATGTATGTATAATTACATAGTGTGTAAATTTACTCATGTATGTAAATTCGTGCATGAGAAAAGGGCCTTATTTACACATTGGCCCTACAATTAGCGACAAGTAGTCATTTTGTTCGAAGGGCGTTACCATCAACCGATGTGCGCTTCTCATGGTGACCAGCACAAAGAAGTTGTATCAGAATTTTATGAATCATTAAGTTTTCTGTATGAATATCATATATGATACATAATTTGGTTATAAGATTTGTTGTATTATGTATGCAATATGTAAAAGTATATACGTCAATTACGACGATGTTGAGGACGATGATTGAAAGATGTGAAATGTGTGATGTCAGTATACGTTTGTATGTTTAGACCGTATATGCATTGTTCTTTTAAATATGCCATTTGTTTAGAACATTTATTTACTAATGATAAATTCATTATGTGTGATAATTCCTCTTTCTAAAAAATATCTGTTAGCACTTTGTGGATAGAACCAGTACCACTTTATTTATATGTTCTTGTGTGTGAACTAAATTTGATATTTTGTTAAATAAAACAGTGTGGTTTGGTCCACATGGATGCAACTGCTGAAAAGAAAGGACGGAATATATGCATATGCAATGGATGGTAAATCTCCATAACGCCTTTCAAAAATGAGGAACTAGATCATGTATTGCATTGAGGGTCTTCTTTCTCATGATATCAATGTCCCTATGGTGTGATCTTTATTCAAAAACCTTTTCTTGAATATTATACACGTGGGTATCCCTAAGAAAAACAAGTTCTTATGGATTTGTATGACTTCCTCGGTAACGATATAAATAAACATGCAAAAAAAAAAAAGAAGTTGGCTATCCAGGCGAACGTAGACTTATTTTGAGTCTCTGAAATTTTGTTTAGCAAAAATCTTATTTTATTAAATTTTTAAAAGGAGCCTTAGACAAATTGAGATTTTTATTTTGAGTCTCTGAAATTTTGTTTAGTAAAAATCTTATTTTATTAAATTTTTAAAAGGAGCATCAGACAAATTGAGATTTTCAGCTAGAGCAGCCCAGATCTAGACTTGCTTCCATGGGGTGAATTATATGCTCAAGCGTCTGTGTGTAAACATAAGGCGAACTTTTTCTCCTCTTTTAAACAGCTTTTAGAAATCTCTCTCAGAGGAGTCACTAACTCTAGTATGTTATTCGTGCATTTTTAGATTAATAAGAACGTCCTTTCTGACCGTGAGAAATGTTACGAAAAACACATATGTATTCAAAATCCAGTGATCTAATATTGGTTAAGTGAAGCCCCCTCGCTCATAACTGATGCACAACTCGAGTTTTGAAGACGTGCACACAGTTGAAGTAGTCAAATTACACACTCTAAACAAGTAATGAATGTTGTAAGATTATGTATTTTGAACTCCTTAATCAAATGAAGTACAGCTTTCATAGAAATAACAGATATTTAAATCATTTTTATTTGATGGTGAGAAAATTAACATGACATTCAAAACGTGAGAAACAGGAACTAAGCAACACAATGAAAGACGCATCAGTATGTAATTGTATGTTCTTATAACTGTAATAACGATTATTAGGGACTTACTCAAGAAGACATGTGACTCTAATAGTGTATTTCATATGGGTTATGTTAATGAATACTCAAATGATATAGATGCATTCTTATACAATGTATGTTATTATAATGGTTAAAATACCTTTCTAAGACATAATAAGGAATTCGCGGTAAGAAAAACAGTTGTACTCATTTGTAAGACAATTCTCTTTGCGGAGTTACTGGTTCTTAGAAAGTTGATACCGCATTGAATATAGATCATCTTACATATTTTTTCTTATGATAATGGTCCAAATTAAAGAAATTTGCCCATTCAAGCATCAATAAGACATTAAAAGTTAATTTACCTTAATATGTCTATCTACCTGTCATTATATCGGTACCATATTGAAAGAGATAAGGTCATTGACCCATGCATGGAATCTACGTTGAATATGCAAGCAGGGCAATTTCAATCGATGTGTACCCGGGCAGCAGCACGTTTTTTGATAATTTTATATACTAAAGTTTTCACTGATAATTGTACGTTAATGCTAAATGTATTATTTTGATAGTGTCATAAATCTCATTACACAAGCCAATCAGCCATAGTCAAAGGACAAAGTATGAAGATTCACATGAAAGCCATTGGCGGCCATTTTTTTGTGAACACCTTTTGTGTAAGAAAAAGGAATCGCATGGCTAAACTTTACATTATATATTTGATTTATTTATATTTTTAGTTTAAATACATTGTCTTTCAATTGGAACCATTAATTTTCATTTTTCTGACATCCCCTTATATTCCACTTAAAAACGTGCTCCTGCCCCTTTAACGTATTTAGGGGAACAACTTCCTACAAAAAAACAACATCATTGTTTTCCGGGTAGCCGGGTGGCCGGGTGGCCGGGTGCCCGGGTGCCCGGGTGGGATTTGCCCTAAACCCGTTGATATGTTTCTTTACGTTAAGTAAACTGGAACTTGGTGTAAACCTTCATGCCTCTCCCATGAGCCATATATGAGTAACCGAGTGTATAAATATAATGTGTTTTATCCCCGGTATGCTAATTGCATGTTTCTCTTTAAGGACTGGGGCACTTTACACAAGGCTGCGTAAGGGGAATGTTGATTACACACGATGTTTGTTTTTAGCATCTGAACACTCCTTTGAATTACATCTGTACTGACTCAATGCTAGACTTTATCGCAGGCTTTTAAAGGGACAGTAGCACGTTTTTTGATAATTTTATATTTTAAAATTGTCACTGATAATTGTAAGTAAATGCTCAATGTATTATTTTGACAATGTCAAAAATCTCATAACACACACCAATCATCCATAGTCAGAGGACAAAGTATAAATATTTACATAGAATGCATTGGCGGCCATTTTGTGAAAACGCCTTTAATTCATTTTCGCTATGAAAAAGGAATCGCATGGCTAAACTTTAGGTTATATATTTGAATTGTTACTGCTCCATTTAGTTTAAATACATTGTCTTTCAATTGGAACCATTAATTTTCATTTTCCTAACATCACCTTACATTTCCCCTAAAAACGTGCTACTGCCCCTTTAAATACAAATATCACATGGATGTTATCTTACAAATAAACGATCAGTGTTTGAGTTGAAGGATTCAAATTGAAAAATGTTCACGTATAAAAAGAATGATTTAATGTCTTGAATTTGTACCCAAACAATTGTTATTTGAGGGTCTCTGATTTTAGTTTTTCCGACTTGCAAAAATGGCGAAAACTTTGCCTACACGTTAACGTTTATCTTTGTCTATATCTTAACTTGGATAACATACTGAATATGTCACTACTGCACTTCTAAATACGTTTGGGTTTAAAATAATTATTTGAAATACGTGTCCTTTTCCTGTCTGTCTCCACCTAGCGTTGTTTATATGTCTGTCATATTTGTTTTATTATTATACGTGCAGGAAGAATCCTGTTTATTTAATCGGAGTTATTGTTTACGTTTCTTTTTTTTAAATATTGTACTTCCTCATATCATAGATAATGAAAAATTGTGTTACTCTACACCTCTGAAAATAACATCAAGACATATAAATATATATTTACTTATAACACTCATTGAAATAAACTCCATAGGTATCTTCTTTCATTACTTAATGATTGGTGAAGATGAAACTAAAAAAAGACTTTATTTATATTTAGTATTGTATGCTTTTCACAATTTTACACGTGATATTGAGAGTTGACACAAATATGTTTTTGAAACTTTTATCACTCTTATTTTGTTAGTGTTGGTCCATCCGGTTTTATAAGGCTTTGTTTAAACAAAACGTGTTTCTGGGCGTAATTCTAAATTGTCACATGAAAAGTTAAACTTGAAATTCCTACAAAACTGTTACCTCAACATTATCGCTTCAAGCACTAAAAGATGTAACAATACATCCATTGAAAGGTTTTGCTTTGAAGAAAACATGATAGATGGGTATTATTTTAATACTGAACAGTATATGGCTTTTACGTTTTCACAAGTTTGAGATCTTGTTTTGACGGTTAGTAATAATTCATGCCAATCAAAGGACTGAAAACCTGTTTCCTTAAGAGAAAGACATAATTTTCTGTGTTAAAAATTAAATATTACAGCTAATCTCCTAACCCTCTTTTGTGTCAAATTTCATAATTTGTAGGAATTTTATGGTTTATGAACGCACTGTTGCGTGTTTTTGTGATAACATATTTGTTCAAAATTTCCCTCACTAAAAAACTGGGAAAACATCTAATTACTGTGCGCCATCTTGGAGGACGTGATAAAGTATATGATATTATAATTATGATATTTCCACCAAAATGAAAGAATGAACCTAACTTTTGCTAGAATCGGCACAAGATTGCCTTCAAGCGAGATCGTTTGTATCGTCGTCAACGTACGAAAATTGATGTAGGGACATTCCTATGTGGATATTTATTGTGGAAACGATGTTCATATGGGCAAATCAGACTTTGCATATAAAGCTAACAGAACATGATTATAACACAACCATGTTGAAACATTTTATTTTGGAGTTACATTTTTGGTTGATTTATATTTGACAACTTCGTTTCCTTTTCCACAAAAGACACCCCGATATGACTGCCCCTTACTTAGCAGTTTACTTTACAAAAATTCTTGCCAGGAAGATAATTGAGAAACGATTACTCATCATATTCGTATCCTCGTTGAACCTTACATAATGGAGGTTTAGTTAATGTAATTACAACACGGAAATCGCAACTTCAAAGATGTCAGCCGGTTCACATGCATGCAGTTCACTCAAGTGTCGTATCATATTCCTGATAACCGAACAATGCAACATGATAATCACTAGATAGGTGGGACAATCTTATATGTAATGAATTTATGAAAGTTGTTTGTAGTCGAAATTAATTCCATCATAGCGATAATGAATCTTATCATTTATAAAGATAAATACGTTATCGTTAAGTATTGTATATGATTATATCCCAAATTTCTACATTGGACTTGTTGCCAGGAGATAAGTGGTGCATTAGATCATAAAATTTGCTGTTTTAAGCTGTAGAAGTTTTCGGAAGATTCTCTGTGTACACTGTTCAGCGATAAGCGGATAGAATTTAGCATATGATAATTTTTATCAATAACGAAATGGAATCGTTTAGGGAAAGATCGTTATTCGATATGTACATTTATCTAATAAAATGGATGAAATAAGAATAGCAGTTCTAGAACCGCATTTACAACTTCAGATTTTGAATAACTAGATAAAATTATCGGAAGGAATTGGTCATATATATACGTACCATCATCATATATAAATTTACAATCTCATTTATGAAATTAATTTCAATTCGTACGCAGAACGCTCGTTGTAGGTTGGACGCGCTTTAGGAAAACACATTTGCTATATTTATTCCTTTTGTGGCAAGGGTCATGCTCATTGTGAATTATAAATGAATATAAATATAAACGATTTATAGATTTCTTGTCAGTTACCGGGTGAGGGATAGGCTACGTGTTTTATTTGTAAACTTGCTAAATAAACGTTGGACAGTGATACAAAATTACTAAACCTTTCTTTTCAGTGGTTTAATGTTTTGGGCCCATAGCCCATACCAAATCATTAACAAGTTTGATAGAAATTGGATTACCAGGTAAACGAAAAGTTGGTTTAGTATCCTCTACTTGCTAGCGACTTTTTTTTATTTCGCTTCATTCGAAGTTGTACTATATTCGCTTCACTTCGAAACAGTACTATTTCGAAGTGATTGGCTGTAGAGTCGATTTAAAAGTATTATAAGTATATTACATCTACATTATAATTGAAATATAATTACAGAAAGTTTCTGATATGATTGATATCGTTCTAACTAATTATTTGAACAATTATCGTTCTTAATTTTAATTATTATGAAGAAATATCCTGAAAATCGTGATTTCGGCGTTTTAATGAATATTATACGAAACTTCATTCATTTTACAACAGCTTTTAGGTCGGACAAGGGCAGATAACTCTAAACATTGTTCCCTTCATTCACATGTTTGGAAATGGATGACAGTAAGACATCTGTTTCATGTAATTCAGAAACGGCTAAAGACATCAAGGATCGAGTAACCAAAATTAAAACATTCTTGGAGCAGTATAAATGGATAGCTGATGCATATGTTTCGGTAGGCAGTTTGTTCATATCTTAACATATGTTAAAACCTTTTGATAATGAATTGTACATCACTCATGTATTAAACATCAAAAAGTGACAAAATGAAAACTAAACCATATTGTTTATTAAGTGTATTCAGTTTCAATCTACGCAGTTACTAGAAACTTGGATTCTAAACACTATCTATTTGTATTATTGACTATAAAAAGTGGTGTTTTTTGTATATACATTTTTATATATTACATATTTTAAATTGCAATATTTATTTAAACTTTTATTATGTTTTATTTTGAATAGGACTTAACCATCTTGTCAGTGTAGATGAGTAATGAAAAACCCTAAAACCTTATCTTGTTGATGTCTTAAGTGACTTAAAATATTTTAACTGTTTATTTATTTTAAATTTTTTTTATTTAAAATATTTGTAAAAAAGTTACCCTTTTTGAAAGCCAATAACATTGTAAAAAAGGGCCAATGCACTTAGTAAGGACTATAATCAATATTCTCATTACCAAAATCTTGTCAGGCTGTAGCACTGCTTATCAAACTCAAAGAAGAGTTCACAGATCACAGTTTTTATTCAATTTCCTTCGTTTTATAGGATTTCTTTGTGCATGACTTCTGGTTGCGACTTCCTCCAAGGTGGACTGACTACTTGAGGACACTCTCCCCACCAGAGATATCCTTTCTTCTCAAACATGATGCACAAACATACAGGTACTTTATTCACTCTGGAAAACATATTTATAACTTCTAATTTTTTTCAACAAAATCATTAAACAAAGAACTATTTTTTGCAGTAGTTTTATTTAACGATACATTTACATTATGTTTTAATGTTGAAAGAACATGTTTACTGTTTAAAGCAATGAAATTATAAAAACAGTAGATTACAATGTTACATATCAACCTCATAAAGTAATGATAACAACATTGTTTAACTTTATCAATAACAAAAATATTACATTAAGAACAATGTTATACTTAATCTATTAACAATGTATTACAAGTTAAAAACATATAAACTTATCAAGACCATTATATTCCACAGAAATGTTCCTCCTCTCTCGCTACTGTCCTTCAGGATGTGTGTGGTCAGTCTTGCTCTCGAACGTTGTCCAGCTGATCTGGACAATGAGGAAGTGGTCAAGAATATTCTCAGCTCACTGACATCAAAGCGTGGCGTCCAGTCTGAGTCTATTCATCAAAATGATGATCCAGACGGAAGATGTGTGGCTGAAGAGGATGAACTGGACAATGAGACAGTGGTCAAACATTCACCAACACACCAGTGTGACCACCGAGTCCAGTCTGGAAATGATTCTGACCAGCAATGTCCAGTATACAATCGATGGGACATGGAAGAACAGGCTAATGGACAAACTGACACCAAAGAGAGAGACAGGAACATCATATTCAAAGATTATCCTGAAAGCCAAAAGTATCCAAAGATAAACCAATCAAACAAGAACTTCATTCAAGAGAACTGCAATGGAGGAGAGCTTCCTAACATCTCTTCAACAACTCAAACACTTAGCACTGATCAAAGCTTATCTGAAAAGAATTCTCAACAAAAATGCCCTCAATCAAACTCTGTCATTGAAGCCAATGGGAGAATGAAAACATTGCCAAATAGTGCCATAATCAAAACATACACAAGCTGTGAGTCTGTTCAACAACAGGATTTAAGAATGAACTCAACACCTTATGAATGTTGCATGTCTGAAATCAAAACTTGCAAAGACGGTGAATCCACTCAGCATCATGATGAAGGTGCCAGGAGCATGAATGTTCCAAGAACAAGCTCAGCACCTAAAGAAAGCTGTACTTCTGGAATCAAAACTGTCACAGATTGTGAATCTTCTCTGCAACATGATAAAGAGTCTCGGAGGATAAAGACAGGAGGATCAAGTCTAGCAGACCGAGGGGAGTGGCGGGGAGTGATGAAGAACGGACAGTGGATGGAGCTGGAACACATCTACAGGAAACACATCAAACCCAAGAAACAGCATGAGATTCAGAAGCTTAGTCAGGTGGGTGACGTTTAGTTGGATATTCTCTTCAATCAGGAAGAAGAAGATAAGTTCATCATCAACACATGAAGTTGTTAGAGCAGAATTTTGTAGTTACATGAAATGAGGGTTAGGCAATCTTCAGAAGACTATGCCACACTCTGGAAACATGACATCTTGTCACAGGGTACGAACGTTACGCTAACTCCACTAATCTGTACCCTGGGCTCAGAAGCTAGATTCGTTTGCGCCGCTCGACTTGGGATATAGCCAATCACATCATTTTCTAGCCACCTTCTCGATAAAATTTCAACGAGAAAATGATGTGATTGGCTATATCCCAAGTCGGACCGCGCGGGCGAATCTAGCTTCTGAGCCCAGGGTACAGATTAGTGGAGTTAGTGTAACATTCGTACCCTGAAACAGGATGGAAACATGAAAGAACAATATTTTGTTGCTCCTGTCGCTGACTTAATGTGATGATGACAGTTATAGATCTCCTCTTCTAGATAATCAATCATCACAGTGGATTAAGAAGTGGACAACATAAGAAAAGCAGACTTTTCTTGATGACACCATCTTGATTGATCAATCTTATAATTTGACAAAACCAGTAAACTTAAGCTATGAATATCATAAACGTTGTTAAAAATATTCCAGAAAATTGTGGTTTTCTTTAAGTCAATAAATCTTTGACACTTAGCAACTGTTCAGGACCAATGGATGTCAGGCCGGCAGGCAGCCATTTTGAATCTGCTCCAGTCATCAATTTTCTGTTACAGGCCATCAGTTACCTTTGCTGCCTCTCGGGGAGTGATCAAGTGGTTGACGTTGGGGCAGGTTTAGGTCATCTGTCAAGGTTGCTGACCTTTGGTCATGGGGTCAAGGTCACTACAGTTGAGGCTAGTGGTGGCCATGCTCCAAAAGCTAGCAAATATGATAGGTAAGCTTCCTTTGATATACAAGTTAATGTGATGTGAAATTTAGCAAATTGGTGTCTTTTTTCCTGCTTTATGATAAAATGTTGCAAAGGGTATTGTTTCTATTTTCAGAGAAACGAAAAAGGATATAAAAAAGGCCAAAATGAAGGTATTATTAACTTTTGTTATGACATTCATTGATATAATCAAGGTTTTGAAAAATTACACTTTGCATAGTAAAGTTTATATGTATTTTGATAATAATAATAAGTTAGAGATCAAATGATTAAAGTTCATGTGTGCTCAAAATGAATAAGTTTTATATTTAACTTACGTTTAATTCTAAATGATAGCTAAAAGTTATTGTCCCTGCAGTAACATCATATCCCATAATAATAAATAGACAAATTGCTTAATTCGGAGCCTTGTGTTGTCTTTACGTTAAATGACCTACATTGTTCAAGTTTCTTTTTCTCACCAGAAACTGAAGCTGGCAGGGAACGATTCAAATGAAAAAGAAGATGTTTCTCTTCCTGTGAATCTGCCCAGCCATATCTCCTGTATGATCCACCCTAACATCTCCACTCCTCACTTCCTGGAACTCATCAAACGCAGCAGGTCCCAGCAGCAGATGGACACTGAAGAGCAGACGGTTACTGACGGCCATCTTGAATGTGGCAATAGAATAGATGATAATTGTGAGAATATAATCTCAGTCGCTTCAAATAGTAGGAAACATCAAATCTTAAAAGACTCTGGAGAGCCAACAGACTCTGAACAGCAGACGGTCAATGGCGGCCATCTTGAATGTGGCAATGAAATGGTTGAAAATAATGAGATGAATTCAGTTACTACAAATTGTATGAATGTCATCTCCAAAGATCAAATCCAGGCCACAGATAGAGTCAGTCAAAAACTGAACAGAAGTATCGAAAATGGTGAAAATTTCCTCTCCAGATGTAATGGGATTGATTCTGAACAAAAGAATATGCTGAAGCACAACGATAACTTAAACCATCTTGAAAAAAGGATGAAAATGAATGGATGTGATAAATCAAGAATGAATAACGAAACTGCAGACTTCAATACTGGACCAAAACCTGAATTGGACAATTCAGAACCTGTTTCCAAGAAAGACTATACTCCCAACGACAGCTTGAATCAAAGAGAAAATTTATCAGGAACTACTAGGAGATCAATAGATGACAAAGACCAAATACAGAATTTATCAGAAAGTACTACAAAATCAAAATGTGAGAGAAGTTTTAGAGAGGATAGCACTATAGTCTCTACAGATCCAATGCATGAAGAACCTAAACCCCAAGAGAGAGAAGAGTTTATACTGGCAGGTTTACATGCTTGTGGGGACCTAACTCCCACCCTGATTCGAATGTTTGTGAACTGTGAAGCAGCCATTGGACTGGCTTCGGTTGGGTGTTGTTATATGAAGCTCTCGCTGGAGGGGTGAGTTATCTTCTTGTATGTGTTGTCTAATCATTGCAATTGTAATAAAGTAATAATAATAATTCTGATAACGAACGAGACTCTAGCCTGCTAACTAGTTCGCCGACACTTGTCAAATTGACATCACTTGTAAACCTCTGATGTTACTGAGATATTATTTTGATGTTATAGTTGTCCTATTACATGGTAGCGCTGTTTCTATTGTGAAATTAATTTACATTGTACTATTGGTCTCCGGGCCACTATACTAATAAAATCTTTCTGTCTGTCTGTCTGTCGTCTGCAATGATAAGTCAATGTTTGGTTCATCAAGTATTTATGAGTGAGGGCGTACACTGGCCTCTACGGCACTCATACTGCCTAGCTTGGCTACAGCGTATCCTTATATTATTGGAGCTACTGGAAATGTAGTGCATTAGTATTTGATGCTATATATTTCAGCAATCCTATAAAAATTTCCTTTGAAAAATGGCCCTAGAAATTTTTGTTGTGAGGTATCATTTAGTACCTCATGGGTAATAATTCTCCGCTAATGCTACAACCTATCCCCTGATATCCTCCTATAGTCTTCTGTCGTATCGCTGACGGGTTGTTGCTCAGCGCTATTTGTAGGTGGTCTGTTTTCAGTCAAACTATTTCGAACTCCATACACTGTTGTCTAGTGATGTCGCATGTGGAAATCTAAGAGCGCGTGATTTGGAGCTTAGCGGGAGACTGCAATGAGAATCAGATTTATTATCTAATAGCACTCCTATTGGTTAATTTGAATCACGAGGTGAGCATGCGGAACGAAGCCAAGAAACTAGTTTGCCTCTATCGCTCAAAGGGTATCATTTGATTGGCTTGCTATATATAGCGATACAACAGAAGACTATAGGAGGATATCAGGGGATAGGTTGTAGCATTAGCGGAGACATATACGCTGATGTAGCAGGATGAACAGTTCATTAATCCTTATCAAAATGAAAAAAAATATCTACAACTTCAGACAACTAGCCTCTTATTCAAATTTGTGACAGCAGACATTTCATGGTCGACACATTAACATACCGGTAACTCTTTTTATTAATCATTGATGTATATATTAAATGCAGGACAAGTTTCTTCCTTAATTGTTACAATTGATAAATCTATGTGTTTTACTCTCCAACTTTCAGGACGATAGTTGAGAGTGCTGAGAGCGGCTATCCCATGAGTCAGTTTGTGTGTGGACTCCCTGACCCAGATCTCTCCTACTCTTCTCGAGAACTGGCCTGCCACTTTGCCGACGCCTACATTCAACGTTTACAAGGTATAAGCCTCATTTGTATTGGCTGAGACCACCCTTGTAAAAGATGTTATAAAAGGACAAGAATATTCCCATTTGCACGAGGCATGCCATTCTCTCCCCACAGAGGCAGATCAAGTCATGAAATGTTGATACATTCTCTGTTCTATTATGAAATCCATAAGTTCCGCAGTTTCCCCTGGCGGAAATTGCACCACAATCCATTAGAGTTTCTTTATCCACACCCTGTAATACGCACCGTTGGGAGAGAGATTGTTACTGGGATTCCGGATTGTTATGGGACGGTTACGGATTGTCATGGGAAATTTCACTTTTGGTAAGAATTTAATTTGGTAAAAAAAAGTGTTAATTTTAAATTTTTTGGTCTGAATATTACAATATTTGGTAACTATGATTAAATTAATGTAATCGAAGAACATTTTAGCTATCATTAGTTTGCATTTTCTAATTCATTAATCAAATTCGTTGATGATATTGAAAACTTTAATATCTAAGACTGATTAAAAGTCTTAGATAAACTAAATTGGACGGTTTAATATATTGAAACTTCAGATTATCAAAGCTTCATTCAACTGACATTTACAATTCCATATTCGATGAATCAAAAGTGTTATTTTAATTGTTTATATTTGATGTTTATTCAGACGGGTGTAATGTTATTGTCAATGATTGTTACTGGGCTATGTTTACAAATGTTCCGGATTGTGAATGAGTACGATACGGATTGTTAAAAAAACGAAAGCAACAAAAGAATATTTTTGATGCAAGATGCAGGGCTCCAGATAACTTTTTGAGTGAAGTTGTACATATGCCTTGAATTTTAAGTGCAGGTGTACTCAAGAGTATGAAGGTGTACTGACATAGTGCTAAAGAGTTTGCTTTATACGTTGTTAAATTTGATCATCGCCAGTTTTATATTTTCGCTATCCATCCCAATTAGTAAAAACAATATTATGTTGATATATTATGAAAATACAAATATATACTCAATGCTCTATTAAATTTAACTAATTTGTTTGAAAAATATTGTTTTGGCAAATTCTTCATTTTTTGTTTGATCTTATGAGTCCCCATTATCAGTGTAACTGAAATGAAACGGTATTTAATTGATGAAACTGGTCTGTGAATAAAATCCCAAAATCAGAATCACTTTTTACAAATGAAGTCATATTTCAGTTGATACAGTAGTAAAATTGATGCGATCCCTTTTTACCCTAACATATGATGTTATGGTTATAATTTGATAATTGGCTAATTTAAGTTAATTAAATGGTATATTCAACATATGTGAAACCATCAATGCTTTTTCAACATTGTTAACTAACAACTAATTCACAAACAAAAGGAAAGAAAGGCCATAATAGCAGTATCGTATGAAGACTGAATCGATTTCAAGTTAGACATGTAAAATGTTCACATATTGGATAAAATGGGAAATTGCAAATCACTAAACAGTGGGAAACTAAAATAATTATTAGACAAATGTTTTATTTACATATTTTGCACATATCAATATACTTTGTCAGCATGTGACACTAAAATGATTTTGTCAGGATAAGGTAGATGGAAGTGTTACCTTTTCATAATGTAAAATGTTATATGGGCATTACACTTAGTCCAAAAGAAAGGTTGATAATTTGTAATGAACCTAAGTCATAAGTCATAAGTCATAAGTCATGACAGTAAAAAACAGACATTGCATACCCTTTTATATCGAGTTAAAGAAAGGGATGTAATGATTGATATTTAAATCATAAGAAACGTTGGCCAATCGAAAAATAAAGGTGTACCTCGTTGCACAGCAAGCATATAACTCTATTCCTGTTTAAAGCATGATGCGTTTCTGCTTGTGATTTTTCGTTGTATCAAATTAATCATATCACTCTAATGAAAGTCCATGAACATGATACGCACCGAAACAAAGTAGTAGACGAAAACAGGTATGTATGAGCGTACATGATACGCTTGAAATTTTATTTTCGGCCTTACTTGGTCGATTTTAAGGCGTACATTACGTGTGTACCCCCCTTATCTGTAGCCCTGAAAATGTGATAATATTATATATAATATGGAGTATGAGAATAATACAATATTTTAAAACAACTTGTTTGAGATCAATATTGTTCAATCATGAAGTAATTCACATATACTTATAAAGTTAATATAAACCTTCAACAAAGTTGTTGATGTTTCAGCTTTGTTTCTTTTTACTTTCTAAGCAGACCTCTCAAACATTAAAGACATAGCTGATGTGTACATGTGCCTTGATGAATGTCAACTTCTTTTGATTTACATTTTAACGTTTTTAATAAGAATTGTGTTTCTTGAACAGAAAGTCTCAGGAATTTTACTATGCCAATTCTATTTAAAATAGATAGCAAATTTTCTCACTTACATCTATTACAAATTATTTGAAGATGCAATATAAATTCAGCAACACAATAAATGTGAGTTATGTTAAGTCGAAAGATAGCTTTTCCTCATATTTCTCCACAGATCGAAGATATTATGCACTAAATAGATTGTGGACTAAAAGAGAAAAATATTGGTAGTTTCCCACATATAGGGGTCACGGTCTATTTAAAATCATATTTGGTATTTATAAAATTAATATTAATTCTGAAATATTTGGAACCAGGGGCATATATCATCTTCTGATGACGCTAGTTAATTTTCGTTTTATAGAGATATGGAATTATGTGCTCAAATTGTCTTGTTATGTTGCATTCATATTTCACTTAACTTGTTCGACTTCTCAGCAGTGGCATGCTGGAGCGTATATTAAATCGTTTTCGCGATCAAGATTTTGATCAAATAAAAATTCTTTTTCCATTACTCCTTGTTATTTTTAACACCATTCAGTCTGTTTTTGGGTTATCCTTCTATTTTCTCTGAATCCGTTCATGCATTGGATCAACGACGCTAATTTGTTTTCCTGCATTTCCAATTGCATGTGGGGTAACTCTGTAGTTTTTGATGATATTTTTAAGTTTACCTCTGCTTTCAGAGAGTTTTTCACTCTCAATTGAAGTTCATCAATTGGGTGCACTAAACAGTTGTGTAAAATTATCTTTTCAAAGTTATCATCCTTTGTTTCACATCTGTGGCACCAATAACGCATTTTTCTGCAAAAAAGAATGATTTAATTTGAACTCGTTTATTAGACTACATCAGAATACCATGTTGTTATTTGCCAAACATCCCTTAATAATCCGTAGCAAAAATGTGCTTTCTCAGTAGTAATCCGGAAAAGCATCATGTAACAATCCGTTGTAATAAAATTTATCCCCTCTCTCGGAAAAATTACAATAACTTTTTTGTCAAGGAAATTATTGCACATTTGTTCGACCTATCATTTAAAACAATCATTTGTGTAAATACGGAATTACTTTTTTTTGCGTAAACATATTTCAATTAAAAAAAATGGACGCTTTATGATGTCAAGGTAGTTATTTTGGACCAATATTCAGGACGTCGACAGTGTTTACTTTGTTCAATGTAGATTACTATGCATAATGAAAGAATAAATCTATAGAAATATTATGTTAGAACCTTCGAACAGTGTTAATTTGGATGAAACATGATTAATTAGTACTAGAGCGATAATTAGATATGCCATGCATGGCGCAACAGTTCCCATGACAATCCGTAACCGTCCCATAACAATCCGGAATCCCAGTAACAATCTCTCTCCCAACGGTGCGTATTACAGGGTGTGTTATCTAATGACTACGCTTCTCGCATGGAAAGGGTGGTTCATATCACAATGCTTTTGCCATGATTCAGTAGCCAAAATGATGATTTTAGAACAGCGTCGCTGATGCACAACTATATAACTTTGATTGCCTCCAATCAGGCATCTCCCATTCTATCCCACAAACTCGGCGTAATAGGACAGAGGCTGTATCAACATTTCATGACTTGATGTCCCTCTGTGGGGAGAGAATGGAGGCATGCGTTTAATAAACAAAATAGCATTTTACCCCTTCAAATGATAAAGCTTGCTACCAATTTGACCCCCAAAACATTACAATCAGGGCACAGGAAATGCAAGCAAGATCAATACATTGTGCAATAAATTTGTTTCGAGACTTGCAGGCCCAATCAACGTAGCAGTGTGATTGGGTAAATCAAATTAAGGCAGGTAGAGATGGAATCACAGACAAGACCAGCATTTGTTTTAAGAGGCCTTAGATCCTTTTGATATAGCAATTTGGTTGGCTTACTCAAATCAAGATGTGGTCATTGTAGTACGAGTTACCATGAAAAGTTCCAACCTTTACATCATGTTGAGCAACAGAACATTTTTGTCTTATGTTCAATAAAAGAGAGCTACCGTATTTCCTCGATAGCAACCTGGGTCTTGAATATAACCTGGGCCTCAAATAGAACCCAGGCCTGTAATATAACCCGGGCCTGTAATATAACCCGGGCCTTACACAGTTTTACACAGTCAATTTAAGAGGAAATAAAAGTTCTAGAATTGCTGTCTGTTTTGTCTGAATACAACAATGCTTAACTATGTGGTACAAATGTTCAGTTACAGTGTACAGTTACTGCAATATTAGACAGCAACAGTCATGCATAGAACTATTAGGGATTTTCTCTTTTGAAGTATCGGTATGACTTGGACAAAATGTCAGGTCAATGATATTAACACCTCTATTGTACAATTGTATCAGAGTTGTTCTCAATGTTAAAATAATCTTCGTATGATTTCCAGATGGAAAGTTTTGAAATATAAAATGCCATTTTCTCATTCTTGCAATAGATTTTGTAATGCCATAGGCCTGGTCAGGTCTGTAAAAATTGAACCCGTCCTCGATTAGAACCCAGGCCTCGAGTGCTGAGTGAAATAGAACCCTGGGGTTGTATTCGGGGAAATATGTTACTTGGATTTGATTTGAGTGCCTGTGTCTAGGTGTCATGATTCTATCTGATCTTTTGTTTATTTGTTATGGCAATGACCTAAAAAAAGAAAAGAGTATCGTATGTGATAAATTTGATATACCTAACAGTATATGTAGTTCAGCAGGTGAAGGATTTCATGTTTTCCAGACAACCCTCCCCACCTGAAGATTCACAGCTACAGGGCTGCTCTGCAACATGTGATTATCTCCCTTATACCAGGTTTCCAGCACGGAGTCACAAAACTCACCATCAAGAATGCTGTTGAGAAACCATTTGCAATGTAAGCTATGATGGACATATTTTTTTTTCGTATTTCCTCTAATAAGCGCCTGGTCTCCTATAAGCGCCGGGCCTCTAATAAGCGCCGGGGGTCATAGGTAGTTTAGAAAATAAGCGCCAGGCCTCTTATAAGCGCCGGGTCTCTAATAAGCGCCAGGTCCAAACCATTGAATTAATGTCCCTTAGTAATATTTTTACAGATATTCGTTATGAAATACTGTTTAACATAAACTTGAATTTTCTATGAAAAAAATAAGCCCCCGACCTCCAATAAGTGCTGGGCCTCTATTAAGCGCCGGAGGGTAAAGGGGTGCTGAAAAAATAAGCGCCCGGGCGGTTATTAGAGGAAATACGTTAATTATGCACAAATTGGGCGCTAAGCTACCTCATCAAATGGATCAAGAGAGAGATCTATCACTGTTTTTTAATTTTTAGGGGATCATTCTGGTTAATGCATTAATCCACAAATACATAATTAGGACACAATACACTCGTAACATGAAAAGTTGTGGCGGAAATATGCTAAGGCATGACAAGGCATCGCTGATATCAAAATATTGGTTCAACTAATACAACTTCTGCGGTTGTTTTAACTTACCGGTAAGCAAATGAAGAGCTGATCCATCTGTCTCTTTAGGTATGAACATCTAAATTCAAGAAGCTTGAAACAAAATTACAATATCATTCTACTTTTCGGCAAAAGGTAACCAAACCATCAATTGAGCTTTTGTCGTTATAGCTTATTTCATTTTATGATTGTGAATTATGGTAAATAAGGTTCCTAACACTTACCATATATTCTCTTTCATCCCTTTTTATCCCCCGCCGCGCGTTTAGCGCGAAGCGGGGGATATAGTATTCAGCTCCGTACGTCCGTACGTACGTACGTACGTACGTACGTACGTACGTCCGTCCCGCTTCTTGTTAGCGCGATATCTAATGAACCGCTCAACCTAGAATCTTCAAACTTGGTACCAGTCTTCATCTGGGGAATACACAGACCTGAAAAGTTTTCGGTGACCTTGACTTCATTTTCAAGGTCACAGCGAGACTTTGACCAGTTTTGAAAATGTTGTTAGCGGCATATCTAATGAACCGCTCAACCCAGAATCTTCAAACTTGGTACCAGTCTTCATCTGGGGAATACGCAGACCTGAAAAGTTTTTGGTGACCTTGACTTCATTTTCAAGGTCACAGCGAGACTTTGACCAGTTTTGAAAATGTTGTTAGCGGCATATCTAATGAACCGCTCAACCCAGAATCTTCAAACTTGGTACCAGTCTTCATCTGGGGAATACGCAGACCTGAAAAGTTTTTGGTGACCTTGACTTCATTTTCAAGGTCACAGCGAGACTTTGACCAGTTTTGAAAATGTTGTTAGCGGCATATCTAATGAACCGCTCAACCTAGAATCTTCAAACTTGGTACCAGTCTTCATCTGGGGAATACGCAGACCTGAAAAGTTTTCGGTGACCTTGACCTCATTTTCAAGGTAACGGCGAGACTTTGACCAGTTTTGAAAATGTTGTTAGCGGGATATCTAATGAACCGCTCAACCTAGAATCTTCAAACTTAGTACCAGTCTTCATCTGGGGAATACGCAGACCTGAAAAGTTTTTGGTGACCTTGACTTCATTTTCAAGGTCACAGCGAGACTTTGACCAGTTTTGAAAATGTTGTTAGCGGCATATCTAATGAACCGCTCAACCCAGAATCTTCAAACTTGGTACCAGTCTTCATCTGGGGAATACGCAGACCTGAAAAGTTTTTGGTGACCTTGACTTCATTTTCAAGGTCACAGCGAGACTTTGACCAGTTTTGAAAATGTTGTTAGCGGCATATCTAATGAACCGCTCAACCTAGAATCTTCAAACTTGGTACCAGTCTTCATCTGGGGAATACGCAGACCTGAAAAGTTTTCGGTGACCTTGACCTCATTTTCAAGGTAACGGCGAGACTTTGACCAGTTTTGAAAATGTTGTTAGCGGGATATCTAATGAACCGCTCAACCTAGAATCTTCAAACTTAGTACCAGTCTTCATCTGGGGAATATGCAGACCTGAAAAGTTTTCGATGACCTTGACTTCATTTTCAAGGTCACGGCGAGACTTTGACCAGTTTTAAAAATGTTGTTAGCGCCATATCTCATGAACACATTAACCTTGAGTCTTCACGGGGGACATAGTATTCCGCTCCGTACGTCCGTCACGCTTCTTGTTGTTAACATCAATTTGCGGCGGGGGATCTTGTCACCTTCGTGACAAATACTTGTTCTACTTGTAGTTATGCCCAGATTGCTATGGAAAAGCTTGGCTACAAGTCAGAGATACCAAGTGAACTGCTGACCGAGGCCGAGAGTTATCTCCCCTTGTGGAAGGACATTGTTATATTCTACACAATACGCCTCAGTCTTGCCCCGGTGATAGAAACCCTGGTGTTGCTGGATAGGATGCTCTATCTCTATGAACAGGGTAAGTGGTGGTTTTCTTCAATTTCATATGATATAAAATATTTGAAAATCAGATATGGATAGTTTTTTTTATAAGATATAAACTGTTTTATAATTCTGTAAATTATTATTTGTTTTATGATAGATATTATTTTACTAATTCTTCAAATAAAAACTAGTGAGAAAGGTAAAAAGTGATGTTTTGTAGAAGGAAGAGTTATCTCCCTGGATGTTAAATTTCAACGAAAGCTTTGCGAACCACGCGGAAATGGCCGAGCTTTTGCGAATGACCACTTTTGAAACGGCGTTGCTGATTGCAAATTAACTTTGATTGCCTCCAATCAGATTTCTACCCCATGTATTAGCCGTAATAGAACAGAGGCTAACTCGGGTATGACTGAGCTGCCTCTGTGGGGAGAGAATGCAGAGCCCAAGTCCCTATATGAAATAAATATATATCTCATTGTGATTGACTTCAATTCAATCGTATGATCTTAAGAAATTCTTAAAAAGGAAGGACTTTTTGGCTTTGGTGTCTAATTTACATTAATAATAAATTCTAGGTTGTGTGTCTCAATTTAAATTTATGATTTGTTTGAAGCTCAATCAACATGACTTGATCTGCCTCTGTGGGTATACATGTAGAGAATGGATGTTTTCAGGAATACTCCCTGGTGCTAATATTTGACTCCAATAATAAGATTCATATGTGTCTCAATATAAGTTGAAAATTTGTTTGATGTTTTCAGGAATACCAAGTTCCCTGGTGCCAATATTCGACCCGAAGTTGTCTCCCCGCAACTTTGTTTTATTAGCCCTGAAACCATAAGACAGAGTGTGATGAAATATGTCTCCTGCATTGGTTCTGAAGAAGATTTTTTACACAGATCTGCTATTCTTTCATCCTATTTAAACCTTAGTGTAATGTTTCTAAATATGGATTTATTACTGTCAATGGAATGTAATTTTGGCAAGTCAAAGTTTTCAAAGGATTGTAAGGTTCTTTTAGTACATATCAAAATATTGTATTAATGTACATGCAAAGCTGAAGGAGAACAATTTTAATTTTTTAGCTCAGATGGTCCAGATGGGCTTATGGCATGGCCCGTCGTCCGTCGTCCGTCCGTCGTCCGTCCGTCGTCCGTCCGTCGTCCGTCCATCGTCCGTCCGTAAACTTTTGACACTTTCGACTTCTCCTCATGAACCATACACATTAGAGAGCTGAAATTTTTTGTACAAGTACCTTAGCATATGGAGATTCTAATTTGTAACTTTGGTGACCCTGTGACCCCAAATAGGGTCACAGGGGTCACAACTTTAAAAACCTATTTTCATCTTCTTCTCCAGTTCCAGAAGGACTAGAGAGTTAAAAATGATATGTGCAGACTCCTTGGCCAATGGGGATTCTAATTTGTAACTTTGGTGACCCTGTGACCCCAAATAGGGTCACAGGGGTCACAACCTTAAAGGAATATTCCAATGAAAAATGAAAAAGAGCCTTTTAAAACAATGTTTATGGATAAATCCTTCAACTTTGGCTAATAATTTTTAGCTAAATCACCAAATCTGCAATAAAAATTCAAAGTTGGGAAAAATCAAATGTACCGGCATCGATGGGGGCGCCATATTGCTATCTCGAACGGTAAACGAGAGCGAGAAACACCGGGAATATGACGTCAGCGACACACCACGAAATTAGGAGACGCCGTTAGATTCAATGGTGGGCGGTGACGGCCCGTCTTACATGAGACTGTAACAACCGTCTAGACTTCAGTAGAGACGTGCTGAATCCAGAATATTCTACTTCTATGATGCCCAAAGCAATGAATAAATATTTCTGACCAGCAGACTGCTTCAAAACTTCAGTACAGATTCAAAAGATCTCCCATGTGCGGACTCACACAATTTCTTTATATCATCGAGTGTTTTTTCTCTTTTAGTTGCTTTTAGTCGATGAAGCTGAAAATTCCATATTTGTTAAATAAAATAATTTATCTATTTAACTATTTTTTATTATTTAACAGAAGGATGTGATTTTAATTACAACAATGCACAAATTATCACAACGTATGTCTCTTAAACTTTTCATTTTTTTAAACAAAATACTATATTTACGTAATTTATGCATGCTTTACATTGAATATTTTCTTTTATATATTTTAAAAACAATTATTCTTACACGTTTATTGAATTATTTTTTCCCTTTTCAAACTGACTATAGAGGCTTTTTAAAAATCCAGAGATTGAATGTGAAAGAGTACCAGATTTTGAAAAATCCTATCGTAGTAATTCTTGAGAAAATAACATGTTATTAATATCATTTTCGGAAAGATATAAAAATGCTATGCAAAAGTCTTAGTGATTGATAATATGTATATAACAGCCTGTAAATCATTGACATGCACGTTTGATATATCAAATTTCAATCAACGTTTTCTACTTTAAAAGTGTTAATTTTAGATAAAAGAAGGAGTATTTATACAGTACGGCAACATATTTCAGGTAAACATTAAACTTGTACCATATATGTTTTAATCAGAAAAAAATGCAAAGAACACATCAAGATATTATACTCTTGCTCGTTTTTATTTATTTTCTGTGTTCTTTTAGATAATTCATATATCGTAAATAATTCTAGACAAAACCGTATATTAGTCGTAGTTGCTTGTTGAATAATCTGTTCGACGACTGGGTCGTTACGTAGGCACAACAATGTTTTACGTTAACAAAGTGCGCAGCGCACACATTCAGCAATACTAGTCAAATCATGGAAACTCCACTGCACAAAGATGTACGGAGTTTATAATGTAAGCTCCTTGCATCGATTTCTTGTGGTGTGTCGATGACGTCACATTTTCAAATAAAATGGCGACCACCGTCATCGCTCAAAGACGAAGGTTTAAAATTCTGTAAATACTTATCTCGTTGACAGAAAAATTTAATAATTTGTGAGAATGTCTTTTATAACTCAAACTTTTGCTAGAATTAAGTTGAAATTGTACTGGAATATTCCTTTAAATACCTATTTTCATCTACTTCTCCAGTTCCAAAAGGAGTAGAGAGTTAAAAATTATATGTGCAGACTCCTTGGACAATGGAGATTCTAATTTGTAACTTTGGTGACCCTGTGACCCCAAATAGGGTCACAGGGGTCACAACCTTAAAAACCTTTTTTCATCTTCTTCTCCAGTTCTAAAAGGACTAGAGAGTTAAAAACGATATGTGCAGACTCCTTGGCCAATGGGGATTCTAAATTGTAGATTTTGTGACCCCATGACCCCAAATAGGGTCACAGGGGTCACAATCTTAAAAACCTATTTTCATCTTCTTCTCCAGTTCTAAAAGGACTAGAGAGTTGAAAGTGATATGTGCAGACTCCTTGGACAATGGGGATTCTAATTTGTAACTTTGGTGAACCTGTGACCCCAAATAGGGTCACAGGGGTCACAACCTTAAAAACCTATTTTCATCTTCTTCTCCAGTTCTAAAAGGACTAGAGAGTTGAAAGTGATATGTGCAGACTCCTTGGACAATGGGGATTCTAATTTGTAACTTTGGTGAACCTGTGACCCCAAATAGGGTCACAGGGGTCACAACCTTAAAAACCTATTTTCATCTTCTTCTCCAGTACTAAAATGACTATAGAGTTGAAAATGATATGTGCAGACTCCTTGGCCAATCGGGATTCTTAACTGTAGATTTCGTGACCCCATGACCCCAAATAGGGTCACAGGGGTCACAACCTTAAAAACCAATTCTCATCTTCTTCTCCAGTTCCAAAAGGTCTAGAGAGTTAATATTGATATGTGCAGACTCCTTGGACAATGGGGATTCTAATTTGTAACTTTGGTGAACCTGTGACCCCAAATAGGGTCACAGGGGTCACAACCTTAAAAAACTATTTTCATCTTCTTCTCAAGTTCCAAAAGGTCTAGAGAGCTGAAATTATATGTGCAGACTCCTTGGCCAATGGGGATTCTAAATTGTAGATTTCGTGACCCCATGACCCCAAATAGGGTCACAGGGGTCACAACCTTAAAAACTTATTTTCATCATCACCTTTAGCTCCTAAAGGTCTATTGAGCTGAAAGACTGCATGTAGACTCCTTTGTCAATTGGGATTCTAAACTGTAGGTTTTGTGACCCCATGACCCCAAATAGGGTCACAGGGGTCACAATCTTAAAAACCTATTTTTCTCCATTAGATGATAGTCTATGACAAATTTATTTCTCCTTGGATATTTTAGTGTGGACTTCTTTCACTGTCTGATACTGGCGATCTAGAAAGTGTTGAATAATAATACATGTGTTTTGTAATTTTTTTATAGGTTTTCTTGTAATAGGTAACATCAGTTTCATTTTTAGCTCATCTTGCCTGTATAAAGCAAACTTGATATGATGCCTGATGAGCTACAGAGCCAATGGCTCTATTTTTGTTTCTTTTCGCAACAAATATTGTGTCCTATTGTCCATTTAATAAATACATTCTGATCAAAAAGATACTCATATGCTGTCTAGTCTTGACATGTACACTTTGGAACTGTCGTATGGTCTGGGTAAGTCTACCTTTGTCATCATGTCAAAATTTGTTGTTACCTTTTATATACTTAGCTGCTTACTTATTGCTTACTCATTATACATCAAGACCAAAGTTTAAGATTTGATTATTTTGTTTGTGCCAAAAATCTATTTGAGTGTTTATCTAACTACATAATTGTTCTGGATTTTTCTTGAATAAATGAATTTAGAAATGTGAAAATGTGTACTAGCTGTTATTCTGTGCAAGTAATTAATTGACTTTGTGTGTTCTGTCAGGAGACTTTGTGCAGTCACAAAATATGACAACTGAATCATGCTTTAATCATTACTGCTCCATTTAGTTTAGATACATTGTCTTTCAATTGGAGCAATGTATTTTTATTTTCCTTACATTACCTTTAATTACCCCTAAAAACGTGCTTCTGCCCCTTTAAAGAACGACTCCGTGATTTTCATCATTTTTGTTTTGTTTAGGTACGAGGCTAAATGGCAAGATTCATTATATAAATCAGAAAATCACACCTTCATCTCAAAATGGACAATATACGATTATTACTTGTTTTCAATGAAAACCTAAAAACAGTCATTTATTATATAAAATCAAACGTCCAATTTACATGAATAGTAGTTATATCAAACATTATCAACTCGTAACTGTCATTCTGAATGCTTTCAATAATTTTTCAAAATTATGTTTGACCTATTGACGAGCGTCATTGTCGGGTTATCTATCACAATTTCAAATCTTTCTATTGTCATTATACAATGTCGATAAGCTTTAAAATGATACTTTCTTGCAATAGTTGATACTCCTCAATCAAATGACACTTTTAATATATATGTGACCCCCCAACAATTCACGGGGTGGCTCTAGAAGGACATTTGCAATACAAATTGTTTTGTTAAGACAAATCTGTCCCAAGCCAGAGAAGAGATTGAGGTGAGCTTATGATGTGAACAAATGATGCTTTGAATGTAATGAGTTTTCAGTTACAGAATTAATTTCTACATTGTTACCACATCAACCTTTACCAACATTTGATTGGTTCATCTTAACCGTTTCAAAAAAGTTTTGTCTAAATCTGAAGAGACGTTAAAAAACAACAACAAACTGAAGCTTAAACACATGATATTTATTATTTTGTTCAAATAATAATAATAATAATGATAATAAAGTAGAATATGAGCATAAATGTGAGGTTTACTTCATGATGCAATATGTATATATAATATATATATGTATATTCATAAATATAAAATGCTGTGTTTATACGATATCAAAACACCTCATTCATACAAAATGCCAACAAGTTTGATATATTCACATAGGACATTTCGTTCATATATACAATAAAACACATACAAAATTTCGGCAAATATTGCTTAAGACATATCTTATGATACAAAGTCGGAAATCTATTCTGAAAAGCACCTGAAAGATAATTTTGTTAAGTGATTTAACAAAGCTGATTTAGCAATTTCAAATTGACGAATTATCTACAGCTATCTCATAGGCACACAAGTGCTAAAATGATTAGTACAAATATTTTCATTAGGGGCTTAATAACAGTTATCTGAAGAGAACAACTTCGATGGATTGTTTAAGATTATTAAAAGCCCCCGTTGAAGATTTAACTTCTCCCTTGTTCCAGGTCACTTTGAAATCATCTGATATGTTGAGATTGAGCCAAGAGAAAGTAGCCCAGCTTGTACTGACCAAGCAAACAGGAATTATTGCATTGTTGAGGTTATTAGAGGAATATGTCAATCGATGTAGATTTTTATTAAATAAACATTTATTTATTAGTATAATGAGTGATTAAGTAAGTGAGATATTGTTAAGTGCCAATTGGGAAATATTTCAGACTTTAGCGAAGGGCAATAGTATAATGAATGAACTAAACTTGGTAGCTTACCAATATACATTTGGCAACTTATTTTGCTTTTGACTTTCAACTTGGAAGTTAATTTTTTCCAGAAATATACCACACACAAAATTAGGTTCACTTGAAATTGAAATAATTCTAAATAATTTCAAGCAATCTAACGACATTCTCTAGCTATTTTACCATACATATAGCTAAATGATTTCTAGTGATGTTTGGTTCCAATGGCCACTATTACTTTATGCTACCATTTCCCTGTCACTAGCGGATCCAGGGGGGGGGTCCAGGGGGTCCTGACCCCCCCCTTTTCAACACCCGCCCCCTTTCAAATTCATGTAAAAGGGGTCGTGGACCCCCCCCCCCCCCCCCCCCCCCCCCCCACTGAGTGGAGAAAAATTATTTTGGGACCCCCCCCTTTCAAAAATCCTGGATCCGCCCTTGCCTGTACATACCTACATATTATGCAGTCAGTTTGTTGTAATTCTAAAACTATTCTCCCCTGAAATAAAAACCTGTACATTACTTACAAAATTTTTTCACTTAAACACCATTAAAAAATTATGCAAACTTTATACACAAATTTTGCACTAAACAGCTGTTAAAATTCTTTTATGTTTGATTGTACATTGACTATATATGGTGAGTCTTCGACACAAACTAAAATATACATACATTGTACATCGTACAAAACATGAATCCTACTTTTCAGTGTTTTCAAACATGTACACTGACGCCATATCTAATTGTAACTAGTTAACTAAAATTGCATGTTGTACATTTAAAAAAATTAAATGTTATGTTAATATCATTCAAAACTGAAAAAAAAATATTAGAAAATGCATTCCTGAACTTTAAAACTTTTGCTAGTCAACTAAAACTGCATTCTATAATTGTGTACATTTGTAAAAAAAACCACATAAATGTTGCATTAATATACTCCGCAACAATAGTTTAGACTCACCATCAAATGATGCTATGAAATTGTGGTATTGGTGGTTAGTGGTAAAATGTATTTTTGTCTTGTAGTATATTAATCAAAACTGACATAAGGGACAATTATTAGAATATGCAACCCTGAACATTCTAACTTGCACATTTTTAGATTTCAAAATTATAACAAATAAAAATACTGGTCAGCATTAATGATTACTATCAAGCAAATTACACACAAAAAGCAGATACTCATGCATGCAAACATACCTGAACAATTGAATTAAAAAAGAGATTATTATTATACTAATATTGCTACTGTAGGGCTTGTATGTATTATGATATATTTGATCAATACTGTTGGATGTTAGTTACTGACAAAATGCAAAAAAAGCAATTACAAAGGAAAACATTCTCAACTGGATTAAAAAGGCAAAAAAGTTTCCATTGACTAAATAAAAAATTTCTTACAAACATTTATCGTATTTAAGCCTATTTTAGTGCTGAGAAATCTTGGGAAACCTTGGACCTAAATCATTACACAACAGGGGCAGTAGCACGTTTTTATGGGGAATTTTAGGTGATGTCAGGAAAATGAAAATGAATGGTTCCAATTGAAAGACAATGTATTTAAACTAAATGACGCAGTACTAAAATTCAAATATATAACAAAGTTTAGCCATGCGATTCCCTTTTCTTACACAAAATGAATTAAAGGTGTTCACACAAAATGGCCGCAAATTGATTTTATGTGAATCCTCATCCTTTGTCATCTGACTATGGGTGATTGCTTTGTGTAATGGGATTTTTGACACTGTCAACTTAATACATTTAGCATTAACTTACATTTATCAGTGAAATATTTGAAATATAAAATTATCAAAAATCGTGCTACTGCCCCTTTAAGATGCAGTGTTGCTGTAGATAGCCAATCCACATCATGATCCAAATCATTAATTTCAATGAAAAAAAGAAGTAAATTCACAAAATGTCCATACAACAAGTAACAAAGGTACAAATTTGAATTAAATGTGCAAATTAGGGTTACTAAGTTAATGAATTCTATATTTTACTATGCACACTACGTTTGTTTATCTCCTAATTACTTTGCTAACAGAACTATGCAGAAGTTTTGTGCATTGTTCATAACAATAACATTTTTACAGACATACATTGTGAGTCAAAGAGTAGGAACAAACCACTGTTTCTGGGGGTCTCTCCGCTAATATTGCATTTGGAAATCTATTGCTCAAAATTGGTGAAACAAAATCATTTTAAGTTAAAAGAGGATTAGATTACATAAGTGAAATAGAAATCTTGCTATAATAAGGGATTGTGACAAATCATATTTCAAACAAAACCTTTGAAAAACTATGGGATTTGAATCAAATGAAAAAACTGTACATCAGGGTATATATATATCTAAAGAAAAATTCTGAAAAAATATAATTTCCATCTTTAATTTACAATATACTTTTTAGCAAATTTATATTCTTGAAATGTCTACTTGATATTTTCATCATTTTATTAACAACTATTCTCTTTAAATTTGCAATTTATGATATACTTCATCTTTGAGTATATCCACAGGGGGTACTCGACTGTACAGGTAAAGCGGAAGTTGCACCTCTGCAACGTCCAATTCCTCACTGTACAGTGAAAACAAAACAACCCCGACTCCACGTTCACGGTTAGTTCTAGTTAATACGTTGTTTATAACAGATTTAAACTGTCTTGGTGGACCGATGAAGCTTTACTGCTTTGTAAACTACTGCATTTATAATGTAACATAACTTCGGTCTCTGTATAATGATGATTTTCAGCTGTCCTTGAGATCGCGTTCGAAAGCCTAATGAAAATATGTCTAAATTTGCCAATCCCAGCAATTTAGATGAACGGAGTCATTCAAATTAACCTTTCATATGTTGATAAAATGTGGATATCGTTATATAAATGCCCAATCAAGTATTTCTGACTGTTTCGGCCAAATATTTCGACTAAAATTAAACTGTACGCTGAAGGGACGTTGCGACTGTCTCGGATGCTGACTGTACGGGAAGTTGTGCATTTACAGAGTAACCGAGAACTGTTGTTATATATGTTTATAAAATAAGGATTGCATTTAAATCCACATGCAACTAATGGCTGTAATATTGCTCAAGCGGCACTAAACACCAACGCAATCAATCAATCACTGTTCAGAACTTACATGCATAATAGTTTCGGGCGGATATTGGTGAATGTGTTCATATAAAATTGAAGATACAAACTACTTTTATTATCCCACCGGTATGTAATACCCTGGGATATAGTCATCACCCTGTCCGTCTGTATGTCCGTCCGTCCGTCTACAATCATTTCGTTTCCGGAGCAGAACTCAAAAACCGGTCCACATATCTTTCTGAAACTTTACATGTGTATTGCCCACCTACTGAAGTGGTGCCTTTTGATATTCACATTTCTGAAAATTTTATTTTTTATTATTTCTATGGAAACGGCTCTTATTTGGACTCAGTTCATGAAAGGTTTCGTTTCCGGAGCAGAACTCAAACACCGGTCCACATATCTTTCTGAAACTTTACATGAACAGTTATTGTGTATTGCTCACCTACTGAAGTGGTGCCTTTTGATATTTTCACATTTCTGAACATTTTATTTTTTATTATTTTCATGGAAACGGCTTTTATTTGGACTGTTCAAGAAAGGTTTCGTTTCATATATATAAGCTTATACTATTATGAACCTTGCTTGAAAAATTTACAATTATCTTTCAAAGGTTCACATCTTACGATCATGTGGAACCGGTGGGATATGTCATCCTCTGATGACTCTTGTTTATAAAGTTATGCGACAATAAATGCTATGATGTTAATACATTTTCGGAAGATAAATATTGCTACGTTAAACTGTTATGTGCAATTATATACTTCAAGGTAGTTTTAATACCTGTTTTCTTCAGTCTTTATCCCCATGCAACTTCCCTCATGCGTATGAGAGGGCCTCATAAGCTCAGATAATACCCTGACATGAGGGCCCTACTTACGTTTATAAGGCCCTCCATTCCCAGATAATACCCTCAGTCAGGGTAAACTAAGTCAGTTTAATGAGAAACTCTTATGAAAAATAAGTCCAAATTCAACTAGGATTGACGCGTCAATACTTAGGTCTTCAAGATTCCTGTTTGACCTTCACCCAGTGTTTGACCTTCACATGACGTTTTGTCTAAGAGATAAACAGTAACTAATACATTATCAAAATGACCAAATTTCACTTGATATTCAGTGTTAAAGACTTTTCAGAAAAATTCACCATGTTGGCCAATGTCAGCTATGACATCATTCTTCAGAGAATATTATTCCTAGAAGCAGAAACAAATTTGGTTGAATTATCTATCACCGTTTGCCAGATACATGTGATTAAAGGCTGTAATTTAAACTTGACTGTTTCAGACCCCTGTATAATGTAATGAAACCTAACACTTTAACTATTGATATTTCACTCGTAAGGAATATCAGAAACAATGTTGGTCTTGTTTATCCACATACAAAGATGTATGTTTTGTTTTGATAACTTAAATAGTAATGGAGTAATGAACTTTGGAACTTTGTTGAAAACACTGAAATTTGATTAGTTTTAGACCCCTTCTTCATGCATATATGTTGGTCCCTCTAGCTCCTTAATTATCAACATTTTCATGAAAAAGTGCAACATAGCAAAGGTTGTGCTTGGAATAGCGCATGTAAAAATGCAATAAATTTAAAGATATCTTACTTAATAAAGAAACTGTGGAATTTTGAAATGTGCCAAAAATTAGGATTTTCCAAAAATCACAATATTCAAGGACCGGTCATGGACAGAAAAAAAATTACCCTTACTTGTTGATATTTTTTTCTGTCTACTCATTACATCTGCCTCACAAAACATCAACGATAAAATTTCTATCTGTAAAAGTTTTCAAACTAAAATTCTCAATGTAAAATACCCCTCGAAAAATGTTAAAATCGCCGAAAAATATAAAAAATCTCTTTATGTCAACATATTTCCTTTAATATTAACTTTTATATAATAATGACCTCTAGTGAACTTGTTGAACTATCATTGTAGAACAGAATGCATCAAACAGATTTAATTCTTGACATTTCCTTACCGAGTAGTGTCCCTTTGAACGTGACGCATGAAAATCCTTTATTTCAAAAGATCCTTTTTGAAACTGCTGTAGTTTGAAAACCACTAGAAATTGAAACTTGATATGACCTATTTATGTGAAGGAATCAGCTTTAAAATGAGCTATAGCATGCGTCTGTATGTACTACCATTACAGAAGATTTTCAAAGACGTATACCGTATTTCGACAAAATTTCAGTTTTTCGAAAATAGAAAAATATCTATTTATACGGCCGAAAACTGCTATGGGCTTAATCGATGGAGAATGATGTTGCCCACATTTTGGTGAAAGTTTTATACAATTATCTCCCATAGTTACCGAGAAATTAAGGTTTAGTAAATCTGATGGCACAATGTTTTGAAAGTTTTTTTACTGTAGTTTTATCTTTCCGGTATCACAATCCAAAATCCTCTGTTAAATCTTTAAAACATTTGTTGGCTGAGCCTCAATAGTATGCAGTAGTAGCAATGGAATGTCGCCATCAGGAACAGTAGGTACACTCCATACATGTAGCCTGAAAAGTAAAATAAATCCACCAGAATGTATTGGGGACATGTATCATAACGTACCAACTCCCCGTACAGTATAACTGTTATTATATGTAACTCTCCGTACAGTGCCGGTGCAACGTCCATCAGGGCGTACAGTCTATATTTTGTCTTGTTTCTCTTTAAATGTAATGAAATAAGCATTGATACACCACATGGGCCTTTGAATACGCATTACTTTACTGTATAAGTTACAACAATCATCAAATGACCTCTACATAGTCCGCAACATGAGTTAAACAGTCAATTTCGCGATCGCTACATTAGCTTCGAACGGGCAGTCACTTGAAATGGGCAAGTATGACAAGAATTGAAACATTATCGAAATTATGCCTTTAGAAATATGAGGAGAAATACTTAAAAGTTTCATATTTTACACGTTTCAACTCTCAGAAGGTGAATATTACTAGAACTAACCGTGAACGTGGAGTCGGGGTTGTTTTGTTTTCACTGTACAGTGAGGAATTGGACGTTGCAGAGGTGCAACTTCCGCTTTACCTGTACAGTCGAGTACCCCCTGTGATATCCGTAACAATTTGTTAATAATCATTATATTAAATCTTATATAATGTAAATTATTCAAAATTTTCAACAAGAGATAAATTCTAATAAATCATGAGGTAAACAATTGTACACATGTCCAAAAGTAAATAATTGGCAACGGCAAATTGACACAACTGGCTTTTACTAGAGTATACCCTGACAGAAAGAATAAGTCAAATCAATTGTTTCATTAACTTTAAATAAAAGCTCATCTTCTCTATTCATATCCCTCGAAACAAAGTGAGCAAGTGGTTAATATCGTAGCCATTGGGCCATATATGGTTGTCTAATCAAATAGACATGGTGACACTGATTAAAGGAAGTTGGAAGACACCAATATGGTGTAATGAGTATAGGATAATGTCTCTCCATTCCTGGAGCCGAGGCTCATTATTTTTTAGGAATAGAGAGTTCTGAGGATATTAACCGACTTAAATTACACTCAACTTAATGCCTATTACACAACATAACTTAAAATATATTTAAAAATTTAAAATTCAAATGAAAAACTTGATGTAAAATACAACGCTCCATTACTGGAAAATAATGGAGCGAGAAAACAATAGGCTTAAGTCACAAGTGTAATTTAAAAACTCTTTGATATACTGTTGTGTTCAAAGATCTGTGTTGCTTACTTAAAATAAATATCATTGCAAATATGTCACATTACTTTGACCTACACATGTGATTATTTTGAAAGCTCAATCGACTGTTCTTAATGATTCAGTCATTCAATTATTCAGATATAGTATGACGAAATATTAATTAACGTGAGTGACACAAATTTGCTTGTCACAATTTTGATGGAAGAGGTTTATGTTTCATGATTTTGGGTATACATATAGGAAGACATAAAGGCACACAATAAAGAGATATTGAACTTCTTGTGGTTTGTTTCAAAATTTCTGAGACATGATCCCTTATGAAGACAACCATATTAAAAGATATCTTAGTGAAAATTTATATAATTCATAATATATTTTGAAATATGAACGATATCATAGATCTATAAAATATTAAGACTACATGTGAAAAACGATCAGACATTTATTTTAAGACAAATTCTAAATAAGGACTTGAAAATAACAATTAAATCTTAAATTACTACAACCCGATGTTTACGTACATAATCAATTTACAAAGACCACCCAGAATTTCAATATTAGGGTATTCTTTAGCTCATATGAGGATCCATAAGATTTATGAATATGAAATACTCGGGTGGTCCTTTGTTTATTTCTTAAATATATGAAATTAAGGTTTTTGGTGACAAAGACAAATGCTTAAGAGTAGATTTATTACGTAACGGACATCTACCATTTCTTTAAAAATTTACCAGAATATATCCCTGCATTCATAAAAAGAAACAAGTTCTATGCTATATTAGGTCTTAAATAACTACTTGAGGTAAAAAAAAATTAAAGTGTTTATCAGTCTCAAGACAAAGAAGCTGTTATACAACTGTATACAAATAATTGTAATGGCTCAGTTGAGGAAGTAAGGGAGATAATTCAGCATTTGTATGTACAAAGGAAGACCACTAAAATCTTTTGATATGGTGTATAACAAAATAAAGTCAAGCAGATTATTACCAGGAATTACAATAAGCATTTTGCAGAAAACATTAAACATTTTTCATTTAAAATCATCTTGTTGAGAGTGTTGAGATATACAATAGCACAGACTTCGCTAAAACATAGATCTTGTAAAAAACTTTGCAACATAGTATCTTACAATAAAACATATACAATGGAATGTGGCAATGTAAAAACTGTGTAAACTTACACTAGATAAAAACAGATATATCTAAAATCTTTTAAAATTGTTTTGTAAAATCTGCACAATTCATCATTATTGTATGTACATGGTAATAAAATAATAAAACACATTTTTGTAAAATTAGCATTTTCTCACTTTGGTAACAAATTTCAATTTGATTTGAGTAAAAATAGAGCCATTGGCTCTGTAGCTCATCAGGCATCATATCAAGTTTGCTTTATACAGGCAAGATGAGCTAAAAATGAAACTGATGTTACCTATTGCAAGAAAACCTATAAAAATATTACAAAACAAATGTATTATTATTCAACACTTTTTAGATCGCCAAAATCAGACACTGAAAGAAGTCCACACTAAAATATCCAAGGAGAAATAAATTTGCCATAGACTGTCATCTAATGGAGAAAAATAGGTTTTTAAGATTGTGACCCCAGTGACCCTATTTGGGGTCATGGGGTCACAAAAACCTACAGTTTAGAATCCCAATTGGCCAAGGAGTCTACATGCAGTCTTTCAGCTCAATAGACCTTTAGGAGCTAAAGATGATGAAAATAGGTTTTTAAGGTTGTGACCCCTGTGACCCTATTTGGGGTCATGGGGTCACGAAATCTACAATTTTGAATCCCCATTGGCCAAGGAGTCTGCACATATAATTTCAGCTCTCTAGACCTTTTAGAACTGGAGAAGATGATGAAAATAGGTTTTTAAGGTTGTGACCCCTGTGACCCTATTTGGGGTCATGGGGTCACGAAATCTACAATTTAGAATCCCCATTGGCCAAGGAGTCTGCACATATAATTTCAGCTCTCTAGACCTTTTAGAACTGGAGAAGAAGATGAAAATAGGTTTTTAAGGTTGTGACCCCGGTGACCCTATTTGGGGTCACAGGGTCACCAAAGTTACAAATTAGAATCCCCATTGTCCAAGGAGTCTGCACATATCACTATCAACTCTCTAGTCCTTTTAGAACTGGAGAAGAAGATGAAATAGGTTTTTAAGGTTGTGACCCCTGTGACCCTATTTGGGGTCATGGAGTCACGAAATCTACAATTTAGAATCCCAATTGGCCAAGGAGTCTGTACATATCGTTTTTAACTCTCTAGTCCTTTTAGAACTGGAGAAGAAGATGAAAATAGGTTTTTAAGGTTGTGACCCCTGTGACCCTATTTGGGGTCACAGGGTCACCAAAGTTACAAATTAGAATCCCCATTGTCCAAGGAGTCTGCACATATAATTTTTAACTCTCTACTCCTTTTGGAACTGGAGAAGAAGATGAAAATAGGTATTTAAGGTTGTGACCCCTGTGACTCTATTTGGGGTCACAGAGTCACCAAAGTTACAAATTGGAATCCCCATTGGCCAAGGAGTCTGCACATATAATTTTTAACTCTCTAGTCCTTCTGGAACTGGAGAAGAAGATGAAAATAGGTTTTTAAAGTTGTGACCCCTGTGACCCTATTTGGGGTCACAGGGTCACCAAAGTTACAAATTGGAATCCCCATTGGCCAAGGAGTCTGCACATATCATTTTTAACTCTCTAGTCCTTTTTGAACTGGAGAAGAAGATGAAAATAGGTATTTAAGGTTGTGACCCCTGTGACTCTATTTGGGGTCACAGGGTCACCAAAGTTACAAATTGGAATCCCCATTGGCCAAGGAGTCTGCACATATAATTTTTAACTCTCTAGTCCTTCTGGAACTGGAGAAGAAGATGAAAATAGGTTTTTAAAGTTGTGACCCCTGTGACCCTATTTGGGGTCACAGGGTCACCAAAGTTACAAATTAGAATCTCCATTGTCCAAGGAGTCTGCACATATAATTTTTAACTCTCTACTCCTTTTGGAACTGGAGAAGAAGATGAAAATAGGTATTTAAGGTTGTGACCCCTGTGACCCTATTTGGGGTCACAGGGTCACCAAAGTTACAAATTAGAATCCCCATTGGCCAAGGAGTCTGCACATATCATTTTTAACTCTCTAGACCTTTTAGAACTGGAGAAGATGATGAAAATAGGTTTTTAAGGTTGTGACCCCTGTGACCCTATTTGGGGTCATGGGGTCACGAAATCTACAATTTAGAATCCCCATTGGCCAAGGAGTCTGCACATATAATTTCAGCTCTCTAGACCTTTTAGAACTGGAGAAGAAGATGAAAATAGGTTTTTAAAGTTGTGACCCCTGTGACCCTATTTGGGGTCACAGGGTCACCAAAGTTACAAATTAGAATCTCCATATGCTAAGGTACTTGTACACAAAATTTCAGCTCTCTAATGTGTATGGTTCATGAGGAGAAGTCGAAAGTGTCAAAAGTTTACGGACGGACGGACGACGGACGACGGACGGACGACGGACGACGGACGACGGACGACGGACGGACGACGGACGACGGACGGACGCCGGACGACGGGCCATGCCATAAGCCCATCTGGACTTTCAGTCCTGATGAGCTAAAAAATCACTTTGATGCACAACCATTCATAATGTTCGACTTAACAAAACACGTTTAAAAGTTAAAATCTTTGATTTAAGGCGAATCTGAAAAATCTTCAATATGCAGCAAATGGTAGGGCATGATTTTGTCCATTGATATTGAATATAATGGTGAGAAAGAATATCACAAGTGGTTAGTGATGCTTGATAGTGTGGAATGTTAGAAGTGATGATAGGGTGATGTTGAGGTGATGGCAATCTAATATTACATGATTAATCTATGTCACATCAAGTAGTGACACCAGTGTCTTACTCAAGTGACCATGATGATATTGACACTGTCATGATGTCATGACATTATGGGTTTGTAAACAACATTTCAGGACAATGACATAATGCATTCGTATGATGTCACTCTCCCAAGATGACAAAATAGATCATCATGATGTATATTTGACCATACAAGTGATGACATGGTGGTTTCACATGATAAACATCATCATGAAGAAATTTGAACAGTTACCAGTTCGTGTAAAATCATCAACATCAGCTCTGAACATGTCATGACATGTCACCATGTCTTTTGATGATTTATTATAGTGTGACAAGCCAGACACTGCCATGCAATGACGACATGACATGCTAGGTGATGATATGTAATAGTGAACACTCTGTATGTAAGAAATGAGACATTGTCATCATTTTGGTTATGACATAAGGTAATGTCATTATCAACATCCACATGATGACATGACATGCTTAGTGATGACATTTTATTGTGAACACACTGTCAATAGCCAATGAGACAGTTATCATTTTGATTAGGACATGAGGTGATGACACTGTCAACATCCACATGACATCACAACATGCTATGTGATCTAAAAGTGAACACACTGTCAATAACCAATGAGACGCTGTCATCATTTATGATAACACAATTTGAAAAAAAAAAATTATGATGATGACACTGTCAACATCACCATGATGACGACTCTTTTGGGTGATGACACTGTCCATTCCTTGCGACATGACAGTTTCGTGTGATGACGTGACGTGACGTCATGATGTGAAGTATAAGATATATGGGTGAGAGATGATGACAATCAGCAGAACTGTTCCATGCTCCGTAGTTCGATGATATGATGAAGGGATTGCTTCACGTCAGGATCCATATGGCCCTGAAATAAAATCATAAGGGTTAGCTTCACATTTGGGTTCAAGTAAAGTCAAGTCAATTCAAGTCAAGTCAAGTTCATTGTATTCGAGGCCTCTGGCCCATATACAGTTTGTGTAGGATCAAAACCGAGCCAGAGGTGTTGTTGATAATGTAAGCCCGCGGCAGAGGGAAATTGGAAAGGGCCGACAGGCCCGCCCCAATTTCCCCGAGGCTGAGGGCTTACATTATCAAACAACACCGAGGGCGAGGTTTTCATCTAACTTATGAACCGAGATAAACCGTAGTTACAAAATAATTTCAATAAGTATAAAAATGGATTCATTGATTTTTACTGGTAGGGAATCACCATGAGCAAACGGAGAGCACATCCGCGCCCTGCACGTGCTTTGCGCTCGCTACCCAAGCCGTGAACGTGAAATGCATGTGCTATCTGCCTCGTGAAGTTCACATGATTGTCACTGTGGAAAATACATCTTTGTTCTCGAGGGCCTTTACAGCCGAGTTGTCAAAGGCGCCAGTTTAGTAAGCGAGTGGTGCAGGGTTCGAAACCAGGCATGCGAACATTATATTTGTGATTTGTCAAAAATGTGATATTTTGTGATGGTATTTATTCGAAGAAGGACTTTGAAACAAAGTATTTCAAAACGTGTATAATCCCAATCAAAATAAATTTCCGAAAAATTCTAGAGTAAGCCCCGGGCTTTCCTAGAGCAAGCCATGGGCATTCTTCAAGAAAGCCCTGGGCATTCTTGGAGAATGCCCGGCAAAGAGGTGTATCTGGTAAAAGAAGAACCTAATAGAACAATAGAATGACGTCACTGGAGGTTTATAAACAGAGTTATAGATTAGGATTGAATAAATGACAGTGTATAATTATTTGTTTAACAATTCATCTCTTAACTTACAAGCATATTTTATATACTAAGACAAATTTTTTATATTTTGTTCATCACATGATGATACTAATGAACATGTAGCCCTACAGTAACACACAATGGTTTAATGACATTACAACTGAAATGAAACATATATCCCTGGGCGGTTTTGATCAAATTTTCAATTTTATTATTGTGTGTTGCCAAGGCATTAGGTTTGTCTATCATTTATGTAACTCTGAACCTATTTGACCGATCATTACCCAATTTAGATCGCTACCTTTCAAAACCATGTAAATGTGCCTTATTAGGATTTGAGCAGAAAGAATAGTTCCTAAGTGCATGCTGATCCAACAGCGACATGATATATAATACTTTTATTCAAATGTTATGGTACTTTCAACTTTTATATTCAAGGCACTACATCCACATTGCTCTCAGTTCACCCTACTGTAAAATTGGTACCTGGACATAGGGAAAACGGACCTGTATGGTTGTTTGAGGCGCTTAGAAGCTGACTCGAAGTACAATTCCTATAGGGTAATAATCAACATTGTATTGCCATTATATCGCCATTTAGCAGTCCGCGACTGGATACTAGGCATTAAAATTATTATCATAATATATTATCATTATTATATATAAATATATTTCCTTATAAGTGTACAGGTAAGATAATCAATTGTCTCACCTGGACAGCACTAATTAGATGTGTTCTGTACACGCTGACAATGTCCTGATGTTGTCGGTCAAACTCCTGAAATATGTATCAAGACATTGATTACATAGACTATAATCATAGATGAATATACCTTGAGATTAAAACAAGCAATACTTATAATTTACAAATCTAATCCTATGAGGTAGTACATGATTTTTTTAAATCAATATCAATATCATTATGTTGGTTCTCTTTTGATAAAAGAAATGAATATAATTTTCTTTTAAAAGCCAAAAACTTAATTCTAGTTTTGCAATTTGTTGTCAAACTTAGACTTGGTGAAATATTCAATTGAAGATATCATATTTTATTGTTAATAAAACCAAACATTTTTTTTAAATAGACTGTAAATAATAAATAATTGCATGCAATTAAACAGCACTGATTTTTCTGAAAAAAAACATTCTTACCAAAGTGTCTTTTGACAAACAAACATATGCACAAGTTAATTTTGATATACATTACAAATAGCAAATGGAGATTTTGCTGAAATTGATACTTGCAGATAGATGTCAAACTTCATAATTTTCATTTGCTCGATGTTGCTTGCAACACAGCACTCATTTTAGAAATTTAAACAAGGTTAGGTTAGTTTTCACCTTTTACAAAATCAGGCCTCCAGAAAATTGTCATGTCAATACACTGTTGAAATTAAATTTATATTTTTCATTTATCCCATTAAAAGATGTCCTTTCACAAGAACATCATATGTTTCATGTTGGAGGTGAGGTGAGGTGATATGGGGTTTATCGCCACTTTCATGAGTATTTCACTGAGTTTATTGTATTATTGCAGAGAGAAAGCCTGTAACACTATTGTGGTTATGTGTTGCGGTGAAACCTGAGATCATCGGCTGGATCTAGCACACCATGGGTGGTACTGCGCTGAAATTTAGTTTAGCATTGCACCCAAACCTTACTGCATGTAGAACAGTTTTCTACTGCAGACAAAGTTGCCGAGCCCCTGGCGGGATTCAAACCACGGACCTTCTGATCCGAAGCCGAACGCGCTAACCACTGGGTTATCCCGCCCCCAAATTCTGTAAATGACCATGTATAAGTCAACAATATGTTTGGATAATATCTAGGCTGATCTTCTGGTAAATATAAAAATTTGAGGTACTCGGGGTTGAGTTGAGTCTGACCCTTGGAAACCCTACATAAACAGTTGCTTGTCACATGTGCTTATCAAAGGAAATACAATGTCTTCTCTCAAGTGCTTAAAGAACCCACATGGTATTATTAAGGTGGAGTGATTTGGTATTGGGTATATGCATTGTTGGAACTGTGAGTTGTTTTAGTCATATTAGTATGAGTACTGAGTATACCGTTAATACTTAACATGTAATATCCATCTGTATGAAGATTGAATCATAGCACCTAGCAGTTTTCATGTCTACATTTTCTGTTTTCTAAATTACATCTAACTGTATACAGTTTTGTCAATATAATACCTGAAACTTGGTAGAGTAAAAGAAAGCTATTGGACATTTTTTGGAGGCTTGATTTTCCGTGTATATATGCATTATATATTCCCACGTCCACGTGCAGAATTCTGGTGTTAAAGCCACTGCTTATATTCCATACACCTTCACTTCTAAGTTTCAGAATGTATCTACCTCAAATAATGCACCTATGCCAGCCAAAACATGAAACAACTCCTCAACACTGAAATAGTGCTGCAACAGCAAAATGAAAATGACAAGATAAAAATAGTACAAATGTCAAAAACGTACAGCAAGTTGTTGTTGAAGGTGAGAAATCTGTGTTTGTAATGATTTAATCTTCAAAGATTTCTCAGGTCTGTTATCACTAGGAGTCTTTGTCACACTCTGTTTCACTTCAGCATCTCCATTGGGCAAAGAACTGGAACTGGAGGTTGACTCCAACCTCTTCTTGGTCCTCTCAAGGTCTTGCTGGAGCTCCTCAAGCCTGTCCTCCAGAGAAGCATTGGTCTTACACAGTCCAATCACATTGTTCTCAAGTTGGTCCTTTTCCTTACACAGAACCTTGTTCTCCTTCACAAGGGCACTCAACTCCTCAGGGTCAACTCCCTTCTGGAGGTTAAGGTTCTGATTTGTGTCAAAGTCCATCTGAACTGTTGAGTCTAAGTTCATTGTTGAGTCTGTCTGAGTCTCTGAGTCAGTAGACTCTGTTCTAGAGTGACGTTGAATCTCAAAGTCTGTGGACTCTGTCCTTGAGTTATTGTGAGTCTCAGATTTGACATCCTCTTTCTGTTGGTCGAGGAGTTCCTGCTCAAGCTTCTCCTTATCCTTGAGAAGTTCTGTGTAATCCTGTTCCAGTTGACCATAGTCCTGTTGGAGCACATCATACTGCTGTAGAACTCCTTCTATCTCCTCTACCTCAACCTGCATCTGTCAACACATCAAAGTAGGTGTAAGATTCTGGGGAAATAGAATATCAAAGTCTTACTTACCAGATATAAGATATAAAAGAGCGATGACTCTAAAATTTAATTCACTATCTCGAATTGAAAAGAGGTAGTTAATTGTGAAAGGGGCATCATATCACTGAAAACAGCAATATCCACTTAGGACATTTTGTACAATTTGAGTTTGGAACTTTAATAATAGTATTTTGTAGAATACTATTAGAGAGATAATCCTTATGAATATGGTAGTTCCTCACCTGAAGCAAACACCACTAAAGGCTGAAATATTGCCAAAACAATGGTTAACAACTCGCTCACTAAGTCATTAAGACAAATAACACCCCCTCATAGAACCATCTGCTTCACCTACCTGATCCCTCTCGGTCACCAGAACCTTCATCTGTTCCTGCATGCTCTGCACCTCCTCCAGGAGTATGGCCTGGTCGTGCTCCAGCCTGGTTGATGTTGCCTCCAGTTCCTCACCTCGAGTCTTCAACTTGTCTCTCTCTTCAAGCAGCTTGGTGAACTCACCCACCTTCCCCGACAGATTCACAGCAGTTGTGGTCCTCTCAAGGTCTTCCTTCTCCTTCACAACCTTCTTGTATTTCTCCTGCATCTTCTCAAGCTCGTGGACAAGCTTCTTCAGATCCTCATGGAGGGCGTTCCCGTCTGAGAGAAGGAATTCGTTCTCTCGGGCAAGTTCATCCTTCTCCTGAGCAAGTCTCTCAAGCTCTTGCTGAATCTGTTCCTTCTCCATCTGAATTTGATCATAGTCGACCTGAAGGTTGTCTCCTGCTTTCAGGATTGCGTCCAGAGTCACCCTCAGCTTCTCCATCTCCTCATTAAGATAGGCACACTGACTCTGTAACTGTTCGTTCTGGGTTTCAAGGTACTCAACCCTTGAGGTATCTTCTTCTTTCTCCTCAGTTTTGCTCTCTTTTGATCTTGAGGCATCAGGAGACTCACTGGACTGAGTCTGATCCTGAGCTTGAGACTGGGAGAGACTCCTGATGTGGTTGAGCTCCTGACTGAGTCTCTTGTTCTCCACCACCAACTCCTCTTGGTTCACAGCTCCGTTCAGCAGGTCCAGCTCTGTCTTCTCCTTCAGCTGTAGATCAACAATTAACCATTAGTCAGATAGAATAGAGAGGTTGTAGAAAAGTAGATTCACAATAAAAAGGTGACTTTGAGGTTCCGAAATAACACTACTAATGCTCCAACTTATACATAATTTAGCAATTGAAAATAAAATCATTGTAAAAACCAATATGTTGCTCTAGAAGCACATGCACAATCTCTCATAGTCTTGAAAGTGCTTCTTAATTCAAAGCAAAATTTCTGGAAAACATGTGATCATATCAGAAAGAAAGTTGTATCCACAAAGTCCTCCTTTCCTTAACTCAAACTTTCACCCCTGAGAAACAAGCCACAAATCTGTAAATGAAATTGTTTTCAGGTCTGTTGGGTCAAAGGGTTTTAAATAACCTCGTAAACTAACCTGAAGAACCTCCTTCTGCAGAGCCTCTTTTTCCAGCTGCAGCTGGTCCACATTTTGTTGCAGCTGTACCAGATGATGAGCCTGTTCTGAATTCACACCTCCAGACTCAGGAGCACCAATTAGCTCAGACTTGGCCTGCTGGAAGAGGTAGGGGGAAGACTCACGGAGACCATTCGGAAGACTCTGTAGGATATCAAGGTCATTGGTCAAGCTCAGCGAATTTGCATCTATGCTAAGTGTTGAGATGTTATTGCATGGCTGGTATAAGTTAAACTTGCAAAGGCAATTCAGAAGAGTCTGCAGGATATCAAGGTCATTGGTCAAGCTCAGCGAATTTGCATCTATGCTAATTGAGATGCTATTGCATCGCTGGTATAAGTTAAACTTGTAAGGCAAATCGGAAGAGTCTGTTGGGAGATCAAGGTTATATATATACGCCTATGGTAAAAGTGCATTGGCTTGTACAAGAAATATTTAGATTCCAGAGAACCAATTGGAAGACTCAGGAGGGAGGTCAAGGTCATTGGTTAAGTTTATTGTATGAATAATGCTGGTTGAGATTTAATGCTTGAAAAGGTAGGGGGATGACTCGCCAAGACTGTTAGGAAAGGAGATAAAGGCTACAGGTTACTTAAATTGAAGTTAACTTGAAAGGAGTAATTATTTTTGTGAAAATCATGAAGTTTCAGAGTAAATGCTTACATCTTCATTAGATCATCACATAAAAGAAGTTGTTTTCCATAAATCTTGTGTCTCTATTTAATTTTAACATAATTCTTACTTTAGTAACTGCTGCCTTCATATATGACAATAATAACATCAGAGTCAAATATGTTAATTTCATGATGGCCTACTACTGTTGATAACCATGCAAATACAACATTCAAATTAAAATTACCGGATATGATTAACAAGATGCTTAAACATGCTGAGCTATTCAGTGAAGTAGAATCTAACAATCATAATCATTCCTCAAACTATTTATATCATTTCATGCCCTAAAAGGTGATGATTTTTGAAAGAATTTTTTTTTATTTGTGTGCCCATGAAACTAATCAAAATAGCATCATTGCAAATGATCAAGTAGAATTTTTTAGCAAAAAGAAATTTCTTGATTTTTTTCCAAAAGGAAATCTTGATGAACTTTGTCTCAATCATGCCTAAATTAAATCAACTATTTCTCTACAAAATCATTACAATCTCACAGAACTCTGCGAACATTCAGAGTGTGAAAGTGTTCAATCAAAAACAAAGGACATATTGGGTAGGCATCATAACACTTTATATCAAAGTTTTTACCATGCTTCTCAAAAGATTGTGAAGAACATGCTTTGTGAACAAAATCTGGCAGGCTGTAAAACTAACTGGTAACATCAATAATCATAATAATACCTTTCTCTAACTAACCGACCCCCCTGGAATGAAGAAGACATACATAAATCATAAATGGTTATCTATTTAAAAAGAAAAACAAATCACCAAGGCATTTTGAACATTGTAAGTCTGACTCAAATGCTTTTCTGTCTTGGTGAAATTAACTATGGCCTAATTACAGGAAGATCCTATATACTAAGATATTCTTAGCATTTTCAGTACCTTATGAAATTGTAGCTTGTAGAATTGTTAACTCTCCTAAGATTGTTCAATTAGGATAATTCCATTTATACATAATTTGATTGATTGGCCATGTTATGGTGAGGTCAGTTCTCTAAGTTTGGCCTGACTTGGAAGGATGTAGGTTCGAATACCTTCAAAGAATTTGAACTATTGCAGATATGTGATCCGAGTAATAACACTGTCAAGATTCGTCAACATTCTACATATTGATTGTTTCATTGAAATTCAGAAGTTGGAATTATTATAATGAGGAGATACATGTATATGGATGACAAGTTCTTTATTCATGATATGCAACTTTTCAATACAGATTTACCGGTAATTCTGAAATTAGAGGCAGCTCTTGCTGTAATTTATCTAAGAAGGAACAACCAGATACCTTGAACCAATGAGAGACCCTCACCTGCAGCTTGTCCTTGAGTTGATCATTCTCCTGTTGTAGACTCAGTATCTGACTCCTCAGTAGAGGAAGCATCTGCTGGTCCTCCGTGGTCTGCTTGTCCTTGCGGTGTCGTGCTGCATGATGGGAAATAGAGATTGTATAAAAAGATAACTAGAGCACACTTCTCTTCTGAAATTTTAATTATTACTGACTGATGAAGAGAAATAAAGATTCATCAAATAGATATAAAATAAAAATTTCAAAAGAAATGGAACTAATTTGATAACTGACTGCAGAATCTATCTATCGTTATTGCAGAGGGTGGATATGTTGGTTCAGAGAAACTGAACATCTATCTTGATGTTCATTGCTGTTTGAAGATCACATGTAAAGAGTGACCACATCCCCCCTTTAACAAGAGCAAACCTGCTTTAAAAACTCCCGATCTGCCTTTGAAGTTTTCTATGAATCAGTAAATCACCATATGGTCAGGATGTAATTCCCAATGTTACCACACCAAGAAAGGTTCAAATTTAAAGAGTTGTTCCCTCCTTGGTTTGCGCGCAACAAAATAAGAATAGCTTTATGACATCTTCACTGTGGCTGCTAGGTACCTTATAAGATATACAAATGTGCATGATAACAAGTTTCCAGTACTTACTGGGAGAGCCGAATAGCTCCTCATCACTGTCGCCCCAGCTGTCTCCAGTCTTGTTGGGGCTCGGGGACCCTGACTCATTCTTCAAACAATGCAGGAATATGTTGAGTGTCTTCAAAATTGCTTTTGAAAAACTCAGATTTTATTCATTCAAGTACAACATGTGAAGATTTCTCCTATCTATCCATTTCATTTTATTGAAGAATTTTGAAGCTTTATAGATTACTACTTCCTATAACCAATCAGAGAATAGCTTCAAAGTGAATAAACCATAGAAGGTCAGACAATAATGAAAACAGAGCAAAGATAACAATTAACACAACCAATCAGGGCCAAGATTACAGTGGACTCAACCAATCAGACAAAACATTTACTAAGGACCTCCAGGTAAATCGAAGAGATACTGTGAACTTTGATGGAGAATGACTGGTTCTTAAGGTTCATTAAGAATTGGCATGAACTGACATGAATTGACCAGAATTGACAACAGACTGAATTCACCAGAACTGAGGTGAACGGAGGTGAACGGAGGTGAACGGAGGTGAACGGAGGTGAACTGACGTGAACTGACGTGAACTTGTCTGACTTGACTATTTAATTACACAAAACATTCTACCTACTGGGAGTCTAACCTGAGTCTGAGAGAGACTGTGGAGCTCCATGGAGAGAGACTGGTTCTCGGTGGCGAGGTGCTGCATCTGTTCCTCCATCTCGCGGCCTCGTTCCTGTTCCTTCTGCAGCAGGTTCTTCAGGTTGTGGAGCTATGGGGGTAAGTAAAGTACCTCAAGTTCAAGAACTTATCAAAAGTTCTCAAAAACTGAGATACACATAAAATCATAAAGAAAATACAGGTTGCTTTTGGCTGAAATATTGCCAAAGCAGACAAACAATCACTCGCTGATAAACAAAGGTTCTTACCTCATCTTCAAACTCCTGAGGAATTTCTGTTTGTGCCTAAAAAATAAATTTAGAAAAAATAGTTATTCAGGCAAGCATGATTTTACTGTCTTAAACCCTCAAGATACAATATACATTTACAAACTTTATTTCAGGCCTGCAAGCCTGGTTATTGAATCAAGAAATGTCTACACTAGAATCAATCCAAGAATAACTTCCAAAGAGAATTGTAACGCAGTAATCTTGTTTGATTGTTGACTTTAGAAACATGTTATTATTGATGAATAATTTTTTTTTTTTAAAACTCCTCAAATCTAGTCAAAAAATGCCCCAGTGTTGTTGTTGTTTTATCGAATTATTTTTCGTCGGTTTTCACCTTGTGGCAATGTCACCGACGGGAAAATGCCCCAGTGTTCTATGACAGTCCCTTTTAGATTGACTGTGCGAGCTCACCTGCTGGGTTAGTTTGAGTTTGAGCACGTCTATCTTGTCGAAGAGCTTGCGGTTCTCCACTGTCAGGTTGTGGTAGTCTTCGTTTAACTGCTCATGCTCCTCCTCCAACTCCTGCAACACACCAGCCAATCAGAGACAAGCTTACTAACATTCAACCAATCAGAGACAACTCTTCAAAGGATTCTACCAATAGAACCAAACAGAACCAAGAAAATAGCAAATAAGAGCAAATTTACTACAGGACTTCCCTTCATTCATCAACCAAACAAAGAAAGGATATCCATCAACCAATCGCAAATTGATCATTCATCAACCAATCAGATATTGATCATTCATCAACCAATCAGATATTGATCATTTATCAACCAATCAGAGAAGCGACATCCATCAACCAATCAGAGAGGCGACATCCATCAACCAATCAGAGAGGCGACATCCATCAATCAATCAGACATTGATTATTTTGCAACTATAAGACATTGATCATTGATCAACCAATCAGAAATAAATATATGAACAACCAATCAGAAATGGATCATTGATCAACCAATCAGATATTGGTCATTGATCAACCAATCAGACAATTACAATTCATCAACCAATAAGGCATTGTTGATCAGTCATAAACCAATCAGAGAAGGGACATCCATCAACAAATCAGAAATTGATCATTCAATAGTAGGTAAACTGTAGATCTAACCTTACATTCAACTTTCCATATACAATTTAACTTGACATTTGATTGCAGTATAACATAGGTACAATTTATCAAGGTGAAACATTCTCTTTGAATCTTACAATTTGACATCATTTTTTTATTTTTCAATTGCTATTTTCTTTTGATTAACTTTTTCAAGAAATTAAAAATTCATTACATTTAAATACACTTTAAACTTTTGTTAACAAAAACTAACCAATAACATAAACATCATGGTCTAGAGAAAACTGCAATTTTGATAAACTTCCACCAACTTTAATCAGAAACATAAATAAAATTTCATTCATCAGGATGCATTAGGAAGGTCCTGTTTCAGCTGATAGGGTAAAATAAACCTCCTGTCTACCGTAATCAGCTTCAAATAAACATGTCACGATAATCTAGTCTAACACTCTGTGACCGCCTGTGAAACTTCAACATTAGAGATATTTTATAACAAATGGGGCTTGCTCCGGAATCTCCTGTTGTGTTTTAACACTTAATAATTCCTTCTTTATCAGCTTGCCGTTTTTTACGCACTTACAACCGGCAGGGCCATGTCAGGAATTATACACTTCCGACAGCTCCCACAATATTATTTGTCAGATGTTTACAAATTAATTGCCATGGAAATGGGTAAGCAAAAACAGAAGGTGAATCACTTAATAAGGTTGGAGGAAATTGACAATAAAATCCTTTTCTTTATATTTTTGTTAGTTTTTATTGCAGAAAATATGATTTCTTATTATGTATGTATATATATATACTATTATTTTTATTGGAAGAAGAGACTTTTTGCTAGCATATATCCTTGAGATAACTGATGAGATTAATAAATAAAAACACATTTGACATAAATAAATTTTACTGACTCAGCATTTTTACTTGATATTGAAAATAATTTTTTTAATTTCATGAGGAATTATTACTGTTTACTTTATTTTGCTAGCATATATCCTTGAGATAACTGATGAGATTAATGAATATAAACACATTGGATATAAAAGAACACTTTTACTGACTAAAATATATTTTTGAAATAATTGACTTCTCATAATTTTAGCAAATTGCATGAGGAATTATTACTGCTTAAAGCAGGCAAATATAATACGTATAGTATTAGTCAAACATAAATTGTGAGTCAACGGTATAAAACAGGTGTGTGCATTAATACAATCAAATATAATTCAGTGCAGATAACCCTTTGTCATTTGAAAATAAGGACATTCTTTATCTTTACAACATGTGCATGAAGATAAAACAAACCATACCTTGGTGAATTTGGAGGTAAATTAAACGTAACAAAGGGGTAAAACAAGGGGGTGAGTGAGAGGAACAGGTCATAAACATTGGACAACATAAACTGTGTAAACTGCAGGGACAAAGATAGTCATATCAGACAATTTCAGACTTATTAATTTTATAATAACTAAAATGATGCCTAAAATTCAGATTAAATTCAAAGTGAATTTAGCATGTCTGAATTTTTGTTGAAATGAAATTAAAAAATGTTCTTAGCATAAATCATATATTATTATATTGTTTTAGTTCATCATATTCCAAACGATTTATACAGTATACACAAATAAATCAACAATCTATCAACATTCACTGAAGTGAGGGAGTGAGTGAGTTAGTGCTTAACGTTGCTTGGGCAATATTTCAGCCATTAGCGACAGGAAATTTATTTAAATGAAAATACTGAAATAAGAGTTTTGTTTGAAAGACTAAAATCGATACTAATATGACCTTTGCCCCTGCAGAGGGTAAAGGTCGTAACATGGAGTGCTAACTTACTACTGGGGGGCTATCTACACCTCTCTGAAACTGATAGCAAGGGCTTTTAATTCAGGCTGTGCTATTACACATTACCCAAATATACATTAGATGTCTATACAAATCATAATACAAAGGGAAAAAAAAATTTCTGTATAACAAGTTCAGTTCTTATTTTGAGACCATGACATATAAGAGTAAATACTTTGTCTGGTGGGATGTAAGGAATATCAAAACGGAAGATCTAATATATCTTGTTATTACCTACGAGGGCAGTCATATCGAGGTTCATATTTTTCATATGTTGCCCTAGGGCAAAATATCACTTTATCATTGTGACGTCACGTTATAAATAGTGCTTTGACGTCACGGTTCACCTATGACGTCACAATCTATACGGTTCGACCGCCGCTAGTCCGCCTATGCTGAGCAGTAGGTTTTGAGGATTTTCTTTAATTTTGCGACTACAGTAATAAACAGAATATCATGTTCGTGCCCATGACATACTATGTTTACGACCCTCGTGCCAAAATATCAGTATATCCCTCGCTCTCGCTCGGGAAATACCAATATTTAGGCACTCGTGTCGTAAACATAGTATGTCATGAACACTCATATAAAATCCTCTATATATCCGTTAAACATATAATGTTCCTCAACTTTAGATGGTAATAGGAAAACAAGACTTCCTGAATCATTCATTTTTAAGTTTCCAAGCATCAAAGACAATGTATATACTCTGAAATGTCATGATTCTCAAAATAAAGAAGTAATTATCCAGAAAATCCTATCTTCCTTTGTATGCCATTTCTAAATGCTCTTCAAAGATTGAATTTTCTAAACATGGTTATGTGAGAAAAACATGCAAATAATCCTATAATAAACAGGAACGAAGGCTTTTTAGCTTGCTAATGAATATAGCTAAAAAATGTTGCAATTGTGCAATGTTTTGTTATGAAGCATTGTTGATATATTCTCTACATATGAATTCTCCTAAAACTACATAGCAAATGTTTCAATAAAGCAATTGCTGTATTATAATAATGAATTAAAGGAAAAAGGATAAAGAAACATGAAAATAATGCATAGTATCACAGATTGAATCGGAATGAGTTTTAATAATGCCAAAAGAACCTCCAATCTGGCTGCAAAAAGGCTAGTTAATAACGCTCAACTAACTAAAAGCATTGATTTAAGTGTAGGTATAAACAATCATATTGAAGAACATGGTGGTATTTGAAATAAGAATGCAGCCTACCAAGTAACAGTGGTCAGTAAAATAACACAAGTCAGATCTGTTTGTAGGTCTGATCAAATTTAACCATTTTCCATGGAAAAGAAAATCCAAATGTTGTACCGACTGAGAGAGAGTTTCTTCTGCATAATGGTCTGACAACAGTTCGAATAGTTGCATGTTCTGATGAAACCTCAGACAGTTAATCACAAGGCTTCCTGCGTAGGATTTTTAAAAACAGGTTGATGCAGTTCCTCCACTGTTAACTAGTTTTAGTCAGCTTAAGCTGGTAACAGAACATGTGCCTATACGGACAGTTGTTAGACCATGTGGAGTGGAATCTACCAAACAAGACCTTAATACAGGAAACATATTAAAGATAATTCCCTGGACATGGCCAATTTTAATCAGGTTTCTCAATTTGTCATTTCACTAATCTAGAAGAAAGGTGATCTTGAATTTGAATATATAATTATGTTCTCATAATTTTTTATTTTTTTTTAAATGTTGCAGGATAAGCAGAATATTGTAAGGTTGTGTTTTCAAAAAGGTAGAACTCGTTTTCAACTAAAAGCACATTATTTTAATATAATTTATTATTTTCTAAACCTAAATAATACAAACTACTGATACAATGGATGTTAGATTTTGAATATTTGGAACTACGTCCACACACCTCGAGTGCCATTGCAGCTTTCTGGTCTCTCCCCTTTAATCAAATTGCATGCATCGTAATAAAAACATTGACAAAAGCATAAAAAGGTAACCTCTATTACACCTGTTATTTCATGCCCACACTCCACACAAAGATGAATATAGATAGTTAGTTTATCATTTTATGATCTGACATCATAGATATGTGACCAAAAAAACATCTATATACCTTAACATGCATAAATGTGTTGACAGTGATTGTATATATCATGTGTCTAGTCGTCTAAGGCTTCAATTTGGATTATGAAGGTGACTTGTAGCAATTGTTGAACAAACATCAGACTGATCAAATGATTTCCATGACATGGAGGGTTCCTTGTTATGGATTGCCATACCAATGTTCCTTGACATCAGCCTTCTAAAGACTAAAATAACCTTTCATGGGTTACCTTGACTTGCCAAGGTGAGGTGAGGTGAGGTGATATGGGGTTTGATGCTGCTTTCAAGAGTATTTCACTTATATCACGTCTGCTAGTATTATTGTAGGGAGAAATCTCGCAACACCATTGTGTCAATGTATTGCGGTTAAACCTGCGAGTATCAACTGGAACTAGTGAACCATGGATGGTACTGCCCTGAATTGACTTGCCTAAGGACATAACGCCCTTCCATTTGTATCAACTTCCATTAGCTATAATAATTTTCGATTTGTTACATCAACAACTCCCAATGGTCATTCCCAACCATGAATTTTATCAACCTTCTCTAAGGTTTGTGACCATCCAAAACCCAATCAACATGTTTAAAATACTGAAGTAATGATACTACAAGCTCTGCACACTGTATCCATATCAAATAGGACTGTGGAGTGGTAATGTCAACTGACACTTTGATGTATGAAACTATGTGATATTCTAGACACACTTCCTAAGTAACTGAAACAATGTGAGATTATGTACATACCTTGAGTGCCTGTGCAGTCTTCTGGTCCTGCTTTAAGACAAAGTCAGGCACCTCCCCGTCCCAATCCACACCATCCCAGGACGCTGACCTTGTCTTCCTTAGTCTCTCCTGCGACAAAGGGAGGTAACTTAGGGAAGTAATAACATGCACACCACAAAAAAAGGATATTTTTGGCATTTTCTTTTTCACTGCTACTCTGTATACTATCCTTAGGTTGAGGAAATAGGCAAACTCAATCCCGAGGGAATATAAACACAATAATTAAATAATTACAAACTGTTAGCAGAGTTAAAAGTATAAGGAAGAATTTAAATGCCAATCATAAATCTTCAAATTTCAGATATCCAAAGACTTCAAATGAAAGTTCCAAACTGCCAAAGGGTATTTTTCCCATTAAGAGAAATTTCATAAAAGGATGTTGTGTATTCATCTGTCCTCACCCCCACAGTTTCATCATCTGTCTCCACGTCCGTCTGTACTTCCCTCCGAGTTACCACGGGGGAGTCTTCACTGTCAAACTTATCCACGATGTCTACCTGCAATATTTAGTAATATCATCGATGGTCAGTGACATAATATTATAAACCATTTGAGTGACATTCCAGAAGTTGTAAGGCAATAAAGTACAAGATTTTATGGATATCCAACTTCTTTATTCACAGAGAAGCAACATTAAGTTGAGCCTTCTACCGGAACATAGCTACTTTGTGAATAAAGAAGTTGGATATCCATAAAATCTTGTACCTTATAATATTGTGAATCAAAATCAGTGGAAACGGTAACATGGAGGATGACAATCACACAGGATCGTGGATATTCAAGGATTGGCTAATCATAACTAGCGTAAATGAAAAGCTATAGTTACATGACAATGACAAAGTATTAAAATTTTAAGGCACATTGATACAGAGAGTATGGCAAGCACTGACCTGATCGGGAGTGACGGGTGAAGAGAGTGGAGGTACAGATGCTGGACTGGGAGAAGATCCCTTGCTGGTCTCTGCTGACCGCTCAGATCCTGGGAAATATTATCAACACTAGTTCAACACTATATCAAGCTTTTGTAATATAAGACCCTTTCTTCACCTGAATTGACCCAGAAACGTCTTGAGAAATCAATAAAGAAGTTGTTATCCATAACATTTGTCTTGTATTACCACACCAACTTCTAAATGCCTTTGAAGAATTTTAAACATTTGTAAGATGAAAAACATCTACATTGGAGTCATCTTAACTGACAGCTTTGACAGTGGGGACTTGGCGTAATGGTAATTTTGTGAGATCAAGTCATAACTTCAGACATTGGAGATACAACATTAAAATACCCAACTTGAGTCTGGAGCTGCATTTGAACCAAGATCTTTGATGGAAGAGGGCTAACCACAGCACTTTGTGGTCGAAATACCGTACAAACTCAAACAGTTATGTGGAAACGAAAAGAGAGGGTTTATTCTTATGATTTCCACCTTCATGATCCTCATCTGATTAAAACAGTCAATTTGAAAGCGGCAATGTTAATGAGATTCAGAACCATGGACCACTCAGTCTTCACACTTCTTATAAAACAAACCATCATGGCATATTCAAAGATCTTTATATAATTTGACAATGGTATCCTGAGAAATAAATGTGTCACCCACCATCATTTTCGTGCACATCCCAGGAGGCTCTTGTCGGTGCTCGAGCAAACACCTCCTTCATTTCATTATAGCCGCTATTGAGTCCGTACATTAGGGCGTTTTTATCTGGAATACACAAATCATTTTTATCTTAGGTAATAATATATAATGCATTACAAGGCTGTTTGTTTTCGGGACGAAGATTAACACAAATTAATATCCTTATTGCAAATCTGTTCACCTCACAAATAACCAAATCTTCAAATAAAAATGCAAACCATGTTTTCATCCCCTTCTCATGTCAACTAACGAGGCTGTATATCGATTTGTTTTCGGGACGAAGATTAACACAAATTAATATCCTTATTGCAAGTTTGATAGTCTGTTCACCGCACAAATCATCAAATCATCAATCACAAATCATCAAATAAAAGTGCAAACCGTGTTTTCATCACCTTATCATGTCATCCTTAATCTAAATACCACATATTTCCCTAAGTAACTTGGTAAAATGATATATCATCATGGCAATCTTCAACTTCATAAATATGAAAATATTTCCAAAATAAAGTTTAGAACAGTAAATTAGGAGCTTATCATATATAAACATAAGGCAACCAACCTACCCTACAGTCTGTATCAGTTTCTAGGGGAGCAGCTCTTACCAATAATCTCTCACATACCATAAATCCTGCTATAACCGCCCGCCTTAAATTGGACTAACATTTAGTCTCAGAAGTATTTTTTTTCAATATTGATAATATTTTTAAACAAATCATGTATCATAACGAAATGGAGCCCAGAAGATGCTTTAACTAAAGCTGAGCGATCTAGACTTGCTATACTTTTCTAGACTGGGTTGGTCATCAATTAAATATTTCTGCTTTAGGGTCTGAATGACAGACTAGCCTTAAATAATCACCGGATAAAATCAGTTAGCAATAAAATAGCAATAAATGTAATTGACAACCTCTAGAATAACTGCAGGCAGAAAGCCTGAACATCATTGTGACCACATACCGCAGTGAAACCTTCATGACATTGAAGAAAAGTAGAACTACATTGAAAAGTAGCATCATCCTAACCAAACCGATTGGAAAAAAAAAGTTTTAAAAGGAGCCGTAGCACTTGTTCTTAGGGGAAATAGGAATATATCTTGTAAAATGAAACAGATGATCTAGAATAAGCCAACCTATGTTGAACAATTTGTGAGATAAAATTTTGCATATGCTACAGGTATCCATTTCTTTAACGTAAATGATTAAAAGGTGTTCACACAAAAATGGCCGCCTATTCTGCTTGATAATTTCATTCATTCTTTGACAAATGTTGAGCTTTAACGCAAATGATTAAAAGGTGTACACACAAAAATGGCCGCCAATTCTGCTTGATAATTTCATTCATTCTTATACATGTGTTGAGTCAGGAAATGTTTGACATGAAGTATTATTTATTGGGGAAAATCTACGAAAACATATTGGAAAAAGATGGGCTCGTTTTGTGCTTAAGATAAAAGAGCCACAACTAGAGGCAGACGGTGTATATCTGTTACTAAGGAGAGAGGTACGGCTTGTATTCAACACTGATAAGGAAGCTGATTGGTGGAGTCAGAGAGTGTAGCCGTCTGCTTATCTGAGTTGGTGATTGATATAAACATGCTACACAAACAATAACAACACAAGTAAGACAAATACTGCATGGGTTAACATCCAGATGTGCTGATACCTTCAATAGCTCTATAAGAGTGTTCATAGGTTAAGGAGAGAGAATGGTGACTAAGAGGGCTTTAGTCAATACACCAACGCTAATAATGGTTTCATGTACAAAACATTCATTGAAAATTCTCTGAGTTGTGTTAGAAATTTGAACTTACTGTCTCGGTCCACAAAGTCAGAGTTTGCTCCCTTCTTGAGAAGAAACTGTACGATCGCTGTGTGACCTTCCTTTGCTGCAACCATCAGAGAGGTCCTGCAAACAGTTGAATCAATAAGTGACAAGCCTTCCAATCTTCACAATCATGAGGCATGTTTAGAGCTAGCATATGTTTTTAGAGATAAACTCTTTAATTTTAAATATCATGTGTTCCACACCACGCTTGTCATGATTTAAAGCTTTTTTTAAAAGTGTATATCTTTACTAAAATGTATAAGGCAAAATCTAAAAAAGTAAAATCTGATTGAGAGGTGTGAGAGACTTGGAGTTGAACGTCTTTTGGGCAATATTTCAATCAATAGCTGGGCTAAAAATCTGATTTAACTAAACAAATAGTTGTATGACATATATTACTTACATATTATACATATCCTGAGCGTTAACATCAGCTCCCTTGTCCACAAGCCATTTGCATATTGCCAGGTTTCCTGTGTGACTTGAAAAGAACAAAGGTGTTTTCCCTGTCTGGAAAATGGCAACGCCAAACAAAATATTGAATCAATACTACATATTAAATCTAATGTGAAGTCTTTCCTAGGTCATAGCTCAGTTGATCACCCAAAGGACATGAGTTCGATGCCAAGTTGCATCAAACCAATGACAAGTTCAGATTTTATGATTTACTTACTAAATTCTATCTAAGAGATATATGACTAACCTACCTTTTCTGTTCTAATACATACAAAATTGTTTGATAAACCAAATCAAATCTTGATAGTATGGAGTGTATATTGAAAATAAATATGTAGTGACTTATTTTTTTGGCATTCTAGATACTGAGGTGTTGAAGATTAAGGACATTCTAGTCTTACTTCTAAAGTATATGATAGTAAAGCTTAGGTATATTTTCATGTCCTAGGACATAGCTCAGTTGATCACCAGAAAAGATCCAGGTTTGATGCTAAATTGCATCAAATTAATGACAAGTTCAGATTTTATGATTTTTTGAATTTTATCTAATTTTTTTTTTTCAAACATTGGCAGTAGTTATTCATTTTTTGTATATTTAATTTTTTTTTATTATTATCTATTATTACAAAAAGATCGTACTCAATCAATTTTAAGATTTACTAAATTCTATCTATGAGATAATTGACAAACCAACCTTTTCTTTACACGCTGGACTAGCGTTCCCTGCTAAGAGTTGCTGTACAGATTCACAGTGCATGCCCGCACATGCATGGTGGAGTGCCGTCATGTCGTTACTGTCACGCATATCCACATCCGCTGAAGACTGGAGACAAGTGATGAACATTTTACAATAATCGCCAGTGTAAGATACTTAAAGGCTTTAATATTTCTTTTATTATATATATTATACCCCTATATCAGCTCTGACCCCAATATCAACCCGAGGGGTGCACATTTCAATTGACATTCACAAGCAAAGGGTGATAACTCTAATCAAAAGTCTAGTTTTATACCAGGGTTCCTTATTGGTACATTTACCAAACATTTCAGGCCGTTACTCAACATCGTTTGAATTGTATTTTGACCTGCCTTACACATAAAACATGAAAACATGCAAAATAAAGGCAAAAGAAAGAGCAAGTTACTGCAGTTAAGCAGTGATTGAAGATGAGTTGCTTGTTTGTTTGTCCTTTATCATATCTTACCCCTATATCAGCTCAAACCCCAATATTAACCCGAGGGAACCATATTTCAAATGACCTTATCCAGTAAAGGGTGATAACTCTAATCATAAGTTGAGGTTTAAACCAGGCAGTGACTCCACAACATCTGATTTGAAAATTAACCTACCTAAAACATTAAACATGAATTGTAAGAAGCAAAATAAAGCATGTTACTTTTGCGAACCACTAAATTAATGAAAATGAGTTGCCAGTTTGTTACGACTGTCGGTTTTACAAGAACACGTGAGTTTTTCACCTGAAGAAGCCTGAGAACCACGCTGTGATGTCCCTTGGCCGCTGCCAACTGCAGAGCTGTGTTACCTGTAGGGGCAGTAAAGGTACGCTGTATTATCAAGTAATCAGTATCATATTATTATTAGTCAAGTTTTTTCCGTAAATCGCCAGGCTACAGGTCCAAGGTCTGCTGTATTGGCAAAAAGCAAAACCTCATTTCTGTAGTCATCCTAATATATCATTTATCCTAAAACTTGAATTTCAAAAGAAGTAGAGACTTTTGAACGTTAAAAGCAAAGATTTACAAAATTTAAAGAAATATGCATGAACCTACTTTATACTGTCATCATATTCCATTTTTCCTGAACTTGAATTTCACAACAGCAGATGAATATAAGTGTGATTTACTAAAGTTTTGAAATGTTTGAAAGGCTGTTATCATATATTATATTTTTCTTAAACTTTGTTTTGAAGGGACAGTAGCACATTTTCTTAGGTGAGTGTAAACCTGTTACAAACCTTGAATAGTGAGATCGTTGACATCCTCGCTGTGTTTTAGAAGGAGTTCCACTATGGAGTCAATACCCAGTGCACACGCCACGTGGAACCTGGAACAGTAACACATTTATTACATTCAACAAATCAAATCTACTATCATCCTGCTTATTTTTGCGTAACTACTACTTATACCCCACTTCCGGTCTCGTTGCTATGGTTTCCTTTGTTCTAACTGTAGGTATATTGATCGATACACCACAACCTTTCTAATACACCTATTTTTTTTTGCACACCCAAATTAAGTCAAGTGTAGATATTTTCAACTCTGACATATCAGAGTTGTAAAATTAAGAATTTTTGAGAAATGTTAACAACTTAAGCGGGAATCAAACCAGGGGCCTTAATGTTGCGACGCAACGCCTCTATCAACTATCAATTGTGGATCTCCGAGGCGTAGCGTAGCGGAGCCGAGGATCTACGATTCAAACAGGAGGTATATTGAGTGACACACCTCTATTACATATACGCTTTGATAGCCAAGGAGACAAAACAAATGTCTTTGAACTCCATGCATGGTTAACGAGTTCTTGAACATTCCTTGAAAGCTTGATGATCATTCTATTTGATAATTTTATTAACACTCATATGACTTTTCACTTTGCTCGTGCTTCTATTGCTTGAGGCCTTTAATAGGCTGGCAAAACAAGGCTATAAGGGTATTTGTAGGAGCAAAGCAGATACATATGTGCTGATGTAACAGAGTGATATACTTTCAGAATATCATCTGATGAAGCCCTTACGGGCGGTAAAACATAACAATTCAATCTTTAATTGTTTACATTGAGTCCGTTAATTGTTGGATGGTCTCCCCCTCTATACTCTATACTTTAGTTTTACTGAAGTCTACCATCCAGCATGCTTTAGTGGATCCGAACCGCCGACTCAGTCCAGTCAGCCGCCAACCCTCAACGTGGAACACGCCTGCAGACTAGTTTCAGAATATGTTTAAAAAATTTGTCTCTTCTTTTATTTCACTTTTAAAATGAAGACCCTATGTCAGGATTGATTTTTTAAAACAACCAGATGTGTAAAGTAATGTACAAATATTGCATGTTAAACCGACAAAGGTACAGGGTACAGAGCCTTGGCGGTATCCACCGTTCACAAAAAGCTTTCAAAACAAAGCATGAACATACACTGAATGTCCCTTTGGCCCCAGTTTGGTGGGGTTGATGGTTTTCTTGTTGAGTATATTGGCTGCTTTCTTCGTATCTCCATTCTCTACGATCTTCAGCAACTTCTCATCGTTCTTGCTCCATTCAGACAGCTGGAACAAAGAACATCCACATCATATACAGTACCCTCGGCCCCTGCTCAACACTTAACCTCTGCGATTTTTCATCAGAAAAAACTGTATTAAAATGCTCATCATTGAGTTTTGTGATAAAATGATAATGAAATGGAAGGTATTGACATGAGATGTTTGAAAACTTGTCTTGGAACCTGCTTCAAACCAGCTCTTTGGACTTAAAATTTCAATTTCAATGGAAACCTGAGAACATGGAAGCTTGAGCTAAGATCTGGAACTTCGTGTCAATTTCCCCAACACAATATTTTTCAGCATTTGCTTGAAAACAGTGTTAGTATCTACACTGAGACGTCGCATCTCTTTGCAATAAAGAAGTTGTAAATCGATATAATTTGTATTTCTTCAAGACCAAAGGGTCTAACATGTTACACAGTGGTTTTAGAGGTTTGCAAGTGCAATCAATGTAAAAGTTTCATTGGCTAAGAAAAATCAAAGGGTATGCCTGTACAAGTTTCCTGATGAAAGTCCCAGGGTGCTGATGCAGTTGCAACCATGCTACAGTCTAAGTAAACCTAGCCTCAATATTATCCGTTTCACTCCTATACTGAGTCTAGAAAGGCTTAGTAGAGGGTCGTGTCAGCCCACGTGTCCAATTGACAAATCAAAACTCATCTTACCAAGCCACAATAGTCTGCCTTTGCACGTATAACATTGGAGGGTCATAGGTCGCAGAAAGGTCGGCTGACACGACCCTCTACTAGGCCTTGCTAGACTCAGTATAGGAGTGAAACGGATAATATTGAGGCTAGGTTTACTTAGACCGAACATGTTAGTTGATTTCATGGGACCATGAACAAAGAGTATATTGAAATTAATGAATTAATAGTTCTGTTGCAAATGTATTTTAAGTCATGATCAACAGCTGATCATGTGATTTAATGCTCATAGTTTGTGAAGATGACATGAGGTGTCCGTCCCACACAAAGCATTGGATTCTATGTTTTCGGAGAGAACTGATGTTGCAATTGATTGAGTAAAATGGAGAATCTTTTAGAATTTTATTGGAAAAGCAATCTTTTGTTGATTACATGTAATTGAGTGGTTTGGAACTAATGAAGAAAACTAAAAATTCAAAGAAGAAAACACTATATTACCACTAAAATTCAAATGAAAATGACATGTCAATTATCAAATAATTTGAAGAAAAACTTTGATCCTAAATCATAATACAATGTCAAAAAGTCATTTTCAAATATTTTCTTACAATCAATTCAATGACATCACTCTTACAGCTGTACCGGAATGATACAAAATGTGACAACACAAAATTTAAACTGAGACATCTGATCACTCAATCAAATTTGATACTACGAAATAATAAACTTATCATAATGAAACATCCAAAAACATTCTCAATGATAAATGAGATAAAAAGAAGGACGTAATTGATAAAACACTAACTCAATGTCAAGATTGAGTGACATATCAATCATATTTCCATAAAGTTTAATTTTTCTCATCAATCAAATTGATTAAAATTTCTTACATCTGTTGTGCTCTTCGTACGGAACTTTAACAAGTTCCGCATTTTAAAGCGTGACATCTTTGATTTTTATCCCCGGTTGGGAGTCTTCTTTAAACGTTATAATCGTTCTTCTTTCATTTCCGGTCAGGTTTGCGGGATGCACCTCTGAAATAAAGAATGAAAATTATTAGATTTTATATTTAAAAAATCATAGCTAAAGAGAAGCTAAAAAAATATTTCTTTTCACTTCTTTCAATAAATTATAAGATAAAAGATCAAAATAAAAAGGATACTAAAATCAGGTTTGAAGTGGGCTTAAACATTTCAGAAGCAACAAATGAATAATAATCAAGATATTTTGATAATATTAATGTAAAAACACTAAAATGAAAATAAAAAAATATTTTTATTCTTCACCTAATCAAACTACATACAATAACTTTTTAAAAATCTTATAACAATTAATATAATTAACAAGAGTTGTTCATCATGAAATCAAGTAGATACTGATTGATCAGAAAGGTTTTTGAAAATATAAACATTCAGTTTTCCCTTTAAAATTCTATCACGTGAATGCGAAGGAATTGCCAGAGATAAGCAAATTCCTATCACTAATTACAACCCTCAATTTTGTTTTGATTAATTAATTATAAAAGAATAACAAGTGCAAAAAACACCTACACATTCACACCTACAAAGATAAACAAATGAATCAAAAAATGTCAAAATGTCAAAAAATAAAACTTTGCTGTTGTAATTTCATAAAAATATGTGTCTATTAAAAAATATTGCTGTTTGTGATTTAATTAAGAGATGCGTAAAATATAAAACATTGCTGTTTGTAATTTCATTCAAAAAACTTTAAAACACAAAAAGTTTGCCATTTGTAATTGAATTTAAAAATTTGTTAAACATAATTCTTTGCCATTTGAAACTTCATCAAAACTTGTGCAAAACATACGATTTGCCAATTTTTAATTTAATTAAAAGATTTCAGGTTCTCACTAACGAGAAGTGACGAGGTTGTCACATGAACCTAGCCTCAGGCAGTTTCAGGTCAGGGTGACCCAAACTAACTCTTAAATGGATGAGACAATTTCAGATTAGGGCATTAACTTTAACTTTTTTTAAATGACGTTAACACAAATAGCAATTGCATTCAAATAAGTCTCAGAGTCAAGAATACACGGTCAGACTAATGAATCTCCGAGACTTTTAAGACAGTGTTCCATTTATTGTTTTATGTTCCAATTTTCCCTATGAGGTACAAGTTCATGAAAATATGTATATATTCTACAGAGGATTAAACATCTCTCTAGCTCATTTGTGTTGTCAGACATGTATGAAGTGAATACTTAATGATGCTATTTCAGTGTAAGATCCTTGAAATCAAAATTTGGGAATGAATGATATAAAACTGAAACCAATATTGGTGATTATCCTTGGTCATGGTTTTGAATTGTTGAATTCAAGAGGTATGGGTGTAAAATAGAAACGAAAAGTGTCAAAAACTGTTTTCAACATTTACAAATTACATGTTTAGCTATGTTTGTGCAATATTGTCGGGGTGCTGTGGGAAAACAATTTACAATTTCATTCAACTAAAATGATTATAATACTGCAATTTTAAGGTGCAGAATGAATATTACGTTACTTTATAACTGTAGATGTAAGAAATCTAACAGAATAAAAAGGTTGCGTAAAACTAGCTATAGAAACAAAGGTTTACTTTCACTAAAATAAAAAAGTTTTTTTTTATTGAGCTCTTCACAATACATATACCATTCTCAGTTCAAAGTCAGTTGTCACAAACTGTCCAGATACTGTCATGGACTAGATTAAGAGTGACGTTAATGACGTCATTGCATTTGTAATAAATCTCATGTCATTGCTCAAAATATGTCAAGGTTTCTAGAAAAGTATGATAATACAACTTGTGAGAATCATGTAAGTGTGACAAATGATACTTTCAATTTATCAGATAATTTACATTAGGTGCTGGTTACTTTACTGATGTCTGACTTAAATCTTACAAAATATTCCATGCACAAAGCATTCACTAAGACAAGATTCAATATTGACATAATCATCATCATCATCTTCACCGTCATCTTCACTGTCATTATCAATGTCATTATCACTGGCGTCATCACCACTGTATAAAATAGATTGGAAACCTAGCCTGTCCTTAAACTTAATTGGCCAATTCCTTAAGGGATAATAAAGACAATTTTTTAAAAAGTTACCAGTCCTGACCAAAAAGTAACCAGTTTAAGGACTGGCGGACGGACCATATTTTAAACACTGTCATCATCAGTCATCATCACTGTCATCATCGCTGTCATCATCACTGTCTTCCTAACTGTCATTATCACGCTCATCATCACTGTCATTATCAACGTCATCATTAACATCGTCATCACTGTCATCATCACTGTCATTATCAACGTCATCATCAACATCGTCATCACTGTCTTCCTAACTGTCATTATCACGCTCATCATCACTGTAATTATCAACGTCATCATCATCATCGTCATCACTGTCATCATCACTGTCATCATCACTGTCATTATCAACGTCATCATCAACATCGTCATCACTGTCTTCCTAACTGTCATTATCACTGTCATCATCACTGTCATTATCAACGTCATCATCAACGTCGTCATCAACGTCGTCATCACTGTCATCATCACTGTCATCATCACTGTCATTATCATCCTCATCTTCATTGTCATTGTCAACCAGTAAATGATTAAAAGCATGTTCAGAATATCCATCTTGGTAAGAAAGCAGCTAAATCTTACCTCATGACTTTCATCAAGCAATTGTGAACTCTGGCTAAGTACAGTGATCAGAAACAAGGTCAAACTACAGGTATGTGTTTGATACAGGAGAAGGTATGAAATTCCATAATGCCATACATCTCTGTGTTTCTATTTACATATCTCATTTAGCTTACATTTAACCACAAAAGTCTAGAGTAGTATGGTGACACCCAGTATATACCAAATATATTACAGTGAAAAACTGCTGCCCTTTATTGTTAGAACAAAATAAACTCGGAACGTTTTGATGAAATCACATTCAATATTGTATCATCATGATTATCTATTACCTGCAAAACTAATATTTGGTTGATTTTAAGGCCAGTTAAGTGTTTGATGTTTTTTCTACAATGCACATTTTTTTCAGTTTCTTTGGTTATTGGTTTCTTTTCATCAAAAGGAAGATACATTTATTACAACTTCTTTGAGAGGCATTTCAGAAGATGGAATGACAATAATGCAGAGGAATATATGAGTGACAAGAATCTGTGAAACATTGCATACAATGAACAAAGAAGTTGTTATCCATATATTAGGACACTACAATCTGTGAAACATCGCCTACAATGAACAAAGAAGTTGTCATCCATATATTCCTCTGCATTATGTTTATTATAAACAATTAATCAAAATTTGCTTGAATTCAATATAAGGATTATCATCTTTCATCATGTGCCAGCCCAATACCAATCAGAAGACAACGACTCTAAATTAACAATTCCAAGATTCTCGGAGCTACATGTGAAAAGCCTCTTTAACATAGAACTGGTGACCGTGTTTGCTTAGATGATCCTGGGGCGCCCTCTTGTAATTCCTAGTGTATCAATCGAACATCCTCCGTAAACACTGTCTTACGTGTCGAATCTCAGAACGAAAGACAAAGGTTTAAACATGCGCTATACCTTTTAGATGTTGAAAAACCTTCAGAAGGGGTTGACACTGTTGACAATAAGTTACACCAAAACTGGCAGGAGTGAGTCTTGGGATTACGCAGGTTTGATTAAAATGAAATCATGAAAGAAGAAAATTTTCCTTGCATTGACAGCGTGTAAGAATATACAAATAAGGGAATTCCTTCACCCAGGTGTCGCCACTCCAAAATGTAGAAACTTTTCTTTTTAAATTTTCAAATGTTTTACAATTTTATGTTTGATTGAGGATGAACAGATTTGAAGAGGATGCTTTTCTTCAAGATGTTGAATAGGTAAATATTTATTTCATCAATAGATTCTGCTCAATTCAACAGAAGCAGCTCTTCACCTATAGTATTTAAATTCATAAATTTAAAAAACCGGTGAAGATAAACATCTTGTACAGAGGCTTTTTTGGTCTTAATAGGTTTTACAAACATGAAATTGCCTGCATAAAAATACCTTTTTTGGAAACCAAAAAACAAACTAAAAGAATTATAAAAAAATAATTTAAAAAATGATTTTTCACGTTACGATAAGTATCTTGATATCTCATAGCAATACGATTCGATACAACACCACTTTTTCAAGGGTTTTGACAAAATGTTTGATAAACACTCTGATTTGAATAAGCCATTTTAAAGTCAATGATATGTATCACGATACAGAGAATGTATTATAATACATGTATCGAAAGATTAAGTATCATGATTCACAAATACCACGAGATAACGTCACAACTCTAATAATTTCAAACATTTACTCCTCTGTGTACAAAAGTCATTTATCCTACCTCATGTAAGAATCTTGATCTCGGATTGGTTCACGTGACCCTGGATAACTACTGATATCACCCTCTTGAGCGGGATGATAAATTATTTATAACCCGCCATGAACCAATTTCGAAAAAAACGTGCAAATTGAACATATTTATACCCCGCCATGAAAAAAGCGTGCAGATTGAGCTCCTTGAAAAGTATGTTTCGTGGAAACTTATAGTGTTCTGTACACTACACACTGTATTCTGAATAAAGCAAAATAAACATGCATATATCTTGCCTAATTTCTTTCATTGCCACGAACACAGAGTTAAGTATCAAATGATCTCATTGCATATCCATAACAAATAAATTCAAACATTCGCCTTTCACACTGAAAGTTACTACGGCTTTGGATTGAAAATAATGCAATCCATTGAAATGAAAATCAAATGAATACCCATACATGTCTTACTAGCCTTGTGATTACCAAATAAGCAGACAAAATATCAAATGCATCAAATTGCTAATCTATCTCTACATATTCAGACATACACTCTTTGCATATTTATTTCTATACTCTCTATACTGTGTACAATGTCAAATCAAGAGTTATAAAACTATCAAAATCAAACCAAATGCATATACACATAGCTTCTTTCACTGCAACATATACTGCATAGAGGTATCAATTGCATCTTACTGCATGTCATAACTATAATGTTCAGACATGAAATCATTACACTTGCAGTCTACTAAGGCAATGTGTTTGAAATTCAAGTCATAAAACAATTGAAATCTAACCAAATGGACCTACATAATGTCTTACTTGCTTCTTTCACTGCCACATAGGCAATGTAGAGGTATCAAATGCATCTCACTGCATATCATAACTGTAATATTCAGACATAATATCATTACACTTACAGTTTGTACTAAGGCAATGTGTTAGAAATTAAAGTCATAAAACAATCAAAATCTAACCAAATGGACCTACATAATGTCTTGCTAGCTTCTTTCATTGCCACATAGGCAATGTAGAGGTATCAAATGCATCTCACTGCATATCTTATTTGTGATATTCAGACATGAAATCATTACACTTACAGTGTACTAAGGCAATGTGTTTGAAATTAAAGTCATAAAACAATTGAAATCTAACCAAATGGACCTACATAATGTTTTACTTGCTTCTTTCATTGCCACATAGTGTGTAAAGGTATCAAATGCATCTTATTTATGATATTCAGACATGAAATCATTACACTTACAGTGTACTAAGGCAATATGTTAGAAATTAAAGTCATAAAACAATTGAAATCTTAACAAATGGACCTACATAATGTCTTGCTAGCTTCTTTCATTGCCACATAGGCAATGCAGAGGTATCAAATGCATCTCACTGCATATATCTTGATTATTCTTTTGAAAATGGAAATAAGATAGGACCTAGTAAGCCGCCTTGACAAAGACCAGCTAACCTTAGTTCAACTATTGCGTGACAGATTCAATGTCATGTGGGACGCCTTGGGAAAGGCTAGATTTATTGTGATAGAAGATACCTGTATATTTCGTTTAAGCTAGACAAATTGATCCCTTGTTTTAGAGGTTTTTGGGCAAAAATATAATTAATATGTCAAAACTTAGGAAGAGCAACTTTCTTTAAGAGTGGAATTTGAGTTTTCGGTAATCAATAAGCAATAGTTCAATAAAAAGATGATACCATATCACTCCTTAGGCTCATGAATAAATCCTGCAAGATATGTTCCAGTTTCCATGCAAATTTGACTCTAATTTTTTAGAAACAGGTGAACTTTTAAGACAATACACCACATGAAATATTGTTGTTGCTATTGAATTTTTTAAATGATGTATGGTTAATCATGACTTTTGTCTCATGCAGAGTAAAAGCATAGATATGAATATGAATTATCACATATGATTCTACCCTCTTAAATTTTAAAGGTTAAATTTTTATGCAAATATCTTAAATATTTTATTGATGTGCCTATTCTTATGATAAAAATATTATTAATAATAAAACAAAATTTATAGCCCATTTAAAACCGTAACTTTAGTGTAGTAAAAAAGTTCTTTTTAGCAAAGTTCCATTTCTATCATATAACCAAAATATATAATAACTGATAAAAAGACTTCATCAACAGTAACTACAAAGAGCATATTAGCATGTCTGGTGAAATTCATCTCATTTGTTGATTTTGGTTGAAACATTATACAAATTTAAATCAAATTAAAACAAAGACCTCTTCATTGTCTCCATCTTGGATGCAATCTGTGACAATATTTGCACAAAAAAGAAAAACAAAACTTTTTGTGGGCAAAGGAAAATTCAAATAATTAAACAAAACATAGAAACACGCCTGCCACTTAAGCCTGCATGTTAAACAGTTTTGCACATTACGATATTTGCTTTTAAATTACTTAAACAGACTCTATTGAGCTAATCTCACAATATTACCAACAAAAAGCTTTCAAATAAGAAAAAGCCCTGGCCCATAGCTGCTAAAGGCCTTTCTTGATTTATCATCTTATTTTGAAGCTTTCTTTTGAAACTTTGACTTCTAGCAGTGTTTAAAATATAGCTTGTCCGCCAGTCCTTGACTGGCTACTTTTTGCCAGGACTGGTTCCTTTTTGGTAAGGGCTGGTAACTTTTCTATATTTCCCCCTTAGGAATTGACCAATTAATTTTCAGGACAGGCTAGGTTTCAAATCTATTTTATACACTGCTTCTAGTTTGAGTTGCATTGTCATTAAATGTTAATCATAATTCACATATGAACAAAAGAAGAAGAAGAAGAATTTGACAAGTCTAGATTGTCTTTACAGAAATGTGTAAATTTTTCTCCTATCCTCTCTTATCAAATAAACTTCAGCAGCTTATATTTTCTATGGAAAAAATATTTGCGTAACAAAACCAAGAAAAGGTGTGCAATTTACACTCATAGCCATGTTGAATTGCTCAGGGAATATCCAATAACATAAAGCCCTAGTCGATCACATCAAAGTGCAGTGACATTGACAAATCTTGTTACTAGAGTCACTGGAACCTCCAGTAAAGATATGCATACTTGAGCCTGATTACTATGATTATCCTTGCTTGATTACCATGATTATCTTGCCTGATTACCCAGGTAATAACAAGAGGCACTACAGTACATTCCTGCATGATAAAACCAGGGTCATGCATCATAGTCCTAGCTTTTCTAACACAGGGAAATATGCTTTTACTCTATGTGTAAAGGCATGGTGATCTATTTTATCTGCCACTTCAGAGGCCCCTCCAAACAGAACTGTAATCCTTAACCCTCTGTTTGCCAAGGTTGCTGAAATGGCCTGATGTCTGATAAACGTATCTGAGCCTTGCTATGGATATTTTACTTATAATTTGATATCAATATTCACAAGGTGGAGATTCTTTTATCGTCTAAAATCAGTATTTATTTCATTTAATGAAAAATGTACATCCCTGAAAACTGAACATGCAGTCTACCCTTAGACTCCCAATGCTGTGATGACAAGGATTTGTGATAGTAGTTGATAATGTAAACAAATTGTGATGTCACACTTGCCGAATAAAGGGTATTGTTATATCAGTATCAGTATAACCTAAATCTCCTATTGAACACACTTTTAAAGAAATCTTACCCAAAAGAAGCCAAAGGATCAGCAACTTTCAATGACTGCCATCACTCGAGTTTACTCTAACATTCACAACACCAAGGCAGAATCAGATACGCATTCTTTCCTCTTTGGATTTCCTGATTGATTTTTCACAAGTTTCCTTTTAGTGATTGACAAATTCTTAGGAAGGTTGAAAGTCTTGTTCCTCATTGTCAACAGGTTGTTCAACATTTCAAGCTTGAAACTAATGTACGAGGCCATAATTTTAGTCTTCGTCAAACTTTTTGAAAATGTTGATTAAAATATTACGCATAAATCGCAAATCAAAAAGGATATTCGCTTATCTAAATATTTTCTTTATGAATATTTATATAATTTGTATAATTAACTTTAAATAATTTATTTTCATTTGTAAAGCTTCATACTTTTAACATATTTGACATCTTTAAGTTTTCAAAATTGTATAAATATCATAACACAAACATCCTAAATATCTGTTTGATAATCTCATATCCTGTGGGCTTCTTGGTAGTAGGAAAACAAGTAGTTGGGTAAACTTACATATTTCCCTCTCCAGGCTTATATCAGCATATATCCACTGCTAATCCAGCCAGTCAACATTCACTGTGTATTTATACAGGGTATAAAGCTCGTAACTCCTCGTCTAAGATAAAACCACAATACACAATACTTCCTGTAATATTGCTTCTGAATTTGACCAATACGAAACAATTTAGGCTTTAACAAGAGTTGTTATTGTAGCACCTTAAACAACTATCACTGATCAAATATTTCACTTCATGTAATGCGTTCCTTACAACAACAGATTATATAATTTTTTCACTTCGCTGGTTTTGATTCAATGAGAGAATGTTCAACAATAATTAGATTACTGTAATGTATTTGTTTAAAGGGTTTCTAACATTTGTCGGTATTGTACTGATATAATTGGTAAGAATGGTAGGGGGTGAGAGAGAATATTCAAGGCTGATTCGGAATTTTTTATTTTTTTCAAAATATAGCTTCTAAGAGACTGAGTCTTACACTCACAAATCAAAGGTGACAACATCCTCAAAGTATCAACTTAACATCATCTACAATATGAATAAACATAACATCAACTCTGTAGTTGATAGTAATATAGTATTACAGAGAAACAACTACTAGACAATGGCATGTACAACTTTGCTCTTTGTACTATGTTAATCTATTTGCACCCTTATCGCATTACAAACAATTTACCCCTGAATGACAACATATCCATAATCCTGTGACCTCAGTAAATATAATGTAACAGCTTGATGCATAGTGAGTAGAACAGAGGCAGTGTAATATGACTAATATGAAAAAAAATTTGGTATCCCCTGAGCTAGAGCGAGAGTAATACATAAATGCATGAGGTTCACCAAAGTCCTAGGGTACACTTCAAAGTGAAATAACGTCTTCATTATCATATTCTTTAATTTGTATTACAAGGTACAGTAGAAATCGGATATAACGAACTCCAAGGGACCAAAGAATTTAGTTCGCTATATCCGGTGTTTAGTGATATTATAAAGGGACAGGACTTGAAAATTTGTTTGCTATATCCGATTGTTCGCTATATCCGAGATCGCTATATCCGTGTTCTACTGTTTTCATAAAATGTCATATTCCCCCGTATTGGCCAGCTACAATGACACCACAAACAATTTTACATACACAATCACACTGACAAAATAAGGGAACTTATGCTAAAATGTTTGTTAGGCACATGGTTATGTATCAAAGATACGTCATAGCTTATGCTTTACTTTTTTGCCTTATTAATAATGCTGACATATCATGGTGCTTTCAGACGTATCTGCTGTAACAAGTATCAAAGATACGTCATAGCTTATGTTTTACCTTTTTGCCTTATTAATAATGATGACATATCATGGTGCTTTCAGACGTATCTGCTGTCACAAGTATCAAAGATACGTCATAGCTTATGCTTCACTTTTTTGCCTTATTAATAATGATGACATATCATGGTGCTTTCAGACGTATCTGCTGTAACAAGTATCAAAGATACGTCATAGCTTATGTTTTACCTTTTTGCCTTATTAATAATGATGACATATCATGGTGCTTTCAGACGTATCTGCTGTCACAAGTATCAAAGATACGTCATAGCTTATGCTTCACTTTTTTGCCTTATTAATAATGATGACATATCATGGTGCTTTCAGACGTATCTGCTGTAACAAGTATCAAAGATACGTCATAGCTTATGTTTCACCTTTTTGCCTTATTAATAATGATGACATATCATGGTGCTTTCAGACGTATCTGCTGTAACAAGTACCAATGATACGTCATAGCTAATGTTTTACCTTTTTGCCTTATTAATAATGATGACATATCATGGTGCTTTCAGACGTATCGGCTGTAACAAGTATCAATGATACGTCATAGCTTATGTTTTACCTTTTTGCCTTATTAATAATGATGACATATCATGGTGCTTTCAGACGTATCGGCTGTAACAAGTATCAATTATACGTCATAGCTTATGCTTCACCTTTTTGCCTTATTAATAATGATAACGTATCATGGTGCTTTCAGACGTATCTGCTGTAACAAGTATCAATGATACGTCATAGCTAATGTTTTACCTTTTTGCCTTATTAATAATGATGACATATCATGGTGCTTTCAGACGTATCAGCTGTAACAAGTATCAATGATACGTCATAGCTTATGCTTCACCTTTTTGCCTTATTAATAATGATAACGTATCATGGTGCTTTCAGACGTATCTGCTGTAACAAGTATCAAAGATACGTCATAGCTTATGCTTCACCTTTTTGCCTTATTAATAATGATGACATATCATGGTGCTTTCAGACGTATCTGCTGTAACAGTAACTCATTAAACATAGCATAAAAGAAGTTGTTTTTCTCATTAACACCTTCTCCATATTTGTCTTAGACATTGTTAAAGGGGCAGTAGCACGTTTTTGATAATTTTTTATTTTTTATTTTTCACTGATAACTGTAAGTTAATGCTAAGTGTATTATTTTGACAGTGTCAAAAATCTCATTACACAAACCAATCATCCATAGTCAGAGGACAAAGTATGAAGATTCACATAAAATTCATTGGCGGCCATTTTGTGTGAACACCTTTAATTCATTTTGTGTAAGAAAAAGGAATCGCATGCCTAAATTTTATCAAATATATTTGAATTATTACTGCTCCATTTAGTTTGAATACATTGTTTTTCAAATGGAACCATTCATTTTCATTTTCCTGACATCACCTTATATTCCCTCTAAAACCATGCCCTTTAACTTACTTATTTAAATTTGTCTAAATATTTCTTATGTTATTAAACTGTATGAATCACTTCACTTGTAATTGCACTTCTGAAATGTTCTACTATGTATTCACCTGTGAATTCAAACCACAAATAAACATCTTCAACGGACTACACGATACTCACTGGAGTGTGACAAATATTTGTGCAACACTGTTAGATTCATCAAACCTTTTTAATCTTTATACTGCACAAATAACAATCTACAATAAAACCTAGAGACGTTTTTAACTACAAAGACTCAGCATTTAAATATTCAAAACAATTTATCTTCTTTCATGAATGCTAACACTTGTAAACACATTAATCTCTCTTATAAATATATCTAAATATTTTCTGTCATTGTACCTATTGTGCAAGAAACATTTTGAAAAACATAAATAAATGTTTTCTCTCATTGTCTGTGCAAACATCGACCGAATTCTAAAGTATTCAACCTGCATTTCGAGTTTATTTTAAGCTGGATCTTCCATTGTGTCAGAAATCCTACCGATGTTAATTCAGCTTGCATGATTTTTTCCAAAAGCTTTGAATAGCATTCCTGAGCTTTACAACAACATGATAAGCATACACAAGAGTGATGCACAGTTAAAAGTTGACACACAATACAAACACAAATACTACACGCCTACTGGCTCGAATCTTCACCATTTCTTTGCTCCTTTAGTACAGACCTCCTAGCGTTGGGAAGTATTGTGAACTTATACTAGACGATGAACACTGCATAGGAATTAAATTTAGGGAAAACAGAATGGAAAAGGTTGATATCTGAGGATTTGATACACATTGGGAAGTATTGCACACGTTTATCTAGAGGATGAACACTGCATGGGAATCAAATTTAGAGAAATGGAAAAGGTTGATATCGGAGGATTTAATACACGTTGGGAAATATTGCACACTTATATCTAGACGATGAACACTGCATGGGAATCAAATTTAGAGAAAATAGTAATGGTTAGTGATGCTTCTTGGAGAGAGGAGTCTTTCCATATCATCCAAGCCCTATATGGTACTACATGTACTTGATTTTATGAGATTAAATGGAGATATGCTGAAAGGCTGTCATAGGCCAGTGATGGACCCTATAGATAGTTATTCTTTGTGGAGGAAGTTGATTTTTCATATCATCCAAGCCCTATTGGATACTACTTAATTTTGAATCATCAAAGGTTTTTAACTAACTTTGTATTCTTTTCATGCTCAGGTACTCAAAACCATACTTCTATCTTAGCCCTCGAACCAGATTAGCTTCATATTAGACATAGCTTCAAAACCTCTGCAGTTTTAAAGCGTTCATTTCTAAAAAAAACGTAGCTTGACATCTTGCTCCATTTAAGTATTGATATAAACACATAATTAAACTCACTCAAACCTACAGCACTCAAGTGTACAAGCTTTTCAATAGAAGACCCTCCCTCCTCTGCCCTCTAAATCTCTCACATGCTAGCCTCTCCCCTGAGAAGGATTAAATTATGTGCTAGGAATTCAGCCTTTGTTGATCGTCAGTGGAGAATGCATTCACTGATTGTGAAGATCTGCAGGTTGTGTATGCGATGTCATCTTCAGCTGTGTCACCTAGACTGTTGGTCAGTCTCTTCACTTATTGTGAAGATCTGCAGGTAGTGTATGCGATGTCATCTTTAGCTGTGTCACCTAGACTGTTGTTTAGTCTCTTCACTGAATGTGAAGATCTGCAGGTTGTGCATGCGATGTCTTCTTAGGCTGTGTCACCTAGACTGTTGGTCAGTCTTTTCACCGGTTGTGAAGATCAGCAGGTTGTGTATGCCATGTCATCTTCAGCTGTGTCACCTAAACTGTTGTTTAATCTCTTCACTGATTGTGAAAATCTGCAGGTAGTGTATGCCATGTCATCTTCAGCTGTGTCACCTAGACTGTTGTTTAGTCTCTTCACCGATTGTGAAGATCTGCAGGTTGTGTATGCTATGTCATCTTCAGCTATGTCACTTAGACTGTTGTTTAGTCTCTTCACTGATTGTGAAGATCTGCAGGTTGTATATGCTATGTCATCTTCAGCTGTGTCACCTAGACTGTTGGTCAGTCTCTCCACTGATTGTAAAGATCTGCAGGTTGTGTATGCTATGTCATCTTCAGCTGTGTCAACTAGACTGTTGGTCAGTCTCTCCACTGATTGTAAAGATCTGCAAGTAGTGTATGCGATGTCATCTTTAGCTGTGTCAACTAGACTGTTGTTTAGTCTCTCCACTGATTGTAAAGATCTGCAGGTAGTGTATGCTATGTCATCTTCAGCTGTGTCACCTAGACTGTTGGTCAGTCTCTCCACTGATTGTAAAGATCTGCAGGTTGTGTATGCTATGTCATCTTCAGCTGTGTCACCTAGACTGTTGGTCAGTCTCTCCACTGATTGTAAAGATCTGCAGGTAGTGTATGCGATGTCATCTTCAGCTATGTCACCTAGACTGTTGGTCAGTCTCTCCACTGATTGTAAAGATCTGCAGCTAATGTATGCTATGTCATCTTCAGCTGTGTCACCTAGACTGTTGGTCAGTCTCTCCACTGATTGTGAAGATCTGCAGGTTGTGTATGCTATGTCATCTTCAGCTGTGTCACCTAGACTGTTGGTCAGTCTCTCCACTGATTGTGAAGATCTGCAGGTAGTGTATGCTATGTCATCTTCAGCTGTGTCACCTAGACTGTTGTTTAGTCTCTTCACTGATTGTGAAAATCTGCAGGTTGTGTATGCGATGTTATCTTCAGCTGTGTCACCTAGACTGTTGGTTAGTCTCTTCACTGATTGTAAAGATCTGCAGGTAGTGTATGCTATGTCATCTTCAGCTGTGTCACCTAGACTGTTGTTCAGTCTCTCCACTGATTGTAAAGATCTGCAAGTAGTGTATGCGATGTCATCTTCAGCTGTGTCACCTACACTGTTGTTTAGTCTCTTTACTGATTGTGAAGATCTGCAGGTAGTGTATGTGATGTCATCTACAGTTGTGTCACCTAGACTGTTGGTCAGTCTCTTCACTGATTGTGAAGATCTGCGGGTTGTGTGTGCGATGTCATCTTCAGCTGTGTCACCTAGACTGTTGGTCAGTCTCTTCACTGATTGTGAAGATCTGCAGGTTGTGTATGCCATGTCATCTTCAGCTGTGTCACCTAAACCTCACTGAAGAAGTTCAAAATGAAAAGGCACTATGATTGTTATGTACAAATTTTAAAATATTTCGATGAGTTTCAACTTCTTCATTTTCTCTAATGTACATTTGCACTTCAACTTTAGAAGGTTGGCTTGGGTTGAACTTGAGCCTATCCAATCGACTTCTGGTTGTTTGTGTATTTAAAAAACCCATGATATGACTGTCCTTTTAATGAATGTTACTTCAAAGTTTACAAGATAGGACAAATCATCAAATTTTATTGTGCAAGTGGCCTTTCATTTCCCTGAAATGAAGGTCGATTTCTTTGTAACAGGGGTGGATGAATAAAATTCAACAAAAAAAAACTAAAAAACCCCAACTCTTTTCCTTATCCAACCTCAGAGGCATAAACTTATAATAAAAAAAGGTAATAATCTCTCTTCAGCTAAACAATAGAAAACCATATATCATGAGTTATAGAACATGTGATAACAGGTCATGGACGTGAGAAGGGCCCAATACACAATGATCATATCCCTTTATAAAGCTATCTGCCAGCAAGGCGATATATGACAGGCTGAATGGGAGATATTATTCAGTACTACACTAGAGACAGAGGGTGATTATAGGAGAACAACTCCTTGTGTCATATACACAGCCTACGTTATCAATCAAACTGCCTTTGTGGTTGTGGGGTCCCCTTTTCTTAACTTATCTAAGTTAAAAGGTTGAGTTAGTAAGTGACTACAGAAGAATTATTGCCAAAATGACCTAAAACAATTCATTAGACTCCTTGAGTCGCATTTTGATTTGTCTCCTTTTGGTTTTATTTCCAAGAAAATTAAGAACCGAAAACAATTTTAGCTTGCTTTCTGACTATTTCAAATAACTATAGCTATCTCAGCTTTCCATCAACTACAAAAGATGCTAGTATGTTTTTTCCATAACTATAATGAAGCATTTTAGAACCAAAATTATGTTCATGTGGAGAACCAAAACTTCTGTCTTCAGCTAGGTTAACTTTTTGAGCAACAAAAGCAGTGCCTGGATTCATGCAGAGGGCTGATATGTTTACTTTTCAAAGAAAAAAACTACTTTCATTACATACCTCAACTGTGATAAGATTAAAAATATATTTTTTTAATTATGATCCACATCTTATAGGAAATGTATATCATCATCCGGAATACCAAGGTTCAATTCCCTGACACTTTATACAAAGACATTATAGGGTTAGACCAGGGTAATAATTCAGGGAGCGCCTTGAGCATGCATTCGGTGTGGATATGTGCGCTATATAAATACCCTAATTATAATTAATTAATTATTATTAAATGATGGGAGATTTTACTGCTTTGCACATCCTGTCTCAGGGTATGAACGTTACGCTAACTCCAACTCTCTGGGCTCAGAAGTTGGATTTGCTCGCACGGCCCGATTTGGGATATAGCCAATCAAATCATTGAAATTTTATCGAGAAGGTGGCGAGAAAATGATTTAATTGGCTACTATCACCGCCCGAGGAAATCTAACTTCTGAGCCCAGGGTACAGATTAGTGAAGTTGGCGTAACGTTCGTACCTTGAGACAGGATGTGCCTTGCTTGAAGCTCAGCATTATTAGGACAGGACAACGCATCAAATTGGCACTGCATTGTCACTTTCAGGTGTGAAAAGTATCAAATGAGCTTCCAAAGTAAAAAGTATAACAGATGATAAGAAGTTATTATAATCACATGATACTCCTACCATGTAAGATCATCCACTTCTCCTGACCCTTGGTTCACAATTACTTAAAGGAATACAAATACTCAGACGTAGATCAACATTCATAACACCTCAAAAAAACTTTGAAAAATGATAAAATCAATTTCATAGAATTCCATTATTCAGATACTATTCCTAACTCTTATAACTAATTTCATCTTCATTCAACTTAAACAATAAAGCAATGTTTAGCTAGTTATGAAAAGTCTACATTTCATATACTCCATTCAAATCAGCATAAGGAAATTTTGAATGTTTTGAATTTTTTAAAAGATGATTTAGCTCATATTTTTGACCCATGCGAACCCCTCTTGAATGACAATAACAAATACGGGGAAGCAGCCTGGTTCTCACACACAGCTACTTATTCAAATAGGGTGGAGAATGCACATAGGCTTCAATTCACGTACCTACTCAATGGGGGACATTAATAAATGACTCACTGGAATATTTCGCTAGTGAAAATCTGACAGTGGGAATAGCCTTGTTCAGTCTTTTGTATCATATTTAGAACGTACTTTCCCTATTAAATTTTCATTGATGTACAGGTGTTAGACAAGGGTGTAGTCTATGTGGTCATCTTTTACATTACAGCGATCGTTACCTAGGTGCAATGTTAGAGAATTGGACAAGAGTTGACGTTGTAGGAAAATCTCACCCTAGTGTCTACAATATGAAATAAAACAACTTTGTTAAATTACACAAATGTGAGACAAATTGCACAAATAAGAAGGAACAGTACAGACTTTAAAATAGGACAATGATAGACCTTGTTGAGATAATTGAGGAGATAGGAGACTGCGTGTAATTCTAGACTGTAGAGACTGTGTTATAGGACAATGATTCAGGTAATTGAGGAGAAAGGAGAATGTAAGTAAGTCTAGACTGTCAGGTGAAGGGACTGTACAGATTGTGATATAGGACAATGATTCAGGTAATTGAGGAGATAGAAGGACAAATAAAAGGTGAAAGAGATGAGAGTCGTAGAAAGGAGAAGAGAGAGAGGTCACAGAGTTTTTTCTTCTTTCCCCGAGTCTGATGTAAACATTGCAGTTACCCCCCCTGAATAGCAACTCGTATTTGGTACATGTTCTGAATGCCTCAATAAATGTTCCAATTCATGAATGAAGTGTCTGTCGTTTGCTAAAGGTTTATGACCTTGTAAAGAATGTATGCGTTCACTTTCATAAGTGTGGGAAGTTATACAATCTATTGATATTGTCAAGTTGGAACTGCACAAAGTAATCTTTATCCTGTTTTTTTTTCAAAGAATTTTTAATTTCTCTTTCACTATAACATCCTTCTCTTTCAACATAACATCCTTCATATTTTACTATGTTTACCATACATAAAAATACTGCGTATTCCTTTGGTACTGCAAACAGTGTCAATCACCTTGCAGAACAAATATTCCATGTATCAAATTTAAAAAGTATAATTCCTTTGATACTTCAATATTCTCCATTCTCAGTTGCCATTGTCTTACTCAATTTAGGGAGTCACAGATCAAACATTATAATGTCCCTTTTGCAATATTCCATTACCTAACAGACAAAACTTTATTGACCAATTCAATCATATATCAAACATGACAATTTTTCAAAATGTACCACATTAAAAACTACCTCAACTCCATAATCAATCACATCTAAAACATACCTCTTAAACTTTACACAATTCACTCACATCTAAAACATACCTCTTAAACTTTACACAATTCACTCACATCTAAAACATACCTCTTAAACTTTACACAATTCACTCACATCTAAAACATACCTCTTAAACTTTACACAATTCACTCACATCTAAAACATACCTCTTAAACTTTACACAATTCACTCACATCTAAAACATACATCTTAAACTTTACGCAATTCACTCACATCTAAAACATACCTCTTAAACTTTACACAATTCACTCACATCTAAAACATACCTCTTAAACTTTACACAATTCATTCACATCTAAAACATACCTCTTAAACTTTACACAATTCACTCACATCTAAAACACACCTCTTAAACTTTACACAATTCACTCACATTTAAAACATACCTCTTAAATTTTACGCAATTCACTCACATCTAAAACATACCTCTTAAACTTTACACAAATCACTCACATCTAAAACTTTTGTCTATTTCCACTGATTTATTTTGAAGGTAAAGCGTTAACCCTAATCAAAGCAAAGCCTAATCAGCCTTGCCGCACGAAATACAAGTAAACTGTTACATTAAAGCATACCCTGCATAAGGAGGTCAAGTTACCATGACAACAATATGATTAATACAGAAGTCAATAGTAATCAGGTTAATGATAATGTCAATAAAGCTACACCACCAACACCTGAAGAAAATGACAAATGCACAATCTGAGCCAGGTGGTATAATAATATAATGTCATAAGTTGCATTTGACACTTGCAAGAAGCAGTGTTCTTACACTTGTAAGAATGACCTTTCTATGAGTTTTCAAGGATGGTGCAAGGGTTTTCCATTAAGGATGCGCGGTATTATCGATATATCGGTATATTGCAATACAGGAACAACGTGATACGAATCGGTACTCACTTCTGGAAATATCCAATATATCGAACGTTTTAAAACGAGCTACTTTAATCTAAAATTGCACAAAAACACAACCAAATAAAACATGATTGACGAAAAGATCTTTACAGTGTGTGAAGTTGTGTTGTTAAAATAGCTCAAATATGTATATACACATCAAAAACAGTGATTGAAAAAATATCTCTTTCCAAAACGGCTAATAGCTGAGCAATGATGATCGTTCTTAACGCTCGTATTTAGACAAGATAGCATGCACATTCTTGCATTAAAGAAGTGTCAATATATTGCAATACGCTCTTCTGTATTGCAGTACAGAAATGGGGAACGATACCCATCCTTATTTTCCATGATAAACCACACAATGTTAGATTGTGTAAACATGAACCTGCAAATTTTGCAGAAAATGTTGACAACTAAAGAAAATCAAAGTAAATGAATAGATAGTTCACAAGAAATTAAAAACAAACGAGAGAACCTGGAAACATAATTTTAATTGTTCATGATATACCAGGTTTCCATGACCCGTTTGAACCAGGAAAAAGGAATGTTAGAACCTACCTTGGCACATCACCTGCCCTGTGATCTCAGCACCAAACTCTATTGGACGTCCAACTACTACAATTAATGTTAAATGAAGTAGGCACTCTAACCATTAAGTTGGTTATTTAAGATATATGGGCATCTTTTTAAATTTTTTCAAACAGGACATTTGCACAGTAGTAGTTTTACATGCACTATCATTCAAGCAATAAACTATCAATGCTTATCCAAATAAAATAATTTGATAAAACATTTCTAAGAAAGCAATATTTATTTCAGAGTATGAAATATTAGGACGTCACTACACAGAGGTATACTGCAGATAATTGTGAAGAAATGTATTGAAAAAAATCTTTGTTTAACCTACATACAAAATTATTCCTAAAAGCATAAAAACTGTTTTGATTGTTAAGGAAAATGATAAATAATTTAGAGAATGAAACAAGAAGGACAGATTAAAGGCTAAAAAACTACTTCAAACATACCTGAGTGACAATCAATGCAACATATCCCTATAATACACAGGTAAAAATCCAGGTGCTCCTCTTCAAGACAATCAAACCTCTTGAACAGGTAAGTCATCACAATTACCACAACAAATCCAATCTCAGGTGAACCTACTTGAACTGTCTCATACACCTCACTCAAAGATACACATCAACAAGATGTCACCTGACACACCTGTCCTCAGTCTTGATTGCATTTTCACCTGTCTGGACCTATATGCTTGAAAAGCTCTGTCCACCCTGTGTATTTACAGTCAAACCTATCATAAGTCATTACAAATGAGGCTTCTGTCCTAATTGCATGTTCACCTGTGTGAACCCAGCTGTTCGTCTGACAGCTATAGTCTGTCTGCAGTCAAACTTTCCAGAAGTCATCATAGCTCCTAATTATTATTCTTATTCCCAGTAAAACACATTATGTTTATATTAGCTATTACCATATTTCCTCGAATAGAGGCCGGGTCCTGAATAGAGACCGGGGGTATGGCTGTTATAAGTAAATACACGCCAGGTATCGAATAGACGCCGGGTCCTGAATAGAGACCAGGGGTATGGCTGTTATAAGGAAATACACGCCAGGTCTCGAAAAGACCCCGGGTGATATGTTGATTAATTAATGCTCCCGTAGTTGAATGCAAATAATGCATTCTCCCTCTTCACTATCTATACACATCTATATCCTACTAAAATATAAATAGACCCCGCCCTCGAATAAACGTCGGGTCTCGAATACACGCCAAGGGTAAAGGGGGTCTGAAAAAAATAGACGCCAGGAGCGTCTATTTGAGGAAATACGGTTTACTATATACCTTAATGGTAAATGCCATTTATTAGTGATGTTTATACCAATCCACTGCCCACTGTCTGTCTTGACTGCATTATCACCTCTGCATACCTAGGTACTTCTGAACCCCTTACGCCATCTTCGGTAGAACAATTCCATTCTCTAACACTCTCACCTTCACTCTCTTAACCAAGGCCAATTGTTCTCATTAAATTCTCATCTTCTGAAGTTAAATTCTTATGAAATGATTTACATTTATTTCATGAATTTATTTCAATTTTTCTGTATCACTTCACATCCTCACTCCCATAATTTTAACTCCTCTCACCTATAACAATTGCATTTCACCTGGGCAGAAATTAGTGTTTACTTACTCCATTGAACCAGCGAGTCCAATCAAACATTCATCTCTATAACACTTCACACCTTTACTTCCTCAAAATTTTATTGATTGCATTTTCACCTGTGCATACCTATGTACATATCAAGCTCTGTCCACTGCATTCATCTACAGCAGGACACTCCACTTTCATCTCCAATACCGTAACCAAGTGTTCTTGATTGACTTCTCACCTGTTGATTTTAGTCCTCGTTAAACACTGACACCATCTACAGTTGCAACATCCTCTCAAAAAGTTAACACCTTTAGTCCCTGAGACAAAAAATCCAGATTTCCTAAGACACCAATAACATATGCACTCTCACCTGTTGAACCTAATTGTCCACTCACACCATATACAGTTGAGGTGAGGTGAAATGGGGTTTATCATCGCTTTCAAGAGTTTATACAGTTGAAATATCCTCTCAAACATTTAACACCTTAACCCCAAAAAACAGGTCCTCCAGTTTCTGGGGACACCAATAACAATTGAATTCTCACCTGTTGACGTTGAATCCTTATCAAATGCTGTTCACAGTTATTCCATGAACAGTTGAAATATCAATATCGACTCAAAAAGTTAACACCGTACCCAAAAAAACAGGTCCTCCTCATTTCCTAAGAAACCTTTTACAATTGAATTCTCACCTGTTGAACTTAAATCTTTATCAAATGCTGTCCAGTTTTTTCATGAACAGTTGAAATATCAATATCCACTCAAAAAGCTAACACCTTAACCCCAAAAAACAAATCCATTAGTTTCTTGAGACACCCATAACAACTGAATTCTCACCTGTTGGACTTAGATCCTCATTAAACTCTGTCCACATACAGTTGAAATATCAATATCCACTCAAAAAGTTCACACGTAGACTCTCATAAACAGGTACTCCTGATTGCATTCTCACCTGTTCACCTGAATCTTTGTCATGTTCTGTCCAGTTCCCCACCTGTATTTCCCCCCAGGCTTGTGGGTGGTTATGTAAGCTTATACACCTGCTTTCAATAGACTTGGGTTTGGCCTGACAGGGAAGTAATGCTATGTAGACTTGATAAAAGGCTCTGCTTGCATCTTAACATCATAAAGGGATACCTATTCAGAATCTCTAACAGGCTAGAAGATATTTTTCAAACAAAGACTAATGCAAAAAATAACAGATTAATCCCCTGTGTACAAGATCAAGCTGTTTGTAAACATCTACCATTCAAACAATAGCCACTGAGAGCATAAATGTAAATAAGCTGAAAAAAGATGTTTTACGCCCAAAAAACTTCAATATCCTTTATTATCATCCACTAATCGGCTAATAATGGGTTCGGTCTACAAAACCAATGCAAACTATTTTCATAGTAAAACATCATCACTACCATTTACCATTATATACCCTTTTTTTTTCTCATCACTTGTCTCAATGGAATGCTGAATTTTCATCACATTTATTTGAATTAATAAATGCCAAAATACCATATTAGCTGAGCTAAGACTCATTCAAATTGCATATTCATCCCAGGTACAAAACACATGACAATTAATTTGTTTCAATAAAATAAAAAATTACCAGCTTTACTATGTCTTTCTATCTGCCATAGAGAAATTTCTGAAATAATGTTTGACTGATTGACACACACAAGTTATGATACAATGAGGGCCAATGAAATATACATGACTTTACACTTTTAAATTGACAATATCCTATCAATATTAGCATTACTACTTGCTATACAGCAACAACCAATAACATCAATACAAATACATCATTGATATTATTATACTATATATTATATATATTATATATCAGACTTCATCCTCTGTCAATATTGTTTTATTTAGGTGTATAAAAACAGGTACTGACCTCATCACCAGTCTATATTAATTGTATATTATTTGACAAATTTGACTTCAACAAAAAGTAATACACCTCTAATAAGAATATTGACTAATATCACATAAAGTTTTCATTAAAATGCTCCTATACCTGTGCAAGTTTAAGTGTTAATCAAATGGATTACCTGTAATCACAGGTAGTCCTCCTTAAAATGTATAAATATACTTGGGACAGTTGAGGTGTAAACCAATCATTACATGGTTTTTAATCACAGACAGACCTCATTAAAATATTTGGATACTTTAGTCAGTCTAGGTGTAAATCAGTCTTTAGATTATTTTCATCACAGACAGACCTCATTAAAATATTTGGATACTTTAGTCAGTCTAGGTGTAAATCAGTCTTCAGATTATTTTCATCACAGACAGACCTCATTAAAATATTTGGATACTTTAGTCAGTCTAGGTGTAAATCAGTCTTCAGATTATTTTCATCACAGACAGACCTCATTAAAATATTTGGATACTTTAGTCAGTCTAGGTGTAAATCAGTCTTCAGATTATTTTCATCACAGACAGTCCTCATCAAAATTATTTGGATGCTTAAGCCAGTCTAGGTGTAACAGACATACCATGGTAAGTCTAAGTGATTTATGGACAGTGTTCAGTGATCAATGTGCTTCATCTACCTTGATGACTAACGACCTCACCTCAGCTCATTAACCCCTTACCTGTATCTACCTGGTAGCGCAGACTCAGATATGCTACTCAAGCCATTTAGGGACGAAATTTGACCTGGTTATAGTAACAGATCTTTAGAACTTTGAAAATGCTGCATTAGCAACTATGATAACTATTGCCTATGTTTCTGTCACCCCCAGCACAAAGGTAGCAGTAAAACAATACCTTTGGCTTCCAATTATATTCATTACTCTCCCGTTGAAAATACCGCTTTTTAATAAATCTACCATGTTATTACACCATGTGTCATAACATCACATGCTGACTGAAGAACGTGACGTAATACTGACGTCATAATCGTTAAGTATGATGTCACAATGTCATTGGGCCAGCCACGATGGTCATGTCGGTGAATTTCTTAATGTTTTTTGACGATGTATATAAGCCAGTAATAAAATACTAAACAACGTCCCGTTTAATAACATTTTTATGAAACTCGTGAATGGTATAGGTAATCAACTCATTTTCGCTCGTTAAATACCAACCCATTCACTCATTTCATAAAAACGTTATGAAACGGGACGTCGTTTAATACTCTCTATATATAAAACTGCTGTGATGCTCAGCTATCTATGATCAATGTGCTTGATTCTACCTTGATCACTGTGGTTAACTAAAGCCCTAACGTCAGCTCTCAGTGTTTGGGAAAGGCAGGGGCCATGAACCATTTTGCACAGTGGATGAAAAAATGGCCCATTGAAATTCTGAAGTTTACTATTGATATAATGGGTAATGGCCCATTTTAAATTCAGCAAATTACCAAAAACCCTGAAAATGGCCCATTATCAAAGATGTCTTTCCCAATCCCTGGCTCTAACCCTAAATCTACCTGGTAGCCCAGGCTAAGGTATGTTACTGAGTCCATTTGGGGATGGAATTTGACCCCTGGATATCAAATCATAAAATATTTAAATGTTATAGACAATGGCCTAGATTTTTAGGCACTGTTTATATGCTAAGATGGTATGTTATGACAATTTTATAAGATTGAGTAAATTCAGGGATGAAATTTGACCCCTGGTGAATAACATTTACTTAGGGACATCAGTTTTAAAAGCGTATAAAATAGGAGTTGTAAATACAGTCTAGGTCCTAATTTAAAACCTAGACTAACGTTATATGTATGAAATCACAAAGACCAAAAAATAACAATACAAATATAGTTACATTATTTATTTCTCAACTAATTACCTGACCTTAGTTTTTGCCTTTCATATTTTGAATTAGTAAGGCCTATTGTACTTCACTCATGCCTTGTAACTTGCATTTTCATATTCATGTTTTGATGTATTCACAATAGAACTATTCAAATCTCACATCTGTTCCAACACGCATCAGTCGCTTTAACAATACACTAACACAATTTCCCATGATACAAATTCCCTGAAATCAAGAGTTGACATGCACGCTTATTGATTCACACATACCATATCTCCTTCAATATAAGACCCGTGTTTAAAATATAGCCCGTCCGCCAGTCTTTGATTGGCAACTTTTTGCCAGGACTGGTTACTTTTGGTAAGGACTGGTAATTTTTCAACAATTATTTTTTTTCCCCTTATGAATTGACCAACCAATTTTCAGGACAGGCTAGCTTTCAAATCTATTTTATACACTGATAAAACCCTGTGTCTATTTTTGTGACTAGCAACAGCCTTAGGGTCTTTTGAGACCAAGTATCAAATGACTCTAAAGAAGAAATTGTCGATATTTGCTTCCGATATTCATTGCAAGGAAAAAGGCTACATAAATATGACAATGGATTCAAGTGAAGGTTTAGGTTGAAATATAGGAACCTTCTGTAGAAACTATCTACATTCAATATGGCTCCGAAAAAGTTTAAGATAAAAATATCTACTCAATCATACTGATAAACATACAAAGTCTCAAAAAGTTAGATCTATTAGTTTTGGAGTTATACTTTGGAGGCGAGGTGAGGTGATATGGGGTTTAACACCGCTTTCAAGAATATTTCACTTATATCGCGGCTGCTAGTATTATTGTAGGGAGAAAGCTCGCAATACTAATGTGGTTATGCATTGCGTTGAAACCTGCAAGCATCGGCTGGAACTAGTGAACCATGGGTGTTACTGCGCTGAAATCCAGTGTAGCATTGTACCCAAAATTAACTGCATGTAGAACAAATCTCTACTACAGTTGCCGAGCGGGATTCGAACCACGGACCTCTTGATCCGTAACCGAACACGCTTACCACTGCGCTATCCCGCCCCCTAGACTTCGGAAATGAAATTATTATGGACGAACAGACAAAGTGATAACTATATTCCAAGCTCTTTCATACCAGTAGGACAAGGTTCATTATCACTTCAAAGACACCAATGGTAAAGTTGATAGGTCTAAGGCAGGATTCAAACCTTAAGCCCTTGAATGAACACACTCACCACTGCACTATCCAAGCCTGGATTGCAATAAGAATTTGCTGTTTGATAACAAACAAAAAAAATAAAGAGAAAAATTCATTCCCTGATTTTCAATTAGGTAAAGTGTTTGAAAACAAGAAAATCATAGAAAGAAACAAGATCAACCATAAACATCCATTGAATCAGAATAATAGCATCCTAACATAATTTTTAAAATTAATATCAGCATTTATACATACTTAACTAAAACATATATAACCAGCGCATCAAATCAGTAAGACAGGATTGGCCTTACTACGGCAAAGGGGCAAGTAGTTATTGCTTAGAGTTACTAGTTTCGTCCATTGATCTGGACATTATGTGGCCGTACAGATCGTGGGCTAAAACATCCCACCATATTTATATTTTCCAACGCATCAAATCATTTTCCATGATACAATCTCACTTGGTGGCAAATTTTTGTCCATGGATTCATTGACAAGATACCTCAAAGCCGAATAAAAGAGTCAATGAATATTCCACCATCGGATTATGTTTTAGCATTACACTGTCCAGGCTCATAATATTGTCATAAAATTCTGTCTGTTTTTCTTCGCCAGCACATGCGTGAGTGATTTGATAGATCCCTGTATGTGCTCCTGTCATGCCTTTGATTATACCCTGCCAATCTCCCAGCTCATCTTAGTAGCATATCTGTGATACTCGGGGTCAGGGGGTACATTTCTGAGTTTCTTACACCTAATGACTCTTGTGTTACATTAGTCTGTCAGCCAGACCCTAAAATAAGATAAAAGCTTAAGCAAGTCTACATGTCTATAAGACTTGAAAGATCTGAAAATGAAAAACTCAGTCTCTTATTTCATTTTTGTATTGGTGTCATATTTTAATTCATTGACATTTCATTTCAATGTTAGTGTTAAACGAGCGATCAAAATCAAACAGTACAGAGCGATACGTCTTTGAGAGGTATTTAAGGTGTAGGAATGACAATAATGAAGAGGAATATATGGATGACAACTTCTTTCATGATATGCAACATCACATTTTGTGTTGCTCAAAGGGAAGAAGACTAAACAGGCTTTGACTTAAACATATTCTATGTACGTGTACAATAATGAAACACTTATTCAAAAATAATTGATTGGTCTCCATGTATCATAAATCTAGACATGTCAAATGAAAAGTAAGAGGGTTTCCATCTAATATTAAGTCATGGAACAGAACTTTAACTTTTGGGTAATTTAATAATAATTTATCAAAAGAGCATTCAATTGTGCGTGAGTGTGGAAAGAATTATTTTTTTTCATAAAAAAAACACTCAATGTCAAACTTGTGCAAGTGGCCTTTCATTTCCCTGGAATGGAGGTCGATTTCGTTGTAACAGGGTGGATGAATAAAATTTATAAAAAAAAGCATTCAATTTCCTTAAGTCTAATAAAGCATTTAATTTTGAATTTCATGTAATGGTAATAGTGAGATTTAGAACATAGCTAAGGAGACTGTGAGACAGTCTACTAATAAGCTCATACCAAGAGCTTGCCAACTAGACCAGAACAAACCCACCAATCATATGCTCTGTCATAGATACCTTGAGCTGAAAACTATTTTCAGAGGCAAGTCACAGTGCACGGTGAATACATAAAGCTACTTGATTTTTTCTAAAAATATTTTATCGTGGAAAACGATTAATTCATGTCACAGGCAAGTCACATGTCAATGAATGATGAATAGATAAGTCAATTATTTTCTTATGAATTTTTTTCAATATCAAGGACAATGCAAACAAAATTCCATCAAAGCTTGCTCTAAAAACTTGGAAAACTATTCATGATAGTAATGCATAGGAAATTATGGATGACAACTTCTTTGTTCATTGTATGAGAAAGACATAAGAATCTGAGTCGAAACGTTGCAATGAACAAAGAAGTTGTCATCCATATATTCCTCTGCATTATTGTCATTCCAACTTCTAAAAATACCTCTCAAAGAAGTTATTCATGAAAGGCAAGTCACATATCAGTGTATGGATGAATAAATAAAGCCAATGCATTATTTTTGCATGATTTTTTATCATTATCTTTACTAAACCTTGCATGAGATTCTTAGATCATTATCAAATAATCATGAAATTAAAACCTGCCCAAAAGTACTTAATATCAATAATTAGCAACATCAGAAATCCATTGACTGTATGAAACAAGTATAAAAGTGTTATTTTGTCACTTTCATAGTATGAATTAAAAATATTCAAAACGTTTACCATCCCAGACATCCCATTTTATAAGCTGGCATATACATGTCTCTTAATATCTTACACTGCCATAGAAATATTCTTTAAAATAATTTCAAACATTTACATACAGAAAGTAAACAAAGACAACTATATAAAGTTGTACAATATATACAATATAACATGAAATTATCATGTCCATGAAACCAACAAATTAAGATATGAAGATGAATCAATAATAAGATGGTAAGTTCAGTCCTTAGATATAACAAACACATATTTATATATTGACAAATATGTATCATCCTCAACATGTGACTACACCAAATTCATGAAATACTGGTCTTTATGCCATTACCTATTTAACTAATCCCTTATAACTCCTGTTTACAACCCAAATATTATACTTTATATTGTTATATTAGTCACATTTGCATGTCTATCGTGTTGAACAAGTATACACCTGTTTATGTAAAAAAATTACCTGTTTAAAACAAAAAAAGATTCAGTCCTTTATCACTGTAGTGAAAATATGACTTCCTACTGCTTGTGTTGAAATATTTATCATAATTCATTGCTAAATATATCATAGATTAAGTTCATATGTAACCGACAACAAGTCAGGATATGAATATGTATGATACTAAGAAGATAAAAGGTTCAGTCATGATATTGATCATATTTCATTGTTCTATAATAAATGAAGTTCTTATGATAATGAATCCAACAACAAATTAAGATGTGAAGATATTTAGTTAGTAAGATGAAGATAACCTTATATAGAGTTTTACCAATAACATCTAAACATTCCTGTATGTGATAAACGTCAAGGAAAATAAAGTAGGATAAAGAAAAACTCTCAAAAAGACAACACTCAATGAGAATTTATATAAATTCAACATAAGATTAACCTCTTTATGTAAAATCACTTAAGACGCTGAAATCTAGAACTTATTCTGTTGTTGCCGGGCGAACTTTGACCTCTCGTTGAGTAGAGACTAGACAAACGGTGACCTCTCGGGTCAAATACACAAACAAACGGGATAAACGATTAGTAGCATTGAATAGTTTTACATTTTAAACAGTTTGTTGTCTGCAGTCGCCCTGCATAAGAATGCTCAGCTTTCGACTAATGTTAGAGGATAATGGATCTTAGTATTCTGCCACCCACATAGAACACTATTATGCAAATCTTGGCATTAGATTATGCAAAACATTAAGCTTATTAAATGTTCTTTTGGAATAAGAAATTTGAGTAAGATATGTACATAAGATAAATCTGATTTAGTTTAAAATGATCTAAGATGTGGGAATCTGTTCAATTCAAAATAAAGCTTTTGACATTAGGATATTTAAAACGATTTGATGATTCAGAAAAAGGGACTGTTCAACTTATTCAACAACAAATACGCAAAAGGCCTGATTTCACTCATATGCTACGAAGGAAATAAGTTATGAAGACTAAATTTAAATACAATAAGTACAACTGCAAATATGGCTTATTTTGATTTAAAAAAAACCTTATACTTTCTGTCATGTTTTAAAATGCATTTTTCACATCATGTCAGTGGTTTTGTTTTTATCTTAGGTGATAACACAATTATCCAACATTAACTTGATCCAAAAAAATTACTGATGATAACAATGTTCAACTTTTGAAAAATTGTCATGATAATCTCACAGAAAATATTACATTCTATATAAAATGTGACTCAGTGTTCAATTAGGTTAAATAATGAAGTTAAATTGTTTAACCAAATGGCAACTTGTTTAATTCTGTCTTGTGAAATAAACATCATAATCAATACCTGAAACAAAAAACTGCAATGTTCAACAATTTTTAACTTAACTGAATAAAAACTAACTGCCTGTCTGAAAACTGAATATAGATTACCAAAACATTTTGACCTCTTGAATAGAATTATAAATGCAATTACCATTCTCATTATTTTTCATAAAGTCATACTTGTTGACTTCCATTAGCATCAATCCAATGCAAACATAACAAATAATTTAACTTCAGAATTTCACAGCTTACATCTGACCTTGTTTCAGCATCACTTATGATTCAGGCCAAAAAGGCAAAATGAGCATTTGAACAAGTGATGACAATTCGATGTTCATGCTCCAAGAAATCTACTATTAACAAAAGCAATTTTGACATGCTCTGTTTCCTTAATATTAGTACAGTGTGGTCGTGATTCATATAACCTATTGATACTAATGGTAGATTTAACTGGTCCTCAAACCATGTCACTCTAACTGACCCTAAGCAATTTGTTTGGTATGCAAGATATGTGTGATAAAACTAGACCGCCGTTGTCAATCATATGAACAGTGGTTAATAAAAGATGTCATGGTCATATAACCTATTTGTTTGATAGTTATCAATAAACTTATAAACTGTATGATCTCGTGATTTCGCAGGTCGCTAAGTTAACTTCGACTAAGTGGTCATTTTGTAAACAATGGTAAGAGTTACTGTTCCTGGTTACCTGTCAAACTGCCTGAAGCGGAACAAAACTTTTAACAGTGCAAAGTTCGGATCAGAGGGGCAAGGCGTCATTTTCTCAACACTACAGAATGTAAACGATATACGGAAACTTACCTGATGAATAAGCACGTCGGTTCGGTGGTAAACAATCACGATTTTCCGAGTTTAAATCTCAACAGGTACTCCAAACGGGTTCCCCTAAAACCTCCTCAAGTAACGCATGTCCACGTGTGACGTCACTTCTGGTCGTGCTCCTACTACTTCCCTAACGCACAATTACAAACATTGATAATACGCTCGGTACCTCTGGTGGTTGCTGACGGTGCAACGACGACCGATGATGTAAAATGATTTATTCTAACTGACAATGATAAGTAATTATTTTGATTACTGAATCATAAAGTAAACAAAGAATGTAAATTCTGTATTCATAATTCTGTCATCTATTTAAGAAATAATTAAAACACAATTTAAATTAATTATGTTTTCTTGTTAACCTGCAAGTTTGTATGAAAGCATCATAAACATATCAACAAGCAGCTGATATGGTCGAACTATATCCCCCCAAATGATACAAGATGTATAGATTTTACATATCTTATGAATAGAACTTTTTCTATCACAAGATTCCATTTTTCGACATTGCATATCCATGTCAGAACAAATACAACAAAATTTTAAAGGATATAAGAACACCTTTTTAATCAAAATACTACATAATACCAACATTATGTACATTTCCAATGTAACAGATAGGAGCTAGTTACTTGCGTTAAACGTTTTAGTCAAATAAACGATGTTACGAGCATAAACAAACTTTTTCTTAATGTATTTTGGATCTCAATGATAAATTTTATCATTTATAAATCAAAAGCTATAAATTATTATCCTCACTAGTCAAGAGGAGTCTTCATAAGCTTTCAGCTTTCTTGGATGTACGGTTCTGGAGAAGAAGTCGAAAATGCACAAAGTTTAAGGACGGATGGACGGACGTACGAACACCGGACACCATGCCTTGCCATAAGCCCACGTTAAAAAATCATGAGCTTTCAACAAAGACAATATTGAGATTGTATAGCCGCTATAGACAAGACAGTTCAAATGTCTGATTCCCTCGAACTGGACGAATAGGTCATAGAAGTTTCGTATAACTGGAACGACGTCAAGGTGAACGTCAACGTCCTTGCTGCATACAAGAGGGAACCAAGACGCTGGAAGTATTATAATGTTATTAATCAAGTTTGTTCGTATTGGTCCAGTTACAGGTCCAAGGTCTGCTGTATTGGCCCGAGGAGAAGCCAAGGGCCAATACAGAAGACCGAGGACCTGTAACTGGGCCAATACGAAACACTTGATTAATGACGTTTTTATTAATTAACGTCTTTGTAACACAACATTAGAGAGTTAATTTTTACCGAAATCTAAATTATCAATGAGGTTTATGAACTGTTATGTTGAAAGTTTTGAAGCGATAGCTTCGGACTCTCGCCATTTGTGTGTATTCGCATGCTCAGACTTGTATTGGCCCAGTCTGCTCGTATTGGCCCTGTTTTGCTCGTATTGGCCCAGTTTTCCTGTATTGGTCCAGTTGTGGATTCGTATAGTGCAGGCCGTATGAATTGTATAAGTGCCATATCATCGATAGTTAATTAATAAAGTGTGATAGTATATGTTGGAATTGCGGGTGATATGGAAACACTGCCCGTAACGTGAACGCGGTTTTGGCACCAATAGTGCTTCCCTTCACGAAACATCACGCGGGGACGTTATTTAAGGAAATGACCCACCACATACCACCCGCATCACAAGAAACTTCGTGGATCAAAACGACTAAAATCGTTCAGTAAATTCGCTTGATCTATCGCCGATAGAACACGTGTTGGACCACTTAGTAAGTCAGGAACGTCAACGGAAACCTCCTCCACAGACGTCTGCAGCACCTGCATGCGCGGGCATTATGGGAGGAATCTCATACGACGTCTAACTTCCTCATCAAAATGGCCACCATCCGTCGGTCCGTTCGTCCGTCCGTTACACGTTGTGACCGGCACATAACTTTGTAACTAATCAACAATTTCACTTCTAATTCATACTAGTTAAAATGGAGAAACATGTAATAAAGTGTCATGGGTAACAATGTTGAGAAGATTTGCTTTAAATTTAGGTAAGTGACACACTTGTGGGAAACTGTTTCAAGTCCTGTCCGGCTCATTACTCGATAGGAGACCTATCGAAATATATTGTTCGATTCTCGATAGAGTTAATATTTTAAAACTTGAATTCCTCGGAACTAGGTCGATTGTAATATATTAATGAGACTGGCTTATAAACTAATCATCACATTTTGGGGATATTGAAATACATAATGATATCAAGGTATGCCAAGATTAACAATTTGAAAATATGAGTACTCTGTTTAAAAACTGTTCCAAGTCCTATCCGGCTCAGAACATTTCGGTTGACCAAAAATGTTATTGAGATACATAGTAAGATGAAGGGAAGTCATAGTTAACAATTATATCTAATTTTCCATTTTTTTTGTAAAAAATAATTACTCTGATAGAAAAAGGCTCTATTAGTTCGGCCTAGAACTTCAGAAATATGTTTATTAGATGTGGTATTGAGATACAGAATGACATGCACGTTTGTCATGAATTACAATTTTGAAAATATGTTCGTAACATTTTGTGTTTATTTGAAATAAAAGGGACTGCATTGGAAAACTATAGGGAGTCCTGTCTTGTCAAAAGTTCTACCCTTTGTCTCAAAGGTTGATCAAACTTGGTATTGAAATGCATAACCACATTAGGGTGCATGTTTTATAGTTAGCATATATTTAGCTAGACTAAATTTTAGTCTCTGAAAATACATTTTAAATGCAGTTTTCTACTATTAAAATTGAAAGGAGCCCACTGAAGCTGTTCATTTTCAGTGCAGTGAACTAGACTTGCTATAATAATATAGACTTGTGTGGGTCTTTAAAGATATTTTGTTTCAGGGGCTGTTAGACAGACTAATATCTAGCTCATCTGGCCTGAATTATATGGGTTTGTGTCGCTCCCCTGTCCGTCAAACCTTAAACTCTAAAGTCTATAAGAAGACTTGAGATCACAGTTTTAGGAAAATGAAGAAAATTCAGTCTCCTTTTCATTTTACTTTGTTTTCTTCAAATTAAAGAAGTCAGACATTTCATTTCAGAGTCAAGTGCTCCCCACCCCAACGTCCCGATTGCTCCACCCTGCTGCTTTATCGTTGACAGAGGCTTAACCCAATAGATTGTTACACTCTCGCATTTTAGTTTTCTTTTGCCAAAACACAAAAATCCTGCAAATTACGTTTTCTCCATCAAATCAATATTTTCGTGCATTTTGAATGCACAGACATTGTAAGTTGCGTTCGGGCGACTGATTTACTGACTTACGGGATTTTTTCAAAAGAACAATTAATAACCAACAGGTTAAAAAAGGTGACTTTATTTTGCAGTTGAGCTAAAAAGTTTTAGATGGCTTTTGAGATGTAGGTAATTCACATAGTCATGATCGTAAACCAAAAATGAGATCTACTAGTTTTACTAGGACGAAATGGACGGATTTAGTTATTGCAGATTCTCGGTCAGATCAACGCAAAGTCAGGTTTGATCCCTTTATTTCACTTGATGAATTCAAGGAAGAATAGACTTAATACACGAAATCCAATTAAAATACAGTAACTCAGTAAGTTTAGGTAGGCAAAATTCACTTGAATTATTTTCTTGTTATTTGACATAAAATAGATCGATGTAGTGGAATAATTACTAATAAGATACAATAAAAATGTATTCATGTCCATATTAAATAAGTTGGATTAGATTGTATTGGTTGTTTTTTCCCTCGAATACGAGGGGTACGGCATACGCGTTTGTTTTCACTGCATCCTGCTGATTGAAGCGTTCGTAGGAGCTAGGGTTTAATTAGTTCCAATTAGAATCTCGGATACTATAACACGTTGAAGCATATAAAACTTCATTTTTATGTAAAAAGGTAAGTATAGAATTGTCATAAATCGAGTGGTCGTGCATATGCTTCCAAATGATAATCGGAGATCATGGTCAACCCTTATAATGTTTAATCTACTTGCAGTGGCTAAATAACTAACAGATGTACACGCACAGGGGTTCGAATCTCGGAGTGGACAATATAACAAAAAATATTCAAAACCTGGACCATAAAATCTTTATTTCTTGACCGATTTCGTTCAAATTTGAGATGTAGGTTTATCTCAACATATGAAAACGATATATGAGTTCAAACGTCCAGGTTTTGAATATTTTTTTGTTATATTGTCCACTCCGAGATTCGAACCCCTGTGTGTACACGTATATCCTTTGTTTAGTTTTGATCAGAGTGTTATGAGATTGTAGATGTGATATGTGAAATCTGTGTGATTAAGCCTCTCATAGGAAGTCACACGAATGGGTTCCGATCTCAATGTTGGCCTTTGTAGCAGTTTGACCCATCCTCGATAACCTAGGGCTTTCGTTCCGATAAATCTACACGTAACGAAAGCGCTGCATGGATGATCGAGGATGCAGTTTGCCTAATCTAACACAAGACTCTATTGTGTTGGTTCGAATCCCGCATGAAACTCGACCCGCGAAAAAAAGTATAAAAGAGTTCTATTAGATATGTTTGATTCCAAATATATATATGTTACATCAGACCGTAGTTAACCCCAAATATAACCCCTCAAAAAACAAGTCTAGATCAAAAGTGAACCACATCTGAATACCATCCGAAAAGGTATTTCAATGTAAGTGGATTTGTGTTCTTTAAAACATTTATATGCCTGTGTATACATTTAAACAACATTTTCACTTCTATGACCTATCTAGTTTTTTTCTATTTCATTGTTTAACACGACAGTTATATTTTGGTATAACAAAAGTATTTATCATATGTATTAAGTCAATCGTAACTATTTATATCGTCGCCTTTTATTAGTGTATATCAACTTATTTAATAATCTATACATTATTAGTAGGCTTTATTGAACTATTTAACCGTCCTATCTATTCCCTTTGTGTATCAGTTATTTCGGTCAGATGCCGTTTAGCCTGATCTAATTAGCTCGAAGATAATTACGTCTGGGTGCTAATTAACGGGCCACGGATTTCGCGCATCTGTTCGTGCAGTAAACGGGCCCTTTGTCTTAACGCGTGCGCTCATGCATGAGCTAACATTTCACAATTGAATATTCGATCGTATTTACTCCACAAAAGTCATTGAAAAGTTTGATTGTTGCTCGTAGAATAAATGATGTCCATTTATTAAAGAAATCGATAAAATCGATGTGTTCATTCTTTGATGATTCAATTAGTTTCTCAATACGTTCCCTTTTTTTCAATTAACACATTGTATACCTGTTACAACAAACAGTGTTTTTTCAGAATTTCTTTCTGAACGATTAAGGTAATAACCATTAGTGCAAGAAAGCGAATAGTCAACTTATGCAAATACCAACAGAGATCGCACGTGTTCACTGTTATTAGTCATCTAGAATCCATCATCAGAGAAATCAGGACACAGCGCATGCGCATAGCAAGACACTTCCGCGTTATAACGCCACCTATCGGGCGCTATATATTGTCAAATCGGGCTTTCGTTCGCTTAGCTCTTCTGTCAGTGCTAGGCAGGCCACGGGTATAGTTAGACGAGCTCGCGGGTTAGCCAAGGATTATCCAATGTATCTCTCACTTGCAACACACGGATGACGATTCGTATGATGGAGAATGGATGAACTTATAGGGATATTATTCTTGAAATGCTTTATTATGGATAGATAAGGGAATTCCTTGTCATTACCCATTGGAATAAGCGATTGCTTGGTGCCGTCTAAGGACCATTCTGTAAGAAATCCAAGAAAGGGGGTGGACGCTACCAAAAGTGGTTCCACCGAAATGAATGGATACACTCATGTACTACGTGTGTCTCTTTTGGGCCTGATTATACTAAAAGTAGCTTTTGGTCAGCACTACACCGACAAATGGGCTATACACATCGTTGGGGGAGAACGGAAAGCTCGGAGTGTGGCAGAAAAATACGGATTTATGTATCGTGGTCAGGTAAGAAAAAAATCCACAAAATTCTTTGATGTAAAATTATTTTTCTTTAACATATACATTCGTCCATTTGGTAACTGACACCGGAGAATGAATGGCAGTTGTTACAGCATAGTGGCATTTTTTCCAATTCCTTGTAAAAATAGTGTCACTTGTCAAAAGCTATTTTCGTCTCTCTCTAGCCCAGTAGCCTATTCACGGGCGTGAAACATCTGTCTTGAATACGACCAATTCCATTGGTACTAATTGAAACATCATTGCTAATTGATAACAAAAGGACGGACAGTCGCCTCTACCGTTGCGTAATATTAGGTAACCGCTTTAGCTAAGTGTATGAACTGGCATCATTACTGCAAAACATGCCATGCTCGAACTACGGCATCAAAGTCTTTTATTTGAAATTATTCATCAAAACCTTGACTCTAATTTGCCTTATTCATAAAATACTTTGCTTGAAATGCTTAATCAATGTGAAGTCTGGATGTCCAATTAGGGCATGATTCACTGAAATTCAGGAAGAAGGGAACGGAACTATTGTTAGCAGAGGCATTGTCTGTTTCACCCCTTGGTGCCAGCTTCGTATTGATTGTGTAACAAGGCTTTCACACAAGAGCGGCCAAACTGCATGCTATATATTCTCTCATCTTCTTTCTTGTATCTCTTTGTGCTCTGAGAAAATCATTTTCAATAAAACTTCTTTACATCAATGAATATAGATCTTTAAAGTATGACGTGCTTGGTCTTTTTAGGAAAACACAAATTTTGAATAATTTATTCACATAATTTTAAAGTCACGCTCCTAACCATAATACATGTCGGAAATATATTGAATTATTTTGAAAAGGATAAGATATATTTTTCTTATCAATTTGTTGCTAAGCAAACATTCATTATCTTGTATATCTTCAGTGGTTTTAGTGTTATTGTGATCTACAGCCATTATCTAATGAAACAATATGTGGAGTAAAATCTACTGTGTTATGACAGCTCCAAGGAAATTGTATGTTTACTGGTGTTAATTTTTCATGCAAACATCATCTATGAAAGACTGACTTTTATTTGTGTAATGGGTGTTTACATGTTTTATAAAGCATCGTACCATGAAGAGAATGTCAATATTCAGGAACAAAAGTAGCCAGGCTCAATGTTATATTTATCAGTATTGTTGTGCTTGTTGAACAAATTCCAGTACACCAGAAGTAGCTATATACTATATATAACAATAGGCTTTTGTAATATAGAGCAACTGTCAATATGACATGACAATGAGTTAGTATAGATTTCCTTGTGTAAGATAGTTCCTTCAAATTATTCATTAATTAGGAAATCCATAATGATTATGATATAATTATATATATTTTTCTTCTGAAATAATTTCCTATTAATAATCTTGATTAAGATATTGATCCTAGTTTTATTGTAATTATTACAAGGCCTAAGTCATGTAATGGCAGTGTACTTCATTATGCTATTTAACAAGCTAAATATCTCTAATGATATTCTCACGACAGCTGATGTGCTTTACTTAATTCAAAACCAATTAGGATCCAATCTCATGACATAATTTGATTATGGAAGGAAATAAAAATTAGATAATTATGAGAGCAAAGGAAAATTTATTTTTTGTGAAAAAAAATATATAGCTATAATTTTATGTTTTACTTAACTACAAGGCGTATATGGATGCGTAACTCTTTATACATGAAATAGCGACTTCATACATTAGAACAGCTTTTACCTCAATTATGAAATATTTTGTTTTCTTTCCGACACTCTAGAGAAAGCATATACTTATTCACTGCACAAAATAATATCTATTAATGTACTGAGGACAGTAATGTCTCATTTTGATAATGATCAACATTTTTATTTCATCTAGAAAAAGAATTGGCTCCAAATCACAAGGCATCTTTCAAATAAATGTTTTGATATTTTTCCTTGTATTTTTTTCAAGTTGATAATAAAAACCAGTCATAATAAATTAACTCTTTTCCTGCACAAATAATGTGTCGAATGTCAATTGTTTGCAGTAATTCCTTGGGCTGTAGGTTAATTGCTACATAAGGAACATTAGAGAAGATATTAGACCCATCTTTAGCAGGGTATTTGTATGAATGTAAACATCACTGATTACATTTATGAGAAGTATCACATATGCCTGCACTAATCATGGTGATATGTTGGCATTATAAACAAGAGTATTAGTGGAACAGTTTGAATTACTCGGCTTACATGGCTTGCTTGGCTTTGTGGGTATGTACGGAGTATCGATGTAGTTCAACACTTGGCTTAGCAGACTCTTTTTACTTACCGGTACAATTTATGAAGAAAGTGCTAATAGCATTAGCATAGCATCATTCTTAACAGAGGTATTGGTTAAGTTTATTACCATAGTTTGAAAAAAGTTATAGATAGTCTAAACTTTGTAGGTATTGAGTACAAAGCTAGATAGTCTAAACTTTGTAGGTTTTGGGTTCTAACGTAAAAAGTGTTGATACTCTGCTAAAATAAGCAAATTACTTGCAAAAGAGTATTTTGTTAAGAAACCGACTCGACTATTGAAGTCCACTTTGAAGGCACTATTTCTCTAAGCTTTGAGGGTATGTGAAGGAAGGTGTCCTATGGTTTTGAGGGAGCTACTATTTCTACTAAATTTACACTTAGTCATATAGGCAAAATTCATTTTTGTTGGGAAATTTTTCTCATATGAAGGTTTAAATTCTTTTTTTCTGGTTACTTGGACAAGATTGAGTACTCTTTGCCTAGGAAGCAAACTTTGTAATAGAGGTACGCTCATACTAAGTAATAGTTCATATGTACTGGGATTTAATACACTGTGGGGCTGGCACACTTATCATTTGAAATATTCTAAGAGTTAAACTTTTACTTATACTAGAAGCTAAACATATTGGTGTTTTTGTTGTTAGAACACCTTAAGTACATTTATTTAAAGGAACATGTTATTAAACAGCTTAGATATTGCCAAGCTGGAACTAACTCACTCACCATCCTGAGTTGAAAGGTTTGTGTTTATTATGTATAATGTATGTATATGTAAATATAAAACATGTATTCATAACTATAGTAATTTTCTTTCACATAACAGTATACAGAATGTATATATTTGAATCAATATAAACTTTTCACTTTTATGCAAGGTACCCAACCATAAGAAGACATGAATCAATCAGCCACAGAGATATTCAGAATCCCCTATAATATGCAATAGGTTATAGTAATATGGCCACCCCTCACTATGACCAATGCATAACTAATGTGCAGCTACAACCTCATTGGCAGGAGATAGTAGTCAATGCCTTGTAGCGTCTCAAAACCAGTTTGTAATAGATTTAATCAAGAACGCTGTTTTCATAAATTCTGGAAACCAGGAATTTCGACCGACCAGTAGAATGGCCGACCTGGTATACCACTATATATGGGCCATTAGGAAGCGATGGCAAAGTTTACATCATATTGATTTTGTAGCTAGCTTCTGGCTCCAAATTTCTTGATGGTTTTGATTGTGTTTGGCACATGAATACAAGAGCACAACTTGGCTCTAGTGAGGGTTCTTCATAGTCTCATTGAAGTCTGGAAGGCCACTGGTGAAAATATTTATTTCAAACATTCTAATGATAATTTAAAGGTTGTTGAGTGATGTTTATTTTGAGATGAAACTGTAGTTGATGGGAAAACCAGTTGAAATAATTTAATCGTTGCCTTACGAATTTGAAACCCTTTGAATATATTAGTACCATATTACAGAAGTGGCTGGATATTTCAGGTTTTGCAATGTCATAAGAACTATCAAGTCAACCCAAAACCACTTCCCAATTCACAACTTGATCTGTGTATAATACAGACAAGAGAAGTTAGATAGTTAATCAGATAAAAAGCTTCAGCCCATTTCATCTTATAAAGGTTATAGTAAAAGACTCTTGTGAAATATTAAGAACTATTAAGTCAACTCCCACCCACTTCCCAGTTCACACCCTGATCTGAATATAATTCCGACATTTTTAGATGGATAGTTAATCAGATAAAGCTCCAGCCCATTTCATCTTATTAAGGTTATAGTAAAAGGCTCTTGTGAAATTGTTAAGAACTATTAAGTTAACTCCCACCCACTTCTCCAATTCACACCCTACTCTATGTATATATCCTGCAAGAGAAGCCAGAAAGTTCCTCTGATAAAAACCTCAAGCTCATTTCATCTTATCTCCAGTAATTTTTCTCTTAACCACCTCTGTCATTTTGATAAAAATGTTTTGCGCACCAGTTTATATCCTGATGGAACTCCATCAGGGAATGTAAACATATAGTTTTTAGCCGTGTACTGAATGCAGGGAGACAGCCAGGTTAGCAATCAGTCGGGGAGCAAGGCAGGAGATAAGGATTGAACCATCTTCATGATGTAGCTGACTTATTGCCTCACTCCATCAGCTATCAGTCTGCAAAATGGGGGGTTGGGGGTGGGGGGGGGGGGGGGGTTCCCTGGAGGGGTAGGTGTCCCCTTGATAGCATGGCATTACTCCCCCTTCATCCTGATAGATACTCTGACCTCCAAGATTTGTAAAGATTACCAAACAAAATTTATTCCTTCTAAATGTTATTTTGCTCAATGTTTTAATTTATAAAGGTGTTTTTTTACCGTTTTTGTTGGAGAGGGCAAACCTTCAAACTACACACTGAAGACCAATATTTGAAGTATTTAAAGAAAGAGATTATAATTGCTTACTAAATATAAAATATTATTCCCTCTGTTTACTATTAAATCTTATTAGATGAAGGTCTACATGATTACCAATATCCTTACACACCATTCTACATACTTAAATAATTGAATATGAAATGTAAACCATTAGAGTAACATAACAAAAATGAAGGAATAGTAATTATTCAAATATTTCAAAGACTAAATTTTAGTCTTGCGCTATTCCCCCTCCTGGTAATAACGCTCTCCTCTCGCCTACATTTTTCATTTTTAATAAAAAATTCAAAACTATTAAAAAAACTTCACAAGTTTGTTATGTTTTACACACTAATTATATGGTTATTGTCTGGCCCTTGAGCTGTGAGCTACAAGAGAATGTGATCCATCCATGATGAACACCTAGGGCACTTTGGACAAATTGAAATAGGGAGCTGAAGAGTGCTTAAAAAATGCTCATGGTGTTATCGGTGGTAGTTCGAGAAGCATCTCATGAATGTTGAATACCTGTATTGATAACAGGTCACAGGAGCATGCTAGGGCTGCACCCTTACCAATACCATGTCAAATTATCTCTATTCATCCATGTTCAGTCATCAACAACTCTTATCATTTGCCCTGAAAATGTATACTATCAGTACCATCTGTTCTTGGCTGGAGCTGCAGGAGAAAGTGAGAATGTAACCGGAAACTGATAACTCATCTTTGACAGGCGATAAGCAGTGCTCGATCGTAGCTAGCTTCTACCTGTGCCCGCTCCTGTTTGTTTGTTCACAGCACTTCAAAGTGCATGGCCTGCTGATTGATAATCCAGCTCCATGTTATTCGATGCCTCCAATCTTCATTGAAGAAGGGCACCTTGTTCATGTATCCTCCTGGCCACCCTGGTCGGGTCTCTTGCTGTGGTACAGGCCATTGCTCCACCTCTCTGGGTTATAGGGCAATATCTCGCCTCTACTCTGTGGGTTATAGGGCAATATCTCGCCTCTACTCTGTGGGTAATAGGGCAATATCTCGCCTCTACTCTGTTGGTTATAGGGGAATATCTCACCTCTACACTGTGGGTAATAGGGCAATATCTCGTATCTCCTCTGTGGGCTACAGGGCAATACTTCACCTATCTTTTGTGGGTTATCGTACAGGGCATTATTCCACATCTCTTCTGTGGAGAACAGGGCTTAAGTCCAACCCTATGCAAGATACAGGGCACTGTTCCTACTTCCTATACAGTCACAAGACATTACTCATCCTATTGCTTGTGGGTTACAGGTCAATATTTAATGTATTTGGATTACAGTGCAATTCTCCAAATCTCTTCTGATGGTAACTGGGAGTTATTTCCTCACCATACCTCTATGTGATACAGGTGGTTATTTCATCTTTCCCTTGTGGGTTACAGGATGGTACTTCACCTCTCCATAGTGTGGTACAACATAGTGTTGTCATGATATTTTGATGTAATGAATTTCAAATGTCACAAGCACATTAATCTGCTATTTAATTCACTTCCAACTGATGAATGGGCCTTGAAATATTGATGATATACAAATGATGACAGAATACATCAGATTGTATGAAGAGGACATTTTCACGTCATGTAGCCTGATATGTTATTAGTTCATCTAGGCAGAATATAGCAGCCACTATTTAATACTTAATGAATGAAACAGTTCAACATGAATTGCATGATATTTCTGGAGTTAATGGTTAATACATTGGCATATTGCCTCCTGTAAGTTTGTGGGTGGAATATAATTTATATCATCCTAGGAATTGATATGTGTCGAGGAGAAATATCAGGAGGGTGATAAATATCATTTATTACAGATCGCCGTGTGAAAAAAGGGTTACATTCAGACTGATGATTAGATTTGGAGGATTGTAAGGGGAATATTTGACGTCTCATTTTATGAAGCAGAGCAATCCAATTTACTCTAGCAATAGTGGTGAAAACTTATTTCAAGAATTCATTCATCCAACCCAGCACATGGTGAGATTCTTAACATTTGGCTGAAACTTTTGCTCGTTTTGAACTTTGTGTCATTATTATAAAGAATCGCCCTCTGAGGATAATAGGAAAGATCCTGTATATACAAAGCCGCATAGCCCATCCAGATCATTTATTTCGCTGACTTGACACATTTAGGCCATGAATTATTAACAACTTTTCAAAATCTGACAGCTATAAGTTGGAAAATTTAATTTTCGCAGAAAAAGCAATCTTAAACCCATCCATGGACAATAATATGGATTTAGGGATGTCAGTAGCTGCAACAATAACATAATTTAAGCATGGAAGTTTAGCTTGAGAATGCTATCTCCCGCACCCTCACACCGAACAAACATAACCCAGGCTTGATCTCAATAATAAGAAGGGCTTGAAGCATCAGGGGGTCCAACACAAGTAGACATATACTCATACATTTATTAGAGCAGAAAACATCTGTTGGTATGAGAACATCTTCACGGTATGCTCTGTTGCTGGTATTCTCTACGGATGGCTGAGTGGGCATCTCTGGTTGATGTGCGGTTTATTGCCCCTTGCACACCTGTCAGAATTGAAGTCAGCTAACTCCTCACTTTATGTGCCAAATGTGTAATAAAACTTAGAGCAGGACATAATGTATGTAGACATTGTAATATGCCATCATTGGTCTGACAGTGTGCTCTGTCGTCTGGTGTGGGTTTCTCAAACTGCAACAGTGATTTTGTCCAATGCACGTCATTCTTTTTATGGCTCATTCAGTGACTTCTCACTAAAGGGTACATTTTGTGCTGAATGTGATATAAAGCCTATAGCAGGACTTAAAACTATGTAGGCATTGTAAAATCTTTTTGTGACATTCCCTCTTGTATTCACAGTATGCTCTGTTGCCAGCCGTGTTGGCTTTTTGAACTGCAAAGTGTGATTTTTGCCTCATGCACATCATTCTTTCAAAGGTTTTGTCACTGACTTTTGCTTTAGTGTCAAATGTGTAGTAAGACTTATGGCACGACTAAAACTATGTGGACATGATGAAATCCTTTTTGTAATCTCCCTTCCTGTATTCACAATATGCTCTGTTGCCTGCAGTGTGGGCTTCTTGAACTGCAAGGTGTGATTTTTGTCCCATGCACATCATACATCAAAGGCTCAGTCAGTGACTTCTGGCTCCAAGGGAGCATTAGGTGCCCAGTGGGTTATAAAACCTAGAGCAGGACTTAGATGTAGGTAGACATGATGAAATCCATTTGTGATCTCCCCTCTTGTATTCACAGTATGCTGTTGCCCGTCGTGTTGACTTCTTGAACTGCAAAGTGATTTTTGCCTCATGCACATCATATATCATAGCCTTAGTCAGGCTCCAAGGGAACATTATGTGCCCAGTGGGTTATAAAACCTAGAGCAGGACTTAGAAGTAGGTAGACATTGTGAAATGCTTATGTTGGTCTCACCTTCTATGATCACTTACGCTCTCTGAAATGCTAGTTAGTCTCTGGGATCACAGTATGGTCTGAGGCTGGCAGAGTGGCTACTCACATTGCAGGTTTGCGATTTTATCCCATACACACCATACATCATAGCCTTAGTCAGTGACTTCTGGCTCCAAGGGAACATTAGGTGCCCAATGGGTTATAAAACCTAGAGCAGGACTTAGATGTAGGTAGACATTGTGAAATTCTTATGTTGGTCTCACCTTCTATGATCACTTACGCTCTCTAGCTGGCCGAGTGGCTACTCACTTACACTGCAGGTTTGCGATTTAACCCCATGCACATCTGTCAGAATTAAAGTCAGCACACTCCTCACTTCAAGGGAACATTTTGTACTATATGGGCAGTAAAAGTAAGAGCAGGACTAGGAAGTATATAGACATTGGGAAATGTTTTTGTGGATCCTCTTTTGTGTTTACTTGGGTTCTGTGTATGATTATCAATGTCACATCTCTTCTTTTGTACTTTTAAGGCTATCTGGCTTCAACCGTTAACTTTTATAAGTTGTCTTTTATGGTTTAACCTTCTAGATTTCATGTTAATTAGCAGCCCCGTCTAAGGACGGGGCTGCTATCAGTTTTTGTGAAGTTTCCATCGCCGCCACCGCCGCCGCCGCCGCCGCCGCGTCCGCCGCCGCCGCCGCACTCGTACTACTAGCTATAACTTTTTCCCCCTAAGCTTTCCAGAACTCTTATTCATACCTTACTCCTCATACCTCGGGGGAACGATTTTGACACATTCACTTTCAAGGTCAAAGGTCAAGGTCACGAGCTATGTATTCACACTTAGAATTCCTTGTAAACGCGATAACTTGAAAAGTTTTTGTGCTATGAAGCTCTAACTTGGTATATATCATCCTTGGAAAAGTAAAAAAATTTGAAAAGGTTTTGGCTACAATCCGTCAAAGGTCAAGGTCACAGCAAGGTCATGACGTAAGCATGTTTTAGCGAAAATGCTTAATTTTAACTATGATCACTTTTAATCAATACATGATTGTTATACTCAATAAAAAGTGTTCAATGATTGTGTGACCTTGAAGGTCAAAGGTCAAGGTCATGAGATATGAGTTATTACAAAATGCACTAAATTGGGGTATAACTTTATCCCATTTAGCTTTTCAGAACTCATGAACATGTCTAAATGTTAATACTTCCAGGGAATCATTATGACATGTTCACTTTCAAGTTCAAAGGTCAAGGTCACGAGTTATAAAATCACCACAAAATTCTTTGTAAACACGATAATGTGAAAAGTTTTTGTGCTATGAAGCTTTAACTTGGTATATATCATCCTTGGAAAAGTATAAAATTTTGAAAAGGTTTCGGCTACAATCCGTCAAAGGTCAAGGTCACAGCAAGGTCATGACTTATACATGGTTTAGCGAAAATGCTTAATTTTAACTATGATCACTTTTAATCAATACATGATTGTTATACTCAATAAAAAGTGTTCAATTATTGTGTGACCTTGAAGGTCAAAGGTCAAGGTCATGAGATATGAGTTATTGCAATTCCTTGTAAACACAATAACTTGAAAAGTTTTTGTGCTATGAAGTTTAGATTTTGTATATATTATCTCTTGAGAAGTTCAACATTTTCAAAAAGTTTTGGGTACTAACTGTCGAAGGTCAAGGTCACAGCAAGGTCAACATATATGGAGAAAATGGATTAATTGTATTTTTAACACTTTATTTCATTACAATAATGTTATACTCAATGAAATGTGTTCATTGATTGTGTGACCTTGAGTGTCAAAGGTCAAGGTCACGAGAAAATTCCCAATTTGGTGAGGCCTGTAAAAGGCGGAACAGGGTAAGGCGAAACCCAAAGTTCCGGGGCTGCTCTGCTTTTGCGGTATCCCGCAAACGCTAATCTAGTTTGTTTTGCTTCTAACTGATGGGAGTGTTTATTGAGTTGCAAGGAAGTCATCACTTCAAAGTGTTAGAATTCATGTCAAATCAAATTTTACAAATATAACATTGTAGGTTTTAAATCATCTTATATGCATCTTTGACATTGAAAAGTAACTTTTAGTCACTTGTATGAGTTTTCTGATTCATATACATTTGAATGAAGTGAGTCTTGAGGAGAATTTAACACTGAGTGAATTAACAATAAGCACCTTCTACGTTTATGAATAATAAATACCTTAGAAGCAAATAGGATAATCGTCCAATTATATTTCTCCACTCACAGCAACAGTCATAAAAATTGTTAAGAAAAATGAACATTATAAAGTGAAAGGTATCACACATACTGAATGATTCTGTAAGTACATGTTAAAGATGAAAGAGTATAAAGCATGAACTGGATAAAGTAAGAAAGTTTCAGTGAGTTTGAAGCTAAGATTTGGTGCACAATGGCACAGAAATCTTTAAGACTTGGTTGATCAGGACCAACTGTTGTCTGTAAGCCAGACACTAAAATAAAATAAAAGCCTAAGCAAGTCTAGAATAAGACTTGAGAGCTCAATTTAAGGAAAATGAATAACACTCAGTCTCCTTTTCATCATTATTTGTTTCTTCAAATTTTAGATTCATTGAAGACATTTAATTTCAGAGTCTCAAAGATATGCTTACTCTCCATATTTAAAGAAAGTTTCAGCAATAGATAAACTTTGTGGTTGTCATTGATTCAGACGGCGCCTGGAGAAATGGCAAACAGCACATTGTGTTACATTGGAGGACAGAGACAGTTTGAATTAAAAGTCAACATAGTATAATTGATAGTACGATAATGTTTATTGACATTTTTAATTTGAACAGCTGTGCAATGTATTTACTTTACCATTTTCTTATGCACACTGTATTTCACTATTTTCAAGGCAAGCCAAATTCTAGAGTAAAGATGTCTCTATGTTCCTCAATTTCCAAATTTTTACAAAATGATATACGATGGGTAGCATCAAGTTTCATTGTCTAGTATTTAATGTTCTGTCTGTTCTTTGTTTGTTGAAGTAATAAAGTACATATTTTTATTGAAATTTTCTTTAGTATATTTGTTGTCATTTTATTTGTTGCTGTATGTCTCATTTATATCCTTGAAACAGAATCTACACAATATGTTCAATTTCTGTGAAACAAAATTGGATACCATGAGTCTTACTTCGATATTGAATTAAACAAGGGAGACAACTGTAATAGAAAGGGAGATAACTCTAGAAGACAAATAATCCTGAAGTGATTACACTGCTAGGCTCTTGTGGAAATGATAAGTACCCCATGGCGACTGCTGCCCGAATTTACCAGCCGTTCCCGACTCGGAATCCATTCATTGGGATGCAAACAGTGTTTATTTAGTTAGTCTGGTCAATGTAGATTCCGCATGAAAGAACCCTCAAATCCATCCCATTTCCTGACCTATTGTCCAGGGTTCGGCCTGATAATGAAGGCAAACAGTGGTTCTACTTGCCTGCGTTATAATGTCCCCTTTACAGTTGGTTTTCTTCATCATTGCGTTTTATTATGGCGACAGTGTCTTCGGATGTAATTTGCTTCTTGATTGTTTTATTGCTTATGTGAAGAATTCAATGAATGTTCAAACATTGCTTCGGTGTATTTCAGTCCTGGTTGTTGATCTGAATTGGCTTCTAATGTTTTGACTATGGTCCCAATCCATTTTGTGGAAGGTTTTGAAGTTGTCGAAGACCAGTTCTGTTTTTGATAGAGATTTGATCTAAAATTAATCCTTGTTTAATAAGGCAATAAATGTTAAAGAGACACTTCATTTTTTGTTGCTGTTTGGGTTGGCTTTTAAACATGACAAAACAAATCTTGTACAAAATGCCAAATAGTAAAAAATAAGTATTAAAAAAATAGCTAATACTATATTTGGATCCTTCTTGATAATTTCTATAATATCTTAATTAATCCATAAAAAAGCCAAAACCATAACAAGGAATATAAAGCGGTTCAAAAATAGTTATGTTTTTTGAATAGCTAGATCAAGTAATCAGTAATCTTAGTGTTCCGTTCCTCATAGTTCCACAACAAACACTTGAGAGTTCCATTCAAGTTTATATAAATCCATCGAACGTACATACAGTCGCACAAAATATAAGGTTTGGTACGTAAAAAACGATCTCGCTTCCCTAACACAGGAAACCGGGAAACACAACAAAAACTGCGCACGCACTATATTGCAAGGGAGATAATTCAAGTAATTGTAAGGCTATCCGCTAAAGCTTAAACCTTAAATGCCTACCGCTACACTCCCCTCAAATTAGACCTACTCTAGGCTAATTTCTCAAACAATCGCACAACTATAAACTATCACTAATTTATAGAAATTGATAACCTCATGGAGAAAATGTTATGAAGTTACTCAAACTTATTTCATAAACAATGAAAGAACTCTTAACAATGTATGAAATACAACTACAACTCTGAAATATGAATTAACTCTGAGTAAAACTTGAAACGCCAAGTATATGCCTGACTTACATAATATTCAATGGCATAATATTCCTACACACTTTCTTACACTAATACAGTAACCCTAAACATTGGGATTATAAGAAATATAGCATATGATAATAGAATAAATTGCTTAATTGCATGAAATAGAAATGTTCAAACTGTCAATACATTAATGTCTTTGAGGTTGACAGTTAAGTTTGCACATGTAATTCACAGTTCAATGCAATTCACTGTCCATAGTTCATCATTGTTCAGTGATTTTCAGTCCACAAATTCACATAGTTCATAACTCTCAACTCATAGGTCACAGTTCATAGGTTATAACTCTCAGTTCATGGTATCATGTATTATGGACTCATAGTTCATTCTTCACTCTCCAACAGTAAGACTAGTTTATGGATTGGTCTATTCAGATAGGTGATAGGAAACAGTCTTTTCCCATCATTTGTAAGGTCACGACTTGCCATTGCAAGCTTCACACTACGTACAAGTTTGTCATTTCCAGGATAGACATCACAAATTCTGGCAACTTTCCACTGATTGCGTGACAAGTTATCATCCTTGATCAACACGATATCACCTTTTCTAAGGTTACTTTGTGGTCTCAACCACTTCTGACGTACTTGCAAGTTTTTGATAAACTCACGTTTCCACCTATACCAAAATTCATTCACACAGTGTTGAACTCTTCGCCACTGTTTTCGAGAGTAAACGTCAGCTTTCTGAAACTTTCCAGGTGGGGGCAAAATGATACTTGATTTTGTTGTGAGTAGATGATTGGGTGTCAAAGGTTCTGGCGAAATAGGATCAAATAGATTTTCTACTGTTAGTGGTCTACTATTTACAATAGCCATTACTTCAGCCATCAGAGTTCTCAAACCTTCATCGTCCAACTGTTTTCCAACTTGAGACAATAGACTAGACAACACACTGCGGATAGTGCGGATTTGACGCTCCCACACTCCCCCCATATGACTAGCGCTCGGAGGATTCATTACAAAGGGAATAAAATCACAGTTTTTGTCAAGAAGATAATTCTTTATCTCCACTGAGTCATACAACTCTTTCTCTGCACCAACAAAGTTAGTTCCTTGATCACATCTCAATTGCCTAACTGAGCCTCTCACAGCAATAAAACGTCTAAGAGCATTTATGAATGAGTCAGTTGACAATGAGTTTGCGACTTCAATGTGTACAGCACGACACACAAGACATGTGAATAAAACGCCATAGCGCTTTAATTCTTTTCTTCCTTCTTTGATATAGAAGGGTCCAAATATGTCCATTCCACAATATGAAAACGGTGGTGCTTCAGCCATTCTATCACTAGGTAAAGGTGCCATCTTCTGTTCTTGAACAGAGTGACGCAGTCTTCTGCACTTTACACATTTAGATATATGATGTCCAACTAAAGACGAACAGCCTAGAATCCAGAATCCGTGTGATCGGATTGCATTCGAAGTGATTCCACGTCCTTGATGGGCTACGTTCTCGTGAAAGTGTTTCACAATGAGATTTGTGATGTGACTCCGCCTCGGCAGAATAACTGGATGTTTTATCCTATCTGAAAGGTCACTATGCTGGATACGTCCTCCAACACGAATCACACCATCTGTATCTACAAATGGATCAAGTTTAAATAAAGGGCTAGTCCCTTTCACTTGCTTGAGCGATTGCTTACACTTTCTTTCGCTCTCTCTGTCATCAGGACAGACATTATCACACACATTTCTGTTTCTCCTCAGAATTTCCAACTCTTTTGGAAACATCTCTGCTTGTACAGCTTTAATTATCTCAACAGATGCTTCATTCACATCATTCACAGATAATTCATTGACACTAGCATTTTCACATGATACAAGTTTCACACCTTGTACTCTACTGCGAGCACTTGACAAAAGCTTTTGTTTTAATTTCAAACAATGAGCAACAGCTTTCTTAGCACTGCTCCAACTCGAGCAATGATCAAGACGACTGACTTCGAAGGAAGTAACAACAGTCGATGCGAGGGTTTTCACTCGCTTCACTTCCACATCATCACTTGATATCTCAAATGACACACTTTCATCATTCTCAAGATCCAAAGAATTATCACATAGGAATTTGGGACCATTGAGCCATGAAGAATTAGCAAAATTCACTGCACTCATGCCTCGTGAGGCTTCATCTGCCGGGTTATCTATACCCCTAACATGTTTCCACTGACTGGATTCTGTGTGTTCCCTAATCTTCTGAACACGGTTTGCAACGAACACATGATATCTCACTGAATCATTAGCTATATATCCTAACACAGCTTTACTATCAGACCAGAAGATTTCTCGCACATTTTCACATCTCAGTTCTCTCTGCAGAAATTGACTCACATGAACAGAGACAACGGCTGCTGTCAGCTCCAAACGTGGTATGGTAACAGGTTTGAGAGGGCACACTCTAGCCTTTCCCATAACGAATGCACAATGTACGTTGTTGTCAATGTCGATACTTCTCAGGTATGAACACTGACCGTACCCTGTCATACTTGCATCAGCAAAATGATGAAGCTCCTGTGATTTGATTTCAACAAATTCAGGCGGTTTGTAGCATCGCTGAATTCTTAACTTCTCGAGATGATACAGTTCACCTCTCCATTTCTCCCAACGTGATCGCAAGGTATCCGGTAGGGGACTGTCCCAATCTAGTTGATCTCTGCATGCTGCTTGCATTATCTGCTTGCCTACTAGAACAACAGGTGCAATGAGACCAAGAGGATCATAAATTGAGTTAATGGTTGACAAAACACTTCGTCTGTTGAGAGGTTGATCCTGTAACATGATGCGAAACTGGAATGTGTCCGATTCTATGCACCAGTTCACACCTAGTGCACGTTCAAGTGGTAATGGGTCTCTCATGAGGTCAATCCCTTTAACCTCTTTGGCGCAGTCCTCTTCGGGTATTGCGGCTAGCACTTCTCTAGAGTTCGACATGAACTTGTGGAGTCTAATTCCTCCCTCACTACACATCTGTTTACCTTTCTGAATAAGTTCAACAGCTTCACTCACTGTAGATACGGATGTCAATCCGTCATCCACTTAGAAATTTTCACGAACAAATTTTGCCACTTCAGGTCTGTACTGAGATTCGTAATCTCTAGATACCTGTTTGAGTCCATAGTTCGCACAACCCGGAGAAGATGCCGCTCCGAATAAATGCACAGTCATTCTATAGTCTGTAGGTTCAGCGTTAAAGTCATCAGAGTCCCACCACAGAAATCTCAGATAATCTCTATGAGTCTCAGCCACCTTGAACTGATAGAACATCTACTCAATGTCACATTGTATGGCGATAGGTTCCTTGCGAAACCTGCACAAAACACCAACTAATTTGTTAGTCAACTCTGGTCCCTTCAAAAGATTGTCATTTAAAGATACACCTAAGTGTTTTGCGCTGCAGTCAAACACTACACGAATTTTGTCTTTCTTCTTCGGATGGTACACTGCATGATGCGGAATGTACCACACATTTCTGGCGTCGTAGACTGGTACCTTCTCTGCATGACCATTCATCAGAAGTTTGTCCATAAATGATTTGTAATCATTTCTGAAATCTTCATTCCTGTCCAGGCGACGTTTCAACTGGAATAATCTGTCTTTAGCAATGGTTCTGTTATTTGGCAAACTGGGTTCTTTTCCCTTGAAAGGTAATTGCATCTCATAATGTTTGTCTGTTTGTTGCATAATGGAGTTTTCCATTTGTTTGAGAAAATCTCTGTCATCATGCGATATAGGTTCTCCGTTACCCTTCTGCTCGTGGAAGTCTAATTCCATCATGTGAGCAACGTCCATGGGGTATAACACTTCCTTTACCGACGTTCTGTAAGAGACACACACCTTAGTAGGAAAGCCGCCAACGTCAGTTGATGAGACAGGACGCAAGTCATTGGGAACAAAGGCTGTCATAACACGATGACTAATTCCTGGGGTGGTATCTTCAATATCACTATGACAGATGGTACCTACCACTCCCCATCCCAAGTCTGTTCTTTGCCCATAAGGGGCATTGTCCTGCACTGGTGGGATTATCTCCCTTGGCATCAAAGCTTGTGGGCAATTGTACCCAATAAGCAAACCAACATCTACATCACACATGGGAATAAGTTTATTCTTCAGTTCATGTAAGTGAGGCCATTCTCGTACTGTTTTTGGAGTTGGTATGTGCTCCCTGTTGGCAGGCATAATGTCACGAGTATACGCACTTGGCAGGTTGATCTGGACTGACTGATCAAACCCACGAACTACAAGTCCAGATATCTTTCGACTGTTTATCAGTTGGTCTTCCGCTGTCATGGTCGACAGCCTCAAGTTCACCTGTGGACCTTCAACTTGAAGTGATTCGCACGTACTGTCTGAAATAAACGTCGTATCTGACTGAGTGTCAAGTAGCGCATACACTAAACGTTCTCGATTAGGTTGATCGCGATGCGACACCCACACTGGTAAGATCATGGAACACTGATCTCCACTGTTCGCATTACCACTCACATGAGTGATAGTTGGTCTAACACCTTCATCCCTTCTCTTCGAAACAGTTTCTTCACGACGCTGAAAATTGTCCCTCGAACGAACATTTTGCATGTCTACATGCAATGGTGTTGGGTGATACCTTGAACACAACCTACACTTATTTCTCTTGGTACAGTCAATTGATCTGTGTCCTCCCTTGAGACATGCAAAGCAAAGATTTCCTTCTCTGATGAAATCTTTCTTCTGTAGCTGAGGCAATGAAATAAATTGCTTGCAGAATTCCAAACTATGATTCTCCTTGCTACAGTAGGCACACTTCTCACTAGATATGTTGGAAGTATTGAACACAGTTCTCTTCCTAGGTTGAGGTACTGGGGAAAAGTCTGGCTTCTTCATGAAACTGGAGTTACCTTTCAGTCTTGAAACTGTAATTGGGTCACACATCACTTCAGCTTCATTAGATATGAAGTTTACGAATTCTTTAAATGGAGGAAATGATTGTTTGTTCATTCGCCAGTTTGCGACAAACCTACTCCATCTATAAACAAACCATTCCGGAAGTTTAGATAGTATCTTTTGATTTTCCCTCTCGTCGTCCCACACATTTAGACTGCCAATAGATTGCATTGCAATTAAACATTGCCCTAGGTAATCAGAGAGTTTACGTAGAGCTGGTCCATCTCTATTGTCAATTTTTGGCCATGACTCAAGTCTATCTCTGAAAGCATTTGCAATGACAAAGGGACTACCAAATCTCTTATCTAAGAGTGTTTTTGCTTCATGATATGCATCACTTGTGTTCAATAACAAGAATCCCTCAACACACTCCTTTGCTGCCCCACTTAGATATTTCTTGAGATAATAGATACGTTCAGCAGGTGGAACACCACGATTTTCTATCAATGTTTCAAATGCGCTCTTCCAACTGACATAACTTATAGAGTCACCTGTAAATATGCCTGGTTCTGGTAAAGGTAATCTTCCAAGATTAATGTGATCAGAAAGTGATTTAGTAATTTCTGACAAATCAGCCTTTCTAACATCAGACAAAACAGTCCTTCGAGGTTTAGGAGTTGGTAAAGCTGGTTTCACAAATGTTTTCTCTCCAACTTGTTCATTTCTATCCTTATTCAATGGATTGTTCTTTATATAGTCCGCCACATATTTTTCTGCACTGAAATATTCATTATCAACATTTTTCAAACAGACAATATCATCTTGATTATCACTGTCAGGCACAATAATATCTTTTCCATACAAAAATGTTTTTTCAGCTTCTTCAGATAACACAGAAAATCTAGCTTCAGCAATCTCAAGTTCTTTCTGAAGTGAAAGTTTATTAAGTTCACACTGTTTTCTAGCTTCAATGTCAGCATACTGCATTTGTATCTTCAGTGCTGCAATATCGGCTGCCGCTTCCGCTTTTGATGAAATCTGAGAAGTACGGCTCCTACCGCTTGATCCAGATATTACTGATGCCATTATGTGTTAAAATGTTCAAATATCAACACAAAATACAAATATTTACAGTCAATTATGGAAATGAAACCCATTCCTGATATTCGTACTACGGCGGGAAATCCATGTTGTTGTCGTCTGCTTCACATTACACTGTCACAGACCGACCGAACACACTGTCAATTTCCGTGTACGAATAGCGTTTTTTACTGTTCCGTTCCTCATAGTTCCACAACAAACACTTGAGAGTTCCATTCAAGTTTATATAAATCCATCGAACGTACATACAGTCGCACAAAATATAAGGTTTGGTACGTAAAAAACGATCTCGCTTCCCTAACACAGGAAACCGGGAAACACAACAAAAACTGCGCACGCACTATATTGCAAGGGAGATAATTCAAGTAATTGTAAGGCTATCCGCTAAAGCTTAAACCTTAAATGCCTACCGCTACACTTAGCATTTGATGAAAATATCTTTTCAAAGAAAAACTGATCATTTTTAAAAAATGATTGTGATTTATGTTTATGCTTAATGAAGGGTTTGGAATTTGTAATATGAGGGTTTAAGTTGTTAATTAAGAACTTACATAATTAATGTTAATGGAAGTTTAACGAAAGTGGTTCCCATTGTTAGAAGATTGTCGTCAAACACACCCACGCTTCATTCCAAACCCAGACATTCATTCATATTTAACAAACAACTACTGACATTTCTGAAGTTTACAGATTTTTCAAATGAAGATATTTCTTGTGGAACAGATAATTCAAAAATGTTGTATGTAAAACCAAACAAATAAATGCTTTTTCCAAAGATTTAAGATTTTTTAAATAGTTATTCCTTGTGGAACAGATTTATCATAAATGCTGCATGTATAGATTGAAATAACGTGGTATTTTGATAAGTCAAATATATTGGTAACTTTCATACATCAGTTATGATTAATGACAAAAACGGAAAAGTACATATCATATGTATATCGTTTTATTTTTTTCATGAAACCATATCAAGACGATACATACGTTTACGCTAAATATTATCGTTTATGAATGCAATTGACGTTATCTTTCAACAATTAAAATATTTGGTAAAGATGTTACATAATTTATTCATGGTTGTTCTGCCAAAGTAGTTGCCATATTTAGACAATTGTCGTCAGACTCACGATAAACACTTTTAAAAACCAGATGTTCATTTATTTTTAACTTGCAAATGTTGTTTCTGAAGACTTTTTAATCATAAATTGTTTCAATCATTATTTCAAGGGCACTTTTTCCCCTATCATTATTATAAAAAATAAAACCAGACATTCATTTATTTTTAACTCCAAATGTTGTTTCTGAAGACTTTTTAATCATAAATTATTTCAATCATTATTTTAAGGGCAAATCATTATCATAAAAAATATATAATCCAAAATAATATTTCAATGACAAATTTTTAAGTTTGCTCGAAAAAAATTAGGTGCATAATATTACAAAAAAATAAGACAAAGTGTAAGTTAAGATTCTAAAGAAGTGAAAAAAGTCTAGATGTACATGTATATGTACTGTATTACGAATATGCCCCAATGAATATGAAATACTAACATCCAATATGATATAAACAGTAGTAGAAAGATGGTCCCATGAGAGTATAGCAATAATATAAGCTAGCAAACTGATTGCCAGTAAGGCTCATATAGTGGGTGGTATGGAACATTATCACCCATAGCAGCCATTATGAAACATCTCTATATTCCACCTCTCCAGACTCAACTTTATGGTGTAATATACACAGAAATGTCTTTCAGGAGTTGATGGAACTTTGCAATCTATTCTGCAAAGTGTATAAAACTGGTCCACTTTGATTTTGGTGATATTTATATGAGGTTGGAGATATGACAGTCATTATGATTTATCACTTTAGGTGAAGAAGGCTAAAACCTTTATGTAGGATCTGTTTTAAGATCTGTGAATTGAAGGTTTGAAATTGTTTATTTATGGGATTGCAAATTACAGAAATGGAGACATGTTGTTGAAGACTTCATGGAAGATGTAATGTTAGTCATGCAGAGATATGTCTCAGGGTTTTGACTTTCTATGAATTTATATTTTTTGAAAGTTGTGAAAAATATGAAAGGATTGTATCCTTTCATATCTGAAGCTCTTTTGCTCATTTGCTGGTCTGGTTTGTCGCCCAGACCCAAATCATATAGGAGCCTCCTTAAAGGGGCAGTAGCACGTTTTTTGGGAGAATATAAGGTGATGTCAGGAAAATGAAAATTAATGGTTTCAATTGAAAGACAATGTATTTAAACTAAATGGAGCAGTAATAATTCAAATATATAATGAAAATTAAGCCATGCGATTCCCTTTTCTTACACAAAATGAATTAAAGGTGTTCACACAAAATGGCCGCCAATGGATTTTATGTAAATCTTCATACTTTGTCCTCTGACTATGGATGATTGGCTTGTGTAATGAGGTTTTTGACACTGTCAAAATAATAGATTTAGCATTAACTTAAAATTATCAGTGAAAGTTTTAAAATATAAAATTATCAAAAAACGTGCTACTGCCCCTTTAAGTCTATCAAATGATAATATTGGTTAAGTATTGCATATATGACCCCGACGCCTCATCTAGAATACAAGTCTTTGTTCTACAAATGTAATATCTTTTTCTATGTTAAGTGACAAGATACTAATACTAGAACAGTCAGTATGCAATAGGTGCCTATAGGGTGTAGGTATAAATCCAACAATGTCTTTTAAAAGAATTAGAACATACAGAAATATTAGAATATTTACCACAGTTCAGTACTGGTAGCCCATTGGTTATGAAAAAGATCCTGTACTGGCAATAAGCAATAACTGGTAGTCAAAGAAATTGAATTTAAAGAAGATATGATTTTTTCAGTGTATTTCGCTAGTTGGATTGTGCATGGTTTAGTACTCAGGAGTACACAATACTGGCTAAAACGGTTAAGACTATTTTCGACCCCTCTTTACGGATGAACAACTTGTTTATCTTTTAGCTTAATAAATATCTTTGTCTTCCTTACACTTCTATAACATTTCACAAACTGTACAAGAATAATATATTTGCAAACCGTATAATTCAAAATGTTACTTTTTGTAGTAACTTTATCATTTCAATGTAGAAATTGCGCCAAAAAACAATAAACAGCAGTTAGATTAAAGAAGAACAGTAAAAGTACATTGGCACAAAGATCAATGTACATGTACTTCCGGTTCAATCTACATAATGAACCTTGTTTTGTACCATACAAACCCAAATCCGATCTATAAAGCAACATTTGTGTGTCTATTAATCCATGTCTTGTAGGTTAATCTATCCATTGAACTAACCTAGTAAGCTTAATTATCTGTAATCGTTTAGATCCTTTCACCAGGTAGCTGAAAATGTAGTGTTAAGATTCTAAATGAATCATGTGATTGACTAGAAACGTTGGTAATGGTATGTTGGTGAATCTTGTGATTGGCTTGTCTGGGGAAGTTGGTAATGCTATGTTGGTGCATCTTGTGATTAGCTTGACTGAGAAAGTTGGCAATGCTATGTTGGTGCATCTTGTGATTGGCTTGACTGAGAAAGTTGGTAATGCCATGTTGGTGAATCTTGTGATTGGCTTGTCTGGAAAAGCTGGTAATGCCATGTTGGTGAATCTTGTGATTGGCTTGACTGGGGAAGTTGGTAATGCCATGTTGGTGCATCTTGTGATTGGCTTGACTGGGAAAGTTGGTAATGCTATGTTGGTGAATCTTGTGATTGGCTTGACTGGGGAAGTTGGTAATGCCATGTTGGTGCATCTTGTGATTGGCTTGACTGGGAAAGTTGGTAATGCCATGTTGGTGAATCTTGTGATTGGCTTGACTGGGGAAGTTGGTAATGCCATGTTGGTGCATCTTGTGATTGGCTTGACTGGGAAAGTTGGTAATGCTATGTTGGTGAATCTTGCGATTGGCTTGACTGGGAAAGTTGGTAATGCTATGTTGGTGCATCTTGTGATTGGCTTGACTGGGAAAGTTGGTAATGCTATGTTGGTGCATCTTGTGATTGGCTTGACTGAGAAAGTTGGTAATGCTATGTTGGTGAATCTTGTGATTGGCTTGTCTGGGAAAGCTGGTAATGCCATGTTGGTGAATCTTGTGATTGGCTTGACTGGGGAAGTTGGTAATGCCATGTTGGTGAATCTTGTGATTGGCTTGACTGGGAAAGTTTGTAATGCTATGTTGGTGAATCTTGTGATTGGCTTGACTGGGGAAGTTGGTAATGCTATGTTGATGAATCTTGTGATTGGCTTGACTGAGAAAGTTGGTAATGCTATGTTGGTGCATCTTGTGATTGGCTTGACTGGGAAAGTTGGTAATGCTATGTTGGTAGATCACAAATGAATCTTGTGATTGGCTTGAACAGGACAGTGTTAATTTCATGATTGTGAAGGCAAGTAGAGGAAATGAACAATGTTTGGCTGTATGTACTAAGTCCCCCGACTCTGCTATCGATCTGGTCTGTCTGTTATTGGAGAATTAACTTTAGATGATGAACACCTTCTCTAAGTGGATGCAAGTTTTACAAAGTATAGGCCTAAAACAATTTGTTACACAATCAATGTTTTTGTGACCTGAAATTTTATATTGGAATGTTTTGTTTTAGATAATTTTAGAGCATATGAAATCCACATGATTAAATAAAGTTTAAACAAGCAATTTACAATAGATAAGTTATAATTTTTAGTAAATAATTAATTAGTTATCATTTTTTGAGAAAATCATTCTTTCTTTAAAATAAAATGGTTTGATAGCTCATCGATTGTAAACATTTATCAACATTATTTTGTACTGGAAGAATTTAAATCAGAATTAGTGATTTGTTAATGTAGAGGTGATAAGATATTAGTAATTCTTTGCTTTGATAAGTAATTGTGTTGGTAAAATAAATCCAATAATATTAGATTTGATGCCTCATGATACATATCTTGATTTTGATACACTTTTATCATTTGCTCGAATAACATATATACGAATGAGTAACAAATAAAAAAATGAATATTATCCTTTGAGATAATGATTCATAACTATTTAAAAGATGAACAAAAATAACAAAAAAGAAAATCTTTCTCTTCATTAGCTGGTACTGTAATAAACCTCATTTCATCTGCTTTCATACAAGCCCCATTGATTTGAATCAACATTGTGTATTCATTCAAGATAACATTTCCACATGAATTAAACTACATGCAATCTTCCCATGTCATTGAAGTAACAAACATAAAACGCAAACATTTTGATGTGATGTTTCGCATCAGAGTCACATTTACAATTTCCACTTGTCAGTGCTCTTATTTCGTCTTTTTTTCTCATGCAAGTCAACAAAAGAAAGATTAGGCATTTGTTAACTAAAGAGAGATATTTCACCAGCTCTTTATGTAAGCTGAATTTGTCATAAGAACCGCAATTGTAAGGCTAAGGTGGGGGAGAACTAATCGATCTAAAATCCCATTAAAATTGCATTTACTTATCAATCTCAATTTAGTCCTCATAAAAAAGGAATAAACAAACCATGAATTATTCATATCAACAAAAAGATTAGTACATAAAGCCATGTTTAGCATATGCATTTGATGTTCATGGTGTGCGCTAATCGGTAATGGCTGGGATATCGGGTAACAGTAAGGTTGTTTGGCGGGGTAACAGACTCCTCAGTGTTAGATGTGCAAACTACATACATCATAAACTTCTCACTTTATACTCAAGTTTTCAGGTCTTAGATGATGCAGTGCATGATGATTGGATGGTTGGATTGTTTTCCTGAATGCTGATTGGTTAATAGATTTTCTGTTGTAAGAAATAAGCTGAATGGATTTTATACCTTGAAATGTTGGAGTTGTTGAATTTTGGAAGAAAATTCCGAAAATGATTTTACACAAGCATGGATGTTGCAGCAATGCATGTTGATTGGATTGTTGGATTGATGTCCTTAATGGGTATTGGTTAAATGACTTTTTTTTGTAGGGGTTAGCTTAGTGGTTAAATGTAACTTCCCTTTGTAAAGTATATCCTGAATTAATAAGGTGTATATATTACGGTTATGAAAAGTGGTGATAAATCTGAATACTGAAAGTAGTTAGTGGAATGACCCTGATTGTATATCCTGTGGAAGAAGAATCATATGATTTGTCCTGTTTGTGCATAAATATTCATTTTTATCTTAAATGTTATATTTTATCTGAAACTTTAAAAGCTTTGTATTTTTTGGGTCTTTTATAAAAAGGTAACAACATGTAAAAACAAGTTTAAAAAAAATAAATTGTTGGACTATCTCCAAGATTCAGTTGGCACGTTTTTTTCACAAGAGATTTTCTATGTGACTCCTTTCCTTGGCAGTAATTTCTAAATAAAAAAGTTGATAATATAAAATGATATTTTCCACAAAAAACATCCTCGACCCTCCCGTTTAGACTGGCACTCACAGTTCACAGGTGGTTGTGTTGTACATTCAATCCATTACACACAGCTAAATGCAAGGCAGTGATGAAACGGGCCCATGTTGGTGAAGAATTGATGTTCTTCTCCCCTTGGGAAATGTTTACAGTCGGACCAGAGGGTCATTATGTTTCCCAGTTATCTTTACTTATGGTTGCCATGGAAATGAAGGAACGGCAAGAATGATCGAAGAAGATCAGGGTTTATCTAGCAATGGATGGGAAATTGGTTTTTATGACTTGGATCACTCTGCACTTGCTGTATCTATGATTGAAAAAGGGCTTTATTGGTTCTGGAATCAACAGTGAAGGAAAGGGATATGTTGCATAATAAATACTTGTCTCGGAAAGGGAGGGAATTCTGTCTTTTTCATATTGAAGCAAATTCACAGTCTTAATCACTCAATTTGTAAATATGAAAGGTGTTAAGGTTCCTTATTTAGACTTTTTCAAAAAAATTTCTTCTTTAGAAAAGAATGTCTTCAAGTAAAATCAGTCCTCTAAACTTCATACCAATATCAAGAAGAATATAGTTAAGAAATTGTGTAACAATGATCTATCATCAATTCAAATCTAATATCTTTTTGAAGTTTAACAAGTCATCAATTCAAAGGTTCCAGTTTTTTTATAAATATAGTTTTTTTATGAACCCATCCTCGTGACAAGAGAAAGTTTTTTACTCTCTTTAAAGAATGTTTTTCAAAGTACTTAATATTCCTTTTAAGATTTCAAGTCATATTTAAATTTTCTCTCTCAATCACATGGCTTCCATGACATAAACATTAGAATTTATGTAAATTTTTGTATATACAAAATAAAAGTTGTATATTCATAAAAATAACTCTTATTCGTCATATCAATTAAAAAAGGTATATATTATTAGAAAGACTTTAGTTCTATTATGCTTATAAACTCAATTTTGTTTTAAGAACAAAAATAATTCTTGAATAAGTTTCAAGTCTTAAACCTCTTAAACTTGTTAAGTTCTAAGTTATATATTAAAAGCTTTTAAGATATCAACACATACTATCAAATAAGTATAACCATAAATTGTGTTAAAATCTTCACACCCAGTTGCTTATCATAACAAGACCTCTAACCCTTTACCATTTAGAAGCTTCCTGAAGAGGCTTTAATGTGTTGGTTTGAGATTTCTGGAGAGATGACCCTGATTTTTGTAATATATGCCAAACAGATGCCTTATGTGGGATAATTCATTCACAAGAGTCGTCTCATTCATAGTGCTGTATTGCTAGACTTATATTCAATCTCTGAAAAACAATTCTATAAAACATACCCCCCCAACAAAATCTGATTTATAATAAAAAAGGAGCCTCGGAGAAATGGTTATTAACTTCAGATCTAGACTTGCTTTTCTTGAGTTCTATTAATGGTAGTATTGCTAGACTTATATTCAGTCTCTGAAAAATAATTCTATAAAACATACCCAAAAAAATCTGATTTATAATAAAAAAGGAGCCTCAGTCAAATGGTTAACTTCAGATCTAGACTTGCTTTTCAAGAGTTCTATTAGGTAATATTGCTAGATTAGATTCAGTCTCTGTAAAATAATTCTATAAAACAATTATTTTATTTATAATAAGAAAGGAGCCTCAGACAAATGGTTATTAACTTCAGATCTAGACTTGCTTTTCAAGAGTTCTAATAATGGTAGTATTGCTAGACTTCAGTCTCTGTAAAATTATTCCATAAAACAAATATTTTATTTTATCTTTATTACGAAAGCGCCTAAAAAACAGGTGATTATTTCAGTAGTTCTCTTAAGATCTAGACTCGCTTTTCAAGAGGTTATTTTAGAGATAAAATATAAACTACAGTATTGGTGTTACACAAGCATATTGCTAGTCATTCATGATTGTGTAAGAAAAAGGAGCTTTATTTAACAGGTCTGTAAATTTAAAAAACAAATATCATAGAAATACCTGTTAATACATATATCATTGATAATCAATACACCATACCTAATAATTTTTTTTGAAGAACGTTACTATGTGTGACAACGCCACTAATGGCTGAAATATTGGCCAAGCGGCGTAAAACAATAACTCACTCACTATGTGTGACAGACTTTTGTGTTAAAATTTTTTTCCCTCATTCTGCTTCAGTGATAAATCTGCCATTATCAGCATTCCTTAATTCACTTATTTCATGCCGAGGGTTTAGAAAACAACCAAAGCACTTCGTTTGTATGTTATTTAGTAAAGATAGTCATATTACTGAATCTTCTAAATAAAAGAACCATAAGTACAAGTCACTTGTTCACCCATTTCTTCTCTGCTTGGCACTGTGCTCAGAAACATTTTCTTCATATTATTGAGTGATCCAGTTATTGCATAAGTTATATTTCGGCCATTATCACCATTCAACATTTCATGTAAATATTTCATAATGAGGGTCATTGAAAACCACAGCACTTTGTATTGAGTAACGATTGTCCCATTATGAACCAGCATTTTGTATTTAGTAAGGATTATCACATATTGAACCTTCAGGGTAAAAGAAGCAAAAAGTAGTACAAGTGACTAGTTTGCCATTTATTCCCAGCTTGGCACTGTGATTTGAAGAACCGACTGACCTCCATGTGGAATGATGGGTTCTTCACAACAAATGGGAACTATCTGGAGTGAAATCCCCATTAGCCAGATTTATTGCTCTATGATGCATCCCATTTTCATGTCCAAATCTTTGCACCGCAAAACTGGATTAGTTTCTTCATCTGTGAGTCGGGATAAACACTGATAAACACTGTTTATTGCCTGTCTGTCTTTATCAAACCGATGAATAAACAGATTATGGTAGACTTCAAGGGAAGGAATTATTTTACCAATTAAAGTTGGTGGGATATATGAATGTGGTTATACTGTTTGTTTGTCATCCATTTGTCTGCTTAAATATTTGTATAAGATATGGATGATTGTTTATTTATATGTTAGGTGGACAAAGTTTGTTTATTAGTGTATTAGGTGGTCAATGATTGTTTATTCACGTTATGTCACTGATTAACACTGTTTAAAAGAAAGAAAAGTTCCATTGTTTAAGAGACTATTAGAAATGGGTGGTTACAATAATAATAGAAAGAGAATGACATCCAAGACAACAATTTTTTTATCTTTGAAAAATATGAAAGTAACACCATGGAAGATAATTGTTATTTGAGAATTTTGTTTACAGTCTTTTTATGACACATGAAGAAAAAAGAGAAACCAAAGGACAATTTTAGATGAATGTCTTGAGATTTTTTTATGTTTTTTTGAAAAATCAAAATATCAACATGAAATAATGAATATGATTGTTTGCTTTGGCTAGAAATTGATAGTTTTATGTGTAAGGAATGACATCTTGTGAAATTCTCAAAATTGGGATAAACCCTTTTAGGTGTTCCCATAAATCCATAGCCTGCAAAAGTAAGACATTGTTTATTCTGCATTAATGGACTCTTAATGCCTTTTTCTGTTCATAATGCCAATAACCACACAGAGGGTACAATCAGGTCTGAAGATTGCATTTTGCTTTGCATAAAACTTGATTGGAAAATTGCATGAAATCATAGTGTGATCACATTTTGAGTGCATAACTGTAAGGCCCATGTCAAAAGAAGATTATTATTTCACAAAATTTACAATTCAAATAAAAAATCCCTGTGCAATTTCCATTTCCAAATAAGCCTGAAACCAGTTATTATTCAACCCATCAATCATGTAGAACTTGCCAGTCACCTCGCTAGAAAACCTTTTAAAATTCAGTATAGATGTGTACGAATTGTGTGCAGCTGTCAAACCGCTTGACAAAAGTGTTTACCATCAGTGGGACTCTGATTTACTTCTCAACCAGACACCTCACGGAGCTGCATGTGTTACACTCTTGTAACAATATTATAATATTAGTGACAATGCCAATGTTATGTGGTCTTTACAGCTTTTGACATCATGAGGGTTAAAGTACCATGGTTTATTTTTTCACATGTCGTCCATATTTTTTACTTTTTAAATGAGAATGTCCAGGGGCTTGAATATTTTAAAGAGCTCAGCTCTCTTGCAACAATTTTGAGCAGTAGTTCATAAACTCAGCTATCACTCATGGTTTTATTGCAGGGAGAAAGCCTGCAACACCATTGTGGCTATGCAATACGGTGAAACCTGCAAGCATTGGCTGGAACTAGCATCCATTGGTTGTACTGTGCTGAATTTCAGTGTAGCATTGCACCAAAACCTTACTGGATATAGAACAGTTTTCTTTTGCAGACAAATTTGCCGAACCCCTGGTGGGATTCGAACTCAGGATCTCTTGATCCAAAGCCCAAAACGGCTAACCAATACGCTATCCCACCTCCTACATTGAATGAAGATGTGTTTGTTCATCAACAGCCTAATTGTATAACCCTTATAATCAATGTACTTCAATCAATCAATCAATCTTCATATATTATCAACCAAATGGAATATATCACTAAATGAGTAAAATTTTAACAATTGAGGGATATTGAACAACCAAGGGGATGTATCTAAATGAAATGTAAACAGCCAAGTGAAATATCTACAGCCAAATACATTTTTAAGGTAAATGAAATATCTACAACCAAGTGAAATGTTTAAGTGAATAAAATAAAAACAACCATGTGAAATGTTAAAATGAATGAAATATCAACAACCAAGTGAAATATTACGGTTTATGAAATATCAACAACCATGTGAAGTGTTAAGTGAATGAAATATCTACAAGCAAGTGAAACATATCTGTAAGTGCATGCACCTGATGCATCAATGTAAGCACAGGGAGTATGAACTATGCAGGTGCTATGCTATGTTTTCGTCCAGTTGATAATCAAGGACGTCGCTGGCTATCTCCTTAGACACCTAATCTTCGATTTACGCACAGATGATATCTTGAATAGGCTACTTGCATCAACTACAATCTAACTGGCATCAGGGGCTAATATATTGTTTTAGATATTTCAATCCTAGAAAATCTTACATGGACTAAAAACATCATTAGAATCATCCAATCTACCCTATCAAAGCCAGCATTAATAACTCTTAAACTTTGATTGGCGCTTATATGATATTTTTTGGACACTGATGTATTTTCAATCTTCGTTTTTGGACAAATATGATATAATTCAGATTATCCTGCTTCCAGAAATTCTCTTGTGTAATTTACCCCATGCAAGCAGAGTTTATTGATAGATTTAATGCATATAACTGAATTTCGTAGTTAATTTATTTCAAGAGCTTTTTAATATAAACATAGATGTTTTACTTCCACTAAAGTTGTGATATTTGTCATAATTTGGATGCAAATGCTATCATTGATTTCTCTCTAGAAAAGAATATAGATTTACTTGTCTAGCAAATTTCTGATAGTATTGAATGTCTCTCTATTTAACATGCAGAAACATAATAAGTTCTAGTTCTAGTTCTCTGACAAAGTTCTAACATAGATAAGTTTTAGCTGGTGATAATTTTCATAAGTGGCCTGCATCCATCTCTCTACATGAGCTAAACATGAGCAAAAATAGTAATAGATACGCTCTATCAAATAGATAATTCCTTTAATTTGACTAAACATGTCATAATGATGAGCACAAATCATATTTTTCATAGATAGAACCTGGTAAATTTTTGATAAAATATCCTTCCCAAAATGATATATGCATGAGCAAATCTCATAATTCATAGATAAGCTCTAGCAAAAAAATTATTTTCATAAGTTAGCTGCATCTCTCTCTTTATAATCTTTACTTGAGCAAAAATCATATTTTTAAAGAAAGACTCTAGCAAATTTCGGTTTGTTTTCTATCTCTGTATGACCTTAACATAAGCAAAGATAATATTTGTATTGAAAGACGCTGCAGATTTCTCATGATATTTCATATCTTAGCTGCATGTACGGGATTCCCTTATCAGCCTCACACGAGTCTATATCATATATTTATAGCTGTCTGTATACACGTAGCTGCAGGCATCGCGTAAATACTCCAACCTGATGCAGTACCTACCATGAGCATGCGGTAGTACCCCATTCATCTATCTCCACATAGATCGATGTTTGCATAACATTTGATATTTATCAGAGTAAGCAGGACGCCACTTATGCATTAGCAAAATGCTGCCAGCACTTATAGTTTATGGCTCCCTGCCATGCTTCAGTCTTTAAAAGATCGATTTGCGAAACCGGAGATCGTATTTCTAAATCGTTTAGCGACTTCTTTAAAACAGGGTCAGGTTGACTAGAAGAGGAGGATCAGACATACGTGCATCTTGCAGGGAAGGGAGTCTTTGAGATTGACTCATTTCTTACTTGACTGACGGCTTAATCATCGTTTTTCTGTTCATGAACGTTTCCTGGATGTTTGCTTACCAACATTTTGGGTGCAACTAAACATGATCTTTTTAGTTTGTTGGTAAAACTTTATTTAGGATTTCCGTGGAGTATAAGGTACCTGTCAAAACCATATATATCTGATATATCTGCAGTGTATGAAATAAGGGTCGTCTTGGTTACTTTTGGTTCTGATTGGTAACTTGTTCAGGTTAAATTTTACCATTAAATCTACAAAATTTCACTTTTGGGCTGGCTACTTTCTAGGCTTATTTCATGCACTGATATGAGGCTTTTATATTTGTTTAGATACATAGTTCCAAGCTGTGATCAATATTACTTGCTGCTCCATACTCAGTGGTCATGCTGTATCATGTCATCTTTGAGATAATGTGTACTCAGTGATACCTGATGTAGCCCCAGAAGAACTGTCTAGACCCATATGCAGCCTATGGCAAGACATGATGCACAGTTAATAGACAAAGTTTTTATTTTGAGGTTGAGGGATCTGACAGATGTGACAGAAATGTTTCATTTTTGTGAAATATGGACCTCATCTCTCTGACTTTTAGAGAGAACATGACATTGAAAAAGTTATTTAATCTGTCAGGCAGACCCTGATATAAGATAAAAGCCTAAGCAAGTCTATTAGAAAACTTGATAGCTTCATGAAATTCAGTTTCCTTTTCATTTTATTTAATTTTTTCTTTTTCAAGTTTAACATTTACATTTATTGACCATTTCAGAGACTTTCTGTTTGACTATGTAGTGGTGTGATAGTGACTAAATGTTATTCCTACTACTCTCTTAGAAATAGGAATAGCAACTATTCTTGTTTTTTGCGTAATGTACATTAGGTACGCTGTCACAGTTCCAACATATGGTAGGGTACTGGGGAAACAGGTCATGTTATTCAAGGGAAACTGTTTTTCTCTGACATTAACATCGAGAATGTATATAGCTCGTCAGGGTTATCTTATACATTGTTTGTCTATAAAGACGAAAATCATAAGAATGGTGGTTTAAGGCAAATTTTTTCTTAACAATTGTTCATTTTGCTGTTTAATGTAAATTTGAATTTATCAAATTGAGTCTTTCAAAAGAATCGACGTTTATATCTTATAATCTGTTTATTGGCCTGAGAAATTTCCTTCTTTTAAGAGCATAATTAAGTAATAATAGTTTGTTTTGAGGCTAGCAAATTCCTCATAATTAACCACGACATTTGCATATTTGGTGTTTATTTATTAAAAAAAACCCAAACCTATGAATTCATTTTCAAAAGATAAATGAATTCTAGATCTCTCCTCACATTCTTTGTCATAGACTCTTAAGCTGAACCGGAGTTGTAAATTCCAGGAATACCTGTGAAGGGTAGAAAGAGCGTGCATGCAAACAGCTTTCATGTCATACATGAATCTCTGTGTAATTTCTGTTTTCTTGTAACCTGACCGGGGTTGTATTATTGCCACATGCTGTATCACCACAGAGCCCATTCTACTAGGGATTATTCAATGTGAGGTGGGTCGCACCTTTCATGAACTAAGCCTCACACTGCCCTAAGCACTATAGCAGGGAGGTAGTCTGTCATCCAGACCCTAAAGCACAAATATTTAATTGATGACCAACCAAGTCTAGAAAAGTATAGTAAGTCTAGATCGCTCAGCTTTAGGTCCATATTTTATAATAAGACTATGAGATAAACTTGTCAATAAGTTCAAAATACAATAGAATACAATAAGTTGAACAGAGTCTGTGTTCATATTAAGAAAAAATTCCTTTGACTTATCATGAAGTTTTTTGGACTTACCGTTACTTAGGCTCTTATCTTTTTTTAAAAATTGTGATGACATACAAACAGATCAAATACAGTTGAATTTTCAATACAAGGATAAAAGATCACATTGGCAAATAGAAAGTGGGGGGGTCTGGGGGGAGGAGGGTGTCTATAGCGTTGGAGATTATCCAACGGTCAGTCGAATTTAAATAATAATTCCACTCTCCCCCCACCCTCAAGCCCCCTACCCCAGAACCACCACTGCAGTTGTTTAAGTGTATCAAATTCCAAGATAGGCACCTAGCTGTGCCCTTAGATATTGCCCTGCATACATAACAGATGCTCTGGTTTGAGGCAACAGATAAAACAAGCTTCCTTTATCATCCTTGGTATCATACATAATAGAAGTTCATCTTGTAATCACTTGGGGCAGGGATTTCACTGGATCTTGGGATTTATGTCTGTAATCATGTTTGATGAAATTTCAAAGATATATTTAATGTCTAGAATTTTGAGATTAAGGTTAACCTATAGGCGATTGTTAATGTATTTTTTGAGAGGTTTATTCAAAAAGTCAAACCTATTACCACAAAGTTTTTTTTATGGAGATAATTGAAACTGGTGATTACATATAGCTTTCCCTCAAGCAAAATATAATGAAAAAGGAAGTAATTTAAAAATAAGATAATTTTGTGACAAATTCCACAGAAAATGGCCAATCCTTTCTCAACATATTGAAAATGAAATGTTATTGACTCAGTAATTTCATATTTGACTCATCCTTCCCAATGATCCAAATGATTTTATATACAAAATCAATATGCTACCAATCCTGTATAGTTTTATGGACAATGTTCATGATTCATGCCAGGTCCGGTATGATTTGTACATATGGTGATCAGACAAGGAAAAAAATAGACTCTTTCTCTGCATAATCATTATTTATTGAATAATTAGCTCCCTTGAGATGTTCTCCTGAATGGAACGTGATTCACGGTGACTCTTGCCATATGACTGGTACATAGAGGTAATGAAAAAATAATGATCTACCTTCTGCTGTCCACAATGCTTATGTTCTTTCATAGAGTGAGGTGGCTAGTTGTCAGTGTACAGGAAAGGCTTTATAGTCTTAAACTGTAATGTTGTAAATTGCAGTTGCATTAGGCCTAAAAAAAAGTTTCTGGTTTCCACCTGCGTCATTTTCAAACCCCGCCTTGCCCGCAAATGCCTTTTTTCAAGATTTGACAAGGGAGAAACATGGAAATATAGTCCTGTAGCCTAGAAAAAAGCATTGAAACATAAACTTTTAAAGTTTCAAATTCTGTTGATATTTTTATCATATTCAATAATAATAAAAAAATCTTCGTCCTTGCATAATTTTTTCCTGCATGCAAAGACCAGAAACATATTTTGTTTGGGGCCTTACTACAGTAGACAACATCTTGAAGGTTGTCAATCTTATGACTATTGTTAATTACATGCTCTGGATTAATCTTCTGCTGTTCGTAGATTTGTTTTAATAGTACGAGTATGAGTTTCTTTTGATCCATCATTCCAATGTTTAACTAATCCTATGTTTTGAATGTTTTCTGAAACAGACATTTAATAAATGGGTGAACATTTAAAATTGATAACATATATACTCAGCAAATAAGTAATGCACCACCAGATTTTAATATCGAGATATTCTATAGTTTATGTTATGATTGATATGATGTATAAGTTAACCATTGAATAACTGGATTCTCCTTATTTCTTTTGTAAGTTTTTATCGTTTTGTTGAGTATAACATATTTTCAGGTAGCTGATATATGCTACTAAATGATGAAAATAAAATTGTCATGAGTTATCCCTATTCATCCCTTCAAGCCAGAAAGACATTTTAATTACTGGTTTCTTTGAGTTGAAGGGTTAAGTGAAGGATCACAGTTCAAGAAAATAACAAGATAACCGTGTGCTTCTTTGCTATCATGAATGATGCTAGTTAGAAGCTTTATCTTGATGCAAGTCACTGACTGATAATGTTGTTTATTGTTACGACAGTGATAGTACATTCAAGTCATTTCCCATCATCTGTGTCTGATAACTCCTCTCCTAGTATATAACTCTTTTATCTACTGGCTGAAGGAGGCCGCCATGTGATAACAGTAACCCTCGTGTTATCACATGTCAAACGTACAATTGTTTCTTCTTTGTGACACTTTATTGACTCTTTGTTGTCAGTTTCTTGATAAAAACACATAAATGAACCTTTTTATTAGCTCGTCAGGCCTGAAATGTCAGATTGGTTTTTCGCATTGTAGATCATCTGCAAAAAGTGACTATTAGATCTATTATTGCAACTACATTGAATACAAGATATGATTGTCTTGACCCTTTCACCTCTATAAAACCAATAACATATAGGATTGCTTGGTATAAGGATTAGCCTTTGAGACAATAGGTATAAAACCTGTTGAGCTACAAAGCCATTGGCTCTTCAAATTTTAACTCTATAATGACTTGCTTGCACTGGTAAAGTAATAAGTAATAACATTAATGAACCGTCTACATCAAAGTGATGGATATAAGGTAATTGACTTTAGGGCTGCAACGATTCACTTATGCCTCGATTCGGTTCGAATTTCGATTCTACCCATTCGATTCGATTATTTTCGATTCGATTCACAAACAACATGTTTTTGTCGCCTCCCGCTACGATAGCAATCAGAAACGGAAATTTACGAAGATGCCAGAAATATCAGCCAATGAGAATGCTTGAAATATGCACGACAATTGCCGAAGCTGTTGACCTATAATTCACATCCAATGAACATGCAGTACGTTACGACTTCTGAATAAATTAACCTTCGTTTGTTTACGTACACTGTTTAAAGGGAGGTAACTCTAATATAGTTTCGTTATTGTTTACGAGGGAAAGATCGCGTTTCGTTGACAATATTGCAAGTAATGTATTATAACTGATAACAAAGCGTTTTTTTACTTCTTCATTGTTCATATGGAGGATACAGATCTATAAATTTTGCATCTGGTAAAGTGTAAGTGGTTTTTATTAACATTTTAATTTGCAATTGAACCGAATCGAAATTTGAACATTTGAGATCGAAGATCGAATCGAGACTGCTGGTGTCGGTTATCGGTGCACCGAACCGAATCGTTGCAGCCCTAATTGACTTATGATATACTACTTTGTCTTTTTTCTCTCTTATTTACTCTTCTTGTCACATTGTTAAACAGCAATGATAAAAGGTTACACACACATTAATAAACCCTTTTATTTTCCATCTCTTCCTAAGTAATTCATATGAATGTAATTGACATATCAAATATACATTGTTGTTCTCTGTGACTCTTTGTTTGCTTGTCTTGTGTCATTGTTTAACAGCATTTATAAAAGGTTACAAAACAAATTACCGAGGTAAATAAATCTTTTTGTTTCACATCCATTATGTGATACAATGTGTAAACAAGTAGCGTATCTTTATTTAGTTCCCTTTGCTGGATACAAGTTTTGTACATGGCTTTTTTTGTGAGAATTTTCAGATTTGACAGTGATAGACAGTATTTGTCACTTTCTTATTTTTCTAGCAGGAAGAATTGTTTTTTTCTTCCAACAAATAAAGATTTTAAAGACAAGCTGAAAACTAAAAATTTCACATGTTATTTCCAAGTGAATGACCTAACGCATCATCCAACAGCTGTAACCAAAACAGATTTATTACATTTGAGAAAAGCTTGATAATCCTAAGATCTTTATCACCATTCTTGAAAATCTCCTTCGTTGTAAATTAAGCCGCAGCATGCAAGATGTGTGTTATACCTGGGGCAAATCCAAAAATAAAGTAATGGCTAGCGTGTACGTCAAAGTGTGCAGTATTGCATTTGTGCATTGCTACTAGTGCCCTGAGCTCCTAGAGAGAATTTATATGAAAGTGTGTATATGTCAGTTTTTAGTGATGAGCCAGGTTATTTACGTTTAATTTATAATGTAAAGTGTTGTATATGACTTAGATAGTCCACCTTTAGCCTATAAATGTTCCTATTGTTGAAACAATTCCTATGAATTTTTCTCTTATTAAGGTTTTCAAGAATTTATTAATAATATATGGTAACTGCATATGGTTACATTGTCACATGGTTGTGTGATTACATTACAACATATGATTTTGATGTGCGTATCTTAAATTCTCTAGAAACTAGTTTGTCAATTTGTATTTTCACATATATCTATATGGAATTTCTTATTTTGATAATGAGGTTCTTATTAAGGTTCTGGTCAATCAAAATGATAATGATCACAATGATTATATTCGACATCAATAAACAATATACAGATCATACATTTCCGAAGAATATATACCCATCAAGCAGAGGAAAAACAGTGAAGTTTTGTTTGAGCTAATTATTCTTGTATAAACAGGAGCATTCCAAAGAGATCTAAGTAATGGGAGCTCCTGACAGGGTAGTAGGAATCAATAGTTCTCTCATCCTGCAAGGAGTTCTGAATGCAAATGGCATGCTGCAGTATCACAGAGCCCTGATCATGAATACCCTATAGCTAATCTCCCGGGATATACCACGCATTATTCCCTCCCAACCCCATGTTAAGCATCAAGCCATGTGTATAATTTTGCAGTTAACATTTATATTCCCCGGTTGATAATTAATCATATCCCCTGATCTGTTTTACACTTGTATAATCCTCTTTGCTATGCATCAAAGACTCTACCCTAATCAGCTAATGTAAAGCATTTCTGAGATAATTGCGGAAAACATTTTTCTCGTGAAAAAACTTACACTTTCTGAAAATACACATTTATGTGTTAAGGTATATATCCTATTGTTTCTGTAGGAAATTAGTTTAGAAAATGTACTGTTATTGAGGAATTTTCAAATTAATAAAAATTACTTCCCATTGTAAACATTATTTTGAAAATATTCACAAAACGTGTACAGATATATATATTCTCTTGATACAGTTTAAAATTACTTTAAAATATTATTCTTTTATTACAAATATCAGCAAATTTAAAAAATCGGCTTTCCAATGTAAACTTTATTCATTCAGCTTGTGTATTCTACTAGGTGAACTTTTGTCAAAATTTGTTGTGTTAAGCGCACACTACTTAAAATCAAATAGTTTCCTCTGAATCGGAGAGATGAATCTGAAAGGTATATTTTTTAAAGAAGTTTTTATTTTCTTTTGAGATTGACAGGATTCAGTTACTGTGAAGATACAACCATATTGACTCATTCATTCGTGGTTAAATCCTTTTAATACGAACACTTTCCTCAAGTTGCTGAATTCATATCGTTTTAATGGATGTTTACTCAGTTGATTGTGTCTGAAATGCAAACATTCCAGCATTTTCTCATATTGTAGCATTTATTGAAAGATGTAAATGTCAAAATAAAAAGTACAGAAAGGAGAGATGAATATGTGATGGGCTTGTCAATATTGAAATGAAAGAATGAAGGACTGAATATTTGACAGACAGCTTGCTGTTTACCAAATAAATTAGTACAGAAAAGTTCTGATATGACATTTCGGTGAATTGTCAAATATCCTATCAAGCCAATGTATCATTTTAGCAAATCCATAAAGATCGCTTTCTATATAGAAATGAAGGCAAAAAACAGTCTTGTCCTTTGGTTATCAGCTGAATCTTGAGTAAATTGACCCTTTGAATGGTTAAAATATCCTTCTAAAATTTCACGGGAACACTGATACAAATAAGGCCTCCTCTAGAAACACCATGCACAGCAAAAAACAAAGTAAAGGATTGAATGGTTGAAATTTGGACACATGATTGTATTAAAAAAAGATTTAGGTGTTTTTATGTATATGAAGGGAAACAAGCATAACTTTCAATATATTATATGCTAGATAGATCTTGTAAAAAAATACATGTTTCAGAATACATGTTAACTGTCATAAAAATGAGAAATACATGTTGATGTATGAATAATGAAGGAAAGACAAGCTCTCACCAGTAAATATGTAAAGAGTAGATCTCATAAAGAACATTTGATGGAATATATATGTAAGGTGTCTTCTGCATTCATGAAGATGAGTACAATATGTGTTGTATATGTATGAAGGACGCACCAGGAAATATGTAAACTGTTAGATTTTGTGTCCGAATATTACCAAGTGTCTCCTACATTCATAAAAAGACGAGTAGCAGAGCCCCTCGTTATTGACATAACTTGCTTCACACAAGGGCCACACAATCGGAGCCTCGAGATTATCATGTTAGATAGGCTACGTAAACAGCCCTACACCTATTGTGATCCCTCGGGAGGATAGACACCCGGCCAGCCCATATTACCTGCGCTAGGTGCGTGATGATCAGTGGAGGTTTTTGCCCTCGCTCGTTATAATCTGTTTGAGCAGGTGCAAATACGATTCGGACTGAAATGGATGAGAGAGGGATTCAGGTTTTATGTTCAGATTGCCTTGCTGTAAATAGGAACTAGATACTCAAGCTTTCTTTCTCGCTCAATCAAGTTGTTAGTGATAGGATATTGAGGATGTCGTTTTATGGTTTGGTGGTAGAGGTGACGGACAGAGGTTACGGTGAAAAAGGTGTTTGAAGGAGAAAGGGCCACTTGTGTTCATAATACTGGCTTTATGTACCACCCCTAAGGCTTGTCCTGATCCATAGCTGTGTATGAAAATAGATGAGAGGTTCAGGAATTATGATGAAGATCTTTAGGATAATCAAGTTTAACTCGAATCAAATAAATGTCTAAGAACATACTGCATTATTTTGGATTATTAAGGCAAATTTCATGTGAATATTTTAACTGTTTATAAAAATTTAGAAGAAAGTTTAATCATTGTTAAAAAAATATTGTATGGTATGTATATTGCACAATACGACAAGCAATTTAACCAATGAAATAAGATGTAGCAGAAGGCATCAATCAAGTAATTTGTTTAGAAAAACAAGTGCTTCAATTTAAAATTGAGAAACAATTTAACAATTATTTGTTTTACAAACCTCAAAAACTGTCACATGTGAAACAGAATAATGACTATTTACACAAGTCAATGGCAATAAAAATGAAGCAGAGAGTCAAAGGACATCAATTGAGTAGGTAATTTGTAGAGAAATACATGTGCTGTGGCTTTGAAACTTGACAAACAGAGGTCTTTCTGTTGGGGGTCTTGTCTGGATGTGATTTTACATGCAGTTATACACAGCAATTACAGGAAATAGAAACATTCACACATGCTCCTAGGAAAGACAATATGCTTTCACAATAGGAGAAACAGTTTAAGCATTGAAATACTGCGAAAGAGAAACCGTCATTTAAATTTTTTGAAGGATATGATAGGAATTCCATGTAAGACTGCTGTTATACATGTTCTCCTTGTGAAGAGAATGGTTATTGACATGCTTTTTCATATGTTCGCTTGTCGTTTCAACTAGAAAAATGTTTCCATTTCTCAAAAAAACTGTTTAAGCATTGAAATACAGAGGACGAGAAACCCTTCTTTTAAATATTTGATGATATGATAAGAATTCCATGTTAGACTGTTGCTATGGCGTATCTGGTAATTGACATGCTTTTTCACATGTTCGCTTGTCGTTTCAATAAGCAAAATATTTCTATTTTTCACAAAAAAATGCTTTCAAAGTCTTATCATGTGGTACACAAATGGTGCCATTCAATTTTTTTTCTCAACAAACGCCTACTTTTTTTAACTTGAGTTTTGTTTTGAATGCTGTATAAGATTCCTCAAAGTTTGTGGTTCTGCAATGATTCTTATTTCAAAGAGTGATGTTATGTTTTTGATTTTTGTTTCCAAACCATAGATATAGCTTGAGCAATTTAGATTAAAACTCTGTTTTATGTTACCATCAACTAGAATGACTTAATTTGAGGTAGTACTGTTTGGAGAAAGGGTCTATAATATAATCTATGATATAAATGGCAAGAATGATTCAAAAGACTTCTAGTCAAAAAAGAGAAAACTAGAAAAAGTTCCAATCTAATCCTAATGTTAGTTAAGACAGTTATTTTAACTGCTCCCAAAAATGGCGAAACAACAAATGAGATCACTGATTGTTATACAAGCCTTACTCTTATGATAATTCAATGTTGACCTATTTGTTTTACAATTAGCAGTTGGACTTTTATATTTCCAGGTTACCGGGTACTTTAGTAATTTTATGATGTGTTTGAGTGGCATTCTGAAGTTGGTAATACATGTATAAGGAAGACAACGGAAATTCTGCGGATGAACATCTTTAATTTATTTTCAGAAGAGCAATGTTTTTATATCGATTGTTTCAACATGAATTGTAATTTCATCTTTTATTTTCCAGATACTGCCTGACTATTACCATTTTCAACATAGAAAAGTTGCCAAGAGGTCTGTTTACCCCAGCTCATATTACCACAGGAATTTAGCATCAGATCCAAATGTAAGTACATTTGTATATCTTCTCATTACTTTGTTTATTTGTTTCCAATCAACTGCAGATCCAAATGAGGGGAGGGATCTCTAGTTAAAAGGCTTGACCAACAGGGTATACCCTCTTTCAAGAGGTTAAATAAACAATCAAAATTACTGGATCTGCAACTGTTGATTAAATCAAATGGACAAAGAAGACATCTGCCATGATGAATTCACCATTGGTTATTGGTACATATGTCCCTCTTTGTATAAATCTGACCATAGTTTACTCCACTCAATGTGACGCAATTCTTTGTTATGTCTGTCTCCATATGGGGTCCCTGTCTAGCCAGTCTGTTTTGACTACCCCACAGCAATTTGCTGTGACCAGCTCCATGCACCTGTGGGGTGTTCAAGAGATGTCTGGCCTGGGAGAGCAATCAAGCACATGTCAAGGCTGTTACCCTCACTCATGTGCATCCCAATATGAGGGGCATGTTATCAGGAGTGTGACCTCATCATGCCCCATGACTGCTGATAAAATAAGAGCCTTTAGTACAATTAGGTTCTGCTTTCCCCAGTCTATGCTTAAGCAATTCATAAGATACTCAATACATGACATTGCAAGACTAAGAAATCAAAGAAAATTGCATTATTTATTAAACAAAAGTGCAATGGAATTAAACAAAGCAAGCTTCTATCTATGATCACAAGAGATAATGATCAATCAAAAGTCTTTGTCAGACCTTCCTGTGCTGTTTCCATGCTGACCACAAGCACCTGTCCATGGTTCCTTTGAAGCTGAGTATGACTGTCTGGCTCTGGAGCATGTCCATGTGTACCCTCAAGCACCTGTTGATTATTCCCACCAGATGACCCCTTCATAAGGCTTACTGTATGTCATGCTGATCCACAAGCACCTGTCCTTGATCCCCAAGAGACGATTCCATCCAAAAGCTCTGGTGCAAAATGTCTTTTGGATGACATCCTGATCATAAGGCTGTTTACAGATCCATTCTGACTGAAGGCACTTGTTCACCATTTCCCCCGAGAAGATGTCCCTATCATAGGGGTGTTTAGCCAGTGTCATATTTCCCAATAAATGATGTCGCGATCATAAGATAATGTCTAGCCATGCTGCATGTCCATGCTGATCTTAAAGCACCTGTCCGTAACTCCCAAGAGATTATGATAATATTATTGTGCTGTGTCTCTCCCATGCTAAATAACAGATCTGACCAGCAAGCACCTGATGTTCCCAAAAGATAACTGCCAGATGGTCTCCTGACAGACTGGGTAGCTTGGTCAAGAGCAATATGAACACCAAAGGAATCAACCAACCAACTTTCTAGGCCACTTGGTAGCAATAACCACTAACTCTTACTAACCCTTGGCTATACACTAACCTCTTCTGTGCACTGAATCTGAGGCACCATAGAAATGGGGCAGTGAAACAACTTGGATTTTCTAGGTCACTCGGTGACATAGACCACTTGCTCAAACATACCCCTGGCTATTTACTAACCTCTTCAGTGTACTTAGCTTCAAGTCCAACATCCCATTATTAGAACAGTTATTTGCTATCTGCATTAAACGGCATGCCCGAGTCAAAGAACCTTCATTAAAACTTGAAGGTTGTCCTGCCATTCCCTGAGGTGCTCTTCTTGAACTGTGTGCACTTGTATCATGTGTGAACCAGATTTCCTCTTCTTTGGGCCTTCATTGGCAGAAATCAATAAGAAAAACTCAAAACATCCAGGAAGGCAAATCTCTAAATTTAATTCTGTAATTCCTGGTTTCTTGAAGACCTTATACTCAAAGGTTCCATTCAACAATCGATCTAACCTTAACATGCTTTAGGAAGATGTGTTAATCACGGTGATTGCAAATGGTCCCCTGGAATTACTTCATTTCTTTCTTTACATTTCATTTTCAGATACCTGAAATTCAGAAAATGCACATGTGTAAATTTTGTTATATTCGTCAGTAAACATTTGTCTTTATTATCAAGATATTATGGGGTAATGAAACTTGTCGCTTTGGTGTGGTCCTGTTTTATGGCAGGTAATTACCTATATAATAGATATACATGTTAGTATGATTTCCCTTGATATTTACACCCCTTGTGTTTACACTTCTATGCAATATCAACAATGACACAGCTATATGACTCTTGTCTGAAGCTATCAGAGGTGTAGTTTGGTAAAGATACTGTGTGTGGCAGGTAATTACCTATATATATCATAGTAGGGAGGTGCATCGAAAATCCTTTTTTGGAAAATCACATCATTTTTGGCTATTTTGTGATAGAAAATGTTGAATGAAGACAAATAAACTTTATTACGTTGAATTTGCATAAAAAATAAAGATTTTATGATATATTTTAGAAAACCAATATGGCCGCCATCACCCACTACTCCTGGTTTTCTTCATTTTTCCTCTGCCTTGCAGGCTTGTAGTAGTCTTCATACTCCAGGCATCTGCAAAAACATAGAAAATTATTGCTTTTGTGTATATTATGTTCAAATAGACTTTTTATGGATGGACAATTAAGAACATGTCAAGTACAGTAGCAATGTTAAAGTGTAACAAAAAAGAGGAAATTAGGCAATGGCACCAATTTTCTTGAATTTAAGGCATATTTTTTTGTTTAACTTGTTTATACAATGAATTATGAGCTAATTTGATATTTTTAACTAATTATATTTCATGTCCTTACCATTTTGAACAAATAAACAAAAGATGGATGGTCTTTAGTACAAATTAAGCAAAACATGTGTTTATAACATTGTATCAATTTGGAATCAATGTGTAACATTGTTCCCATCGGTAGCAACAATGTTGCAAGCTATTGTGAAAATGATGTTTACTTGCTTGATTTTTTAGCTTGAAAAACAGGATTAGTTAGTACAATGTAAATTCAATGTAAAGCTGATGTTTAACTGATTTTCATTATCATACTAACTATTTGTTTTGTAGTAGCAGTTACACAGTAGCGTCATCAGAGTCAGCAGAAGTCAACAGTCATCTTCAGCCAGTCCGTTTAGTTGAATAAAGATCTTGTGATCATCACAATTTCATTTAGACTACATAAAACAATATGTTTAAATATATACTGATACAGGATTACATTCAGATTTCATTACTGAAGTACTTGTTTTTGTATATGGTATACAAAGAATGGAGTTCTTTCACATTTTCAAAAGTAAAGAATCTCAAGCCAGTAGTAGGCAAGGGACATAACTCCCTGGAAAAAATAAATTGACAGTGGATTGTCTTAACATCAGATTTTATAGGCCATTTGAAAAAATTTGGGTTAGTGCTTGGATGCATAAAGGCAACATTTATATGATTTATGTCAACATGTTGGGTAACCTCGCCTGGAAACCACCCATTTTCATAAGCTACAGCTATCCAATCCCCAATGTCTGGCAAAGTGTATTTGCTTAGTTTTATGTTGTGAGTATGGGGATGCGACTCCCTTGGGGTGGATGATACAACATGCTCAACTTGTTTATTTGAATGTAATCCACAATAGTTTATACCAAAACTGATTGATTGATTTTCACAATGAGACTTTAATTGTGACACACTAATGTGACAGAGAGTGGATCTGAGATTTGTTTCAAGGGAGTCAATTTCAAGACTTCCATAATTCAACAGGGATTTATTTTCCAATTCAATTTTCAAAATTAACTTGTAATAGCGTAAATTCATTTTGAAAATTTCAATTTTTTTTGTTTTTGCAATTTTCAAGTTTACAAGTTCATCAACATGTTTTTCAATGACACATAAACCATTTTTTTTCACAAATTCAATTATTGATTTTTCTTTTTCAAGCCTTTTATTCTCTTTTTTTTCTCTCATTTGGTGTTTTGACTTGATATGTGCTTGTTTTGTTTTAACAATATTTTTTTTCATTTCTTTTGATTTTTTAAGAGCTTTTTTAACCAATGCCCTTGCTTTCTTGAACAGAATTTCTTTCTCTGCTCTGCTTTTTTTTTCAAGCCAACTGGATGTTTTATTATTTCTGTACAATAATAACCCTTCAGTATGAAATACTGAAGCATTTGGTTTGAGACTTGTTATATATTTGAAACTTCCAAAATTGTGTTCAGGACCAATGTTAGTTTTTCTAACAGATGATATTTGGCTTTTTGTTAAACTGGACATATTTTCATCAGAATATTTTCCACCACTTATATGATCTTTTAACTGTCTTTCCATTTTCTTAAGCATTTCTTTACATATATAAATAAGAGATTTTTTACAAAATTTATCTAGTTCTATATCAACTTTGAACAATTTTTCAAACACTCCATCTTTTTCAGGTTTATGTGATTCATACATTATAAAGTTTTTGTCTAACAATTGACAGGGGTTAACAGACCACAGCTTTAATTTCTCAACTAAACAGTTATAATATACACTCATTGATGTTATTTCTATAGACTTGTCCTCTAAAACTTTCATAACAGGAGTTGTGACATGCTTTTCAAATAAACCTAAAGCTTTAATAGCACCCATGTATTCAACACAATTTATATCTGCGGAAACAGCTTTAAGTAATAAATTTTCTTCCCCAAACTGAAGAAGAAATTCTTTAATATCAGATGAATGGCTGTATACTGCTGAGGCATTTTTGAACAAAATATTGAATCTATTGCCTATGAAAGGCTTTAAGAGATTATGTTTATTTCTGTCTTCCAAATATGCATTAAAATATTGAGGACAACCAGCTTTTGCATTGCCTCTTATCTGGAGTAAATCACAAGTGTTTCTTATTAAACGATATACTCCAGATTCTTTTTTGGACCAATTTTGAAATTGGGGGAGTTTATTCATTCCCAAATTTGATGCCTCTACATCTGCATCGAATTGTCTTAATCCAAGCTCAGCAGCATCAGCCATGTTTGACAAAAGATGGAAACCACAATAAAAATCATTTATATTGGACAGCTCATCTTTCAACTCTTGAGAAAATTCATCATAATTATCATAAAGTAACGGTAAAATAGTATCTCTCCATTTCTGAAATATTTCTATCATACTTTTATTTGTAATACATCTATCACTCATTGTGTTCTTTATGTTGGAAACCAGAGAATATAAAACATTATCATTATCACAACCAGGTTGTTTTAAAATATCTGACAGCTCATGCAAGTTTTCCTTAATTAGTTCAAATTGTGTTTTTGCAGTTTTATCTGGCATTTCAACAAAGGATGATGTTAAACTTTCTGAATTATTTGATATGTCAATAGTGAAAAATTGCCTGCCGTCTTTCGTTGTTTCATCAAAGTATATTGTTGAATTTTCATGTTTTGATAAACTTTCGGCAACTTGCATTTTTGCTAATAGGTTGGCTACATGAACTTGCCTTTTGGCAAAAGTTTCATCAATTAAATCTTCGTCAGACAATTCTTTATCAACTAAATTAATTAAAACAATTTTGATTACATCTCTGATTTTTTTTGTACTAACACCTAGGGAGAGAAGGTCCATGTAACATTTTGAAACACACTGTTTATAGTGGCGTTTGCCCTCACATTTGAGTGAAATTTTTTTTTCAGAACATACTTCATTTAGGCAAGAATTCAGATATTCATTTGATGCAATTAGATCATTTTTCTCTTTTTCTAGAAGGCTGATTGTTTTTTTGTTTGCAGAAAGTAGTTCTATTTTTTTCCCAAGTTTTTCATTCTTGGATTTGAGATAGCTGTTATCTTTTTCTGTTTTTCTTTTCTCATTTTTTTGTTCTTCAATCTTTTTTTCTAGAACAGCATTTTCATTTTGCAAACTTTGAACTTTATTTTTCAATTTGGTCTCCTCGTATTGATAGATTGAGACATCTTTTTCAAGTTCTTCAATTTTTTTGTTCCTTCTTTTTAATTTTTTGTTTGCATTTTTGATATTATTCTGCATCGTACAATTTCTTAAGTTTTCAATTGTACTGGCACATTTCTTTTTTAATTGCAAAAGATTATCTTTGTTTTTTTGGGAAGAGGAAATAACATTTTCAAGTTTCTTTTGAATTTTAGTTGAGGAAAGATATGCATTGTGCAGTTTCCTTTTAAGAGTGTAGACCTCTTGTGTTTTTCTATAAAATTGTGCATAAATTGCAGAATTCCCAATTTTTTGAGATTTTGGTTGGTCTGTTTTTTTCACTTCCCCCAGTTCATTCATATCTTTCCTCATGAATAATTCTAAGGCTTCTTTACATTTATTTTTTGACAGTTTACGATATTTTTGCACTACAGCAAGCCAAAGCTTTCTAGTCCTTTGTTCCGAAATGCTCTTTTTGTAAATTGCTTTCATGAGAAGAGCTGCCTGGGACCATTTCAGTTTATTTTTCATCAAAAAATTTAAGAGCTCAACAATTACCCCATTGGTTAGCTGTTTGATATCAGTTTGCGTTTGAGGTAAATAAAATGTCTGAAGGCCTATTTTATCGCAGTGTGGACCTAGGCTTTGGCTTTCTGCTTTATCTGTCTTAATTTCTGTATTTAAAAATGATGGACATAGCTTATTAGACAGCTTATTTCTTTTCCGATGGATTTTCCTGGAAAGGTCGGAAATTTTTTTTGGAAGTTTTAACTTAGGGTTAATGAAAATAAGAACTTGTGTTAATGAATCTCTTGTTCTTGATTGTCTCTGCAAGTACTCCTCAAGGATCAGGAATACAGCATTTGTTACAACGGCATTCCAACCATCTGCGGGGGGAAATGTTTAGGATTTATTTTATATAAATAAATTAATTAAACTACAGATTTTGGACAAAAGTATCAGCATGTTTTTAACTTAACATAATTCCCATATACTTGCATGTTGTAATTTAGTGTAGCATAAAATTTTTTCCTGAAATGAGTTCTTGTTTGATCATTTTAAAATTTTGCAGGTGGAATTAAATTTTATTTAACATGCAAGTCTTTGGAGATATCACATGTGAAAAGTGTTGTCCACTGTCTGTTTGTCAGTAGCCAGAAGTGTGTTTGCACTTACATTATTTCTCATATACTTACATTTTAAAAAGCAATCACAATAATGATAGTTTTTTATCTAAATTATTTTATTTAATTATGATAATAAAAATTACTGTCTGACAGTATTGATACTGTTCAATCTAATTAATTATATATGAACAGGCCTTCACCAGGGCTTTACTGACAACATATAAAAATCCAGTATGTAAATCTTTTTAATTACACTGACAATATCTAAAATTCCAGTTTAAATTCATTTTCTAAACTAATACAGAGTTTAGTTTACATTTTGTTTCTGTATTAGTAAATGAACCTAAATTCAATTTAATTCATACAGGGCTATTTACTTTACTGGGCTAATGTATATACTTTACTCATGGGAAAATGTGTGTTTGTTTTATGTCTAATTCAGAAATAATGTGTTTGTGTAATCCGGTCATTTCAAACAAATACAGTCAGCGACCAAAAGTGAGTTTTCACCAAAGTAATTTCTCATATAATTACATGTTAAATTATTAGCAATTACAAGAATATTTTTCATGAATGGAATAAAAGTCCATTTGTTTTGATGTTTCTCAATTGGCTTGGAAATCGTCTTGGCTACATTCACGAAATTATCATTAATCTCTACGTTGATTAGTTATCGAATGACACAAATTTAATCATTAGTACAACTTGTGATGTCATTGTCCCATTGACGGCCATGTTAAACGTATCGGCATGTTTCATATGTGTTATGAAATAACATGTATACTTCTTAATAATCATCGGGTAATTGAATGAAAATTATGATATTGTAGCCCTGATGATTTATGAAAACCTGGTGGTGAATTAAAAATGAATCAGCAAACGTTTAATTCATGAAAATTATTCTCGCAATTGCTAATAACATGTAAGATTAATATTTCATACGTAATAATTGGGATGTCAATGTCGCGTTCAAGATCCGAGTTCATGAAGAATATCAACTTTATGACATATTGAAAAACTGTTACTGTAGAACTAAAGCTTGACAATCATATTTACGATTATGTCATCGCTCATCAGGCTGTTTTAATTTGTAATATAAAATCTCGAGATCGTTAGACATTTCATGTTACGGTGACCGTGTTATGACCTTCAACCCGACATTGGTAATATTAATAAGGATTTTGACATTTAAATCACAAAGGTTATGGATACTCAATGGGCTTACCTGGGATTTTTTCACGTGCTACAAGCAACCTCACATCGCTCCAGTTCCAGCCAACGTGGTTCATTAAGTTTTCAATTACAACGAAAGATTCCATCGTGTCAAGAAGTATCCGTCAGTGCAGCGAAAATGTCGGCACAATATTCCCGCGGTAATTTCGGTAGTTTCCGTCAGGACCATGAATAAAAATTAACGAATATTAAATTTTGCCAAAGATCATTAAATTCCTTTGATCTGACGTAAGATTTTTTAAAATTATTTTAGATCAAAATACTACATCACAAAAAATCTACGATAAAAAAGGCTTATTTTACAACTTCTTTTACATTTGATTTAGTATTCACTTATTCAGCTAAAAAAATAAAATGCTAGTAGCCTAAATACATATTTTTTATTTTTTTAAAACGATAATGCAGAATATTTAAATGACATAATCTACGATTTTCTTATATATAATTTTAAAAAGTGACAGCTTTCACACGACGAACCATCATGCCCCGCCCGCAGCTGAACGGATTCGTCCATTATTTATAAAGCGATTTTTGACAATTATTTTGAATTATTTAAGGAACGATAAAAATATTTCATAGTTACATTTAAGTCACATAAATTTATGCAATATGTTATAGGCCTATTTTAAATGATATTTCTTTAGAAAAGCTGACTTCGGTCGACGGTTTTTTTCTACGGGTTGACCTGATTTGCCATGCAGAATAACCTTGCAAATATACCGTGTCACGACCTTCACCTACGATATAAATAGACTCAGACTCGAAGTTAAAACCCACAACAACGAAGAATTTATTAAATTATAAGAAACATAATGTAGATCTACCATAAGCAGATCGCCTTTATATCCTATTTATTCCATTTTGTTAACTGTCGACATGACAGTTCTTCACTACAAAGCCGTTTTGGTACGACTTGACAACAAAATGAGGGGAAATCGCCACGATGTCCAATCTTCGATGCCATTTCCGCAATATCGCCCAAGTAACTAACTCGTTAAAATTATTGAATTTCTGTAGGTAAGTTATTTTTCTGTTGGATACTGGTTGTTTATTGACAAAATCTTTTTGAGAAATGCATTTGCTTCTTGAGGAAAGATTTCGATTTGGTATTTTGCCTAGAAAGCGACCGAGTTTTGATAATAAACACCGAATTTTGGTTTCAAGACGATTTTTCCTACGTAAATTCAAAAATATTTTCCAACATTTTACACTGGCGATATTGCGGAAATCAGTTTGAAAATCGATGTACACGTAATTTTGAGGGTCACCATAGCGCAAATAACGTCATCCTTGCGCTTTGCATCTGCAATGAATTTATATTTTCACACAAGAACTACGATAAACAAAAGAAATATATAAGTGAAAACGTGTTCAGTAGTGATAACAAACTTTATTACCAAGTTTACAAAGTTGTACCTGTAACAGAAAGCAGTCAAATGAGAAATTAGAAAAGTTGATATTTTAGGAAAAACTGCCATTGTCTACATTAGCCATGACGTCATGCACCTCCCTAATCATAGGTATAATGTGACAGGTGTAGATTTCATCTCCCTTGTCACCCTTTGACGTGCTACATGTGCAAGCAACACTCAGTTCAAGGGCATACAAAATCAGCAAACGAAGATGCTAAGATTTCCCCTAATCATAATTCACAAAGGTGTAAATTGAACCCCTGGAAAAACATAAGTAACACAGGCACAGAAAGTGATGAAGTTGTGAAATTTTGCTACAAACAAGTTCACAGATTATATCTGCAAATATTAACATGATTCAATTTAAGGTAAATTGTATATTTATTATAAATATCAATATATTGTAAAAGAATCCCTATTGCTGCTTGTCCAGACATAGATTCACAAATGATTAAAATAGAATATTTGCCAAATCCAGGTAAATGTAGAGTAAGACCCCAAACCCACAATATGGCACTAACCAATTGTAGAAGAGGTTCTACCTCATCTTGAAAATAAATATAAAAGAATGAAGATGACACACATTTGTCATATTGCATGAGGTTTTCATATTGTCCGTAGATATGTTTAAGCCAAGCACCTGCCAAAGACCTATCGTAAGGTATATAGGATTTAACATGACACAGGATTGTCGTATCGCATGAGCTTTCCCATATACCCTGTAGATATGTATGTAGGAAGCACCTGTTGAGCTGCAACTAACCAATAGCGGCGCTGCTATCTGTTTCCTCTCGATGGGTGGCCGGAACAAGATGAAATGAGACGACACCCGCCACCGTAAGATGCACTCGACACTGATATCTTGCCACGATGCTCCACCCACCCTACTGTTTCTCCGTCATGCTTTACAGAATTACAAATTGCCTCTGTCAGGCAAGGACTCTGACAATTGCTTATATTAATAGGAAAGTAATAGGAAAATAGGGATTGAGTGAAAAAGAGGATTTATCTAGATTAAGCAATAGAAAATGTTAAATAGGTGTTGATTATGAAATTATAGAGGGGGATGAAGACTCGGGAAAAGATTGAGTGAAGAAATGGAGTGTCACTGTGTGAGATTTTCCGCAGATTAGAGAACACAGGACCCATCAGGACACAAAATGCTTTATTTGTGTGCTTAAGGTCTAGCTTTTGGGTATTAGAAGTGTATCATTAAGAGATATGTTTTATAGCTAGATATCGTCTTTCATGATTCGTATATTGTGTGGTAAACACATCCATCCTGAAAACTATTCACAATTGACTTTTGTCAAATTTGTTTCTAAAATTGTTTTACTCTAAACCATCAGGCTATGTTATGTGGAACATTAAAGTAGAATATATTTATTTCATCAAATCCAACATAATAAATTCTGATTTCAATGATATGTAATTCAAAGAGAAGCATTTGATATTGAAAAATGTCATAATCATCATTAATGTCTTGACAATAGAACTGACATCTCTGAGGGGCAAGATACTGCTTAAACATGTAAGCCTTGTAAAAGTCCTTCACGGTCACAAATATATTTCCCTATATCACCCTTTCTGTGCACCAAATGTATAAAACAAATAACACATTTCAATGCATGTGAATGTCATGTTGTTTCTTCCTGAAGTGAAATAGGTACAGACCACTAAATATTTCCTACAGAGCATACACCAATCATCATAGACATTGCTGTTTCCCGTACCACGAATATGCGTGGGTCGTAAACTGTGCAAAGACTCTGATTATGTAGACCAGTGATGTTGGTGAGGGCTATGCTTTTATTATCTGCTGATTTCTACTCAAAGTTTACAGGAAAAGTTGCTAATGAAATTAATGCCTGCGTGGCTTTGACGGTCAGGTCTGGTCTCAAAGGTCAAGGGTCGTGCACTGCAATAAATTTCGGTGCTTGAATGCCAAATTGTTTGCAATCAATAATTTGTGGTGGAAACTTGGTATTTCATTTCTTTTCTAGAAGTATAAGGATATTTGAAAAGTAAAAGGTTTGTCTGAAGTTTTAATACTCAAAATTGATTCAGGTATTTTGGAAAAATGTTTCAAGAAAGAATAGTATATCAGAAATAGACAAAGAACATTTCTTTTGACTTTATTTGTTTTCAATTCAGAACTCTCATGCTTATTATGATGTATACAGCATCCAACTTTAATATTCTTGTGCCGCCTTATTAATGAAGTAATAAAAGTTATCTTTGGTTTTCTAGATTTGGCCATGGCATCACTTAATTAACATTTTTGACGCTAAGAAACAGCAACATCATAAGACACATAATCCAATTTTTGAGTAAAAATACACCCCATTTACTTGTTATCTTGTATAGGAAGAGGTTAACAGAGGTGAGAAGATCTTACACTCCTTGAGAAGATCATATTCTTGTCTTGCAAGTGCTGTTTAGTTGTTCATGGATACTTCCTTGCCTTGTTTAGTTGTTACAAGAGATTCCTCCTTGCTTTAGGCTACACAGTATATAGAAGTGATAGACTTGCAATCAGTCTCTGAAACTCATTATTTAGAATGTGAGGATTTTGTAGAAAATTGACAATTCAGAGAATTTATGTTTTAAAAAAATATAAACAATTATGTAAGCAATTTTGCAAAGGTATATAACCTTTTATTCTTTTAATAAGAATATTTGGTAAAGAAAAGCATATTTTTTTAATGAAAATCTTTGGTAATAAGGTAATCTTGACTTAAGATTGAAACTGACCTAGAATAATTGTTTAGAAATTAAAAAATTTAATAAGAAATGTTCATAAAGTTAAAGGGGGCGGCAAAGCGCAGTGGTCAGATCAGGAGGTCTGCAGGGTTGGCAACTTTGTTTGAAGTAAACTAAATTTCATAACAATGAATCATTTATTTAGTTACTGAAGAGAACCTTAGGGAAAATGTAATCATTGTTATGAGAGAAGTATCTAGGTGTTCAGAGGGCTAAATTTCTTAATTAAATGAATTGATGAACAAGTAGTGACTGTACTACAGGCTAGGATAAACAAGTTCACACATTATCAACAGATGGTGACCTGTTGTAGAGCTTTTACCTTTGGAAAATAGAGAAAAATCCTGTTTAAGGGTGAAATATTCTTGTTCCACTTTCTTCAAGGATATGTAGTTAAGCTATCAATCAGCAAAACGTTCATAGCTGTTGTTCTTATTAGCACTTGATCCCAATAAAGGAGGGAACCTTGTCTAACGAATGATTTACTTTCCAATCATGTTACATAAATGCAGTCCTTATTTCCGCTTGATCAAGGAGTTAATTCATTGGTACTTTTCAGATCTTGTTTTTCATCTTCTACTTTTGAAATGTAGATAATATTAGAATTGTTTCTATTGTAATTGATCCTGCAAATGTTTTGCCTTAAGACATGTCTGACAAAACCATCAACAGAAAAGTTTTGCTTTGATTTCACCATAAAATAAGTTTATTCTCAAGATTTAAACCTCTTCAGGGTTGTCAATGGATTTGACACGATTCTTACAGGACCTAGAATAAGCTGTTGATTCTAAGACCTTTACTCCCTTTTTTCCTTATCTAAATTTCATCAACAAACCATAACCCATCCATTTAGAACAGTTCTGCTTCATGACTGTATTAAATCCTAACTTATTATACAGCCTAGTTTCTAATACTCCAAGTCTACATTGAGTAAGGAAACGGTCCTGAAATAAAAAGCCTGAAGAAATCAAATGATGAAGGTACAGTATTTGATTGGAATATTTCATATTTTCAGTCTAGTTTCAGAATTGTCTGTTTTCAATTTAGTACTGGAACAACATGCAACCACGATTCAAACCCTTTGACCTTTTGTCCATTAAGTTGTTTGACAGAGGTGTCCCATGGGATGTTAGCTAAATCCAATTGTTGAGGACTTTGTATTATAATGGAATATTTCTAGTCAAGTGGTCGTCAACACTTGTGGTGCTTATCAATATTTGACGAAGTTGTAACCAGTAACCAAACTCTGGATTTGAATTTTTACCAATTTCCCAGCCAAGGAAGATAATGGAAGTGTTCCAGTTGAATGCTTGAGAACAGGTGAAACCCAAATTCTTTGTTGTACCAAAATAAGGATTCAAACATTTAGCAAACTCAAACTCTTTGCCCATTACACAAACCAGATCCTATATATATCCAAAAGGTATAAAATTAATTGTACAGTGCTTGGAGGGGATTGGATATTTTACAAGTTGAGTGCTCGAACTAAGATCCTTTGCAAGTACCAAAATGGGGTAGGACCCTTAGCAATTTGCCTATACATAAACTGATCTTGAAGATATCCTTGTGGTACTGAACAAATCCTATTGTACAAGCCAATGAGGGTATCAAGATTTTACTAGTTGAGTGCTTATGAGCATGTTGGAATCATAATCCATTGCAGTTTCTAAAATGAGGATATGTTTCCTTACCATCATACAAATCCTTCCACAAAGATATCGAAAAGGTCTGAAAAAATCTACTGTATGATCCATTTTGGTATTTTTTTGAGATTTTCTAGTTGAATGCTTGAACCACCATTCTTTGCAGGTATGAAAAAGGGGTTAGAACCTTTACCAAATAGCCCATCATATAAATCTGATCTTGAAGATGTCCCAGGGGTATAGAACCAATCCTATGGTACAGAACTGAGAGGGTAATGGCAGCATTCTAGTTGAGAGCTGGAGAGAGCGAGCATGTGTGCGGTACTTGTTAATGTGTGATGATGTTGCTGCGGTAGTGTTGGAGTTGTGTAGCCTGTCAGGGTGATTGATGAAGCGCTCCTGTCATTGACGTTGGTTGCCGACAGCATCACAAGTTTTTTCTTATGTTGGCATGTTATTCAAGAGATGAATAACTTGAGATAGCTGCAATCTGAGTTAACAAATGAGTTTCGCGTGCAGGTTTGATCAACACTTGCTATGATGCACACTTTTTCTGGTGTTTACATCGTCAGTATAAATATTACCTTGCTGATAGACGTTAGATACCTGCAGTTTCTCAAATTAAATGAGCTTTAACACTTGTTTAATCCAGGCTTTGCTCAGAAATAGATTACGGCTATTTTGTTTGCATCTTTCAATTTATTACACTAAAATTATCAGTTTGCTTAATTTGACACCTTAGGTAAAGAAAATAAAATGGTAAGAATCAGATCTTGTTAGTTGGTGAATTGAAGACATCTTAGGAAAAAATTATATTTTGAAGTTGGTATTCATTTATTGGTTAATTCTGTAACATGTACAAAATAATGATGAAGTATAAGCAATAAAATGGAATTTTCATGTTAATTATGTCAACACCTTAGTCCTTTGTAACTGAATAATTGTTTGACAAGAAAAAATTATCATAACTTATTACAATTAATGGTCTCATAGTTTTTGCTGCAATCACGTTTCATTCATTTGAAGAAGGGCAATGGATAGCATATAAATAGCTTGTTACTTTGACCATGTTACTTTTATCTTTCGGTACTTTTCATTTGTAAACATTTTCTGCAATTGGTAACATTTCATGTTTAGTGAGATCTCCTTTTTTACCTAAATTTGCTTCCACCTCCTCAAGTTCTGGTTAACGAGAGGAGGTATATGAGCAATAAGCACGCATAAACTGCAAGCACAGCTGTGGTAGGGAGTCATAAAGAACGTGTTGATACAATCTCAGTGGTTTAGATCTCTGATTGGAAGAGGACCTTGACAACTTGAGCCATATTCTTGAGAGTTCATTCAAGCTGAACATTGCCAGTGCTCCTGTTGATTATCCTTTCTGAACCTGATCCTTTGCTGGTCTTTGGTTATTTTTACTCCCTGTACACAAATGTTGACTATGGACCGTGTGGTTTTGTTAAGTCTTGACAAGTCAATGAAGTCTTGAAGTTTAGTCAAGAGTCATATTCTTCAGGTTTCACTTAAACCGAACAGTGCCAGTGATGATCTTTTCTGAGCCTGATATGTACTGGTCTTTGGTTACCGCCTGTACACAAGAGTTGACTTTTGACCTTGTGGTTTGTTAACCTTTGACAAGTCATGAAGTTTATTCAAGATTTCACTTGAGCCGAACATTGTCAGTGCTCCTGTTGATTATCCTTTCTGAGCCTGATATGTACTGGTCTTTGGTCACTGCCTGTAGAAAAGAGTTGACTTTTGACCTTGTGGTTTTGTTAAACCTTGACATGGAATGAAGATATTCAGAAGATAGTCAAGAGTCATGTTCTTGAGTGTTCATTCAAATAGCTCCTGTTGATGATCTTTTCTGAATCTGATCATGTTTGGTGACTATAATTGAACTTTTTGGGAACTTTTGTTTTTTTCCAACCACATCCAGCGCATCCATCTTATGGAACATACATTCACTATCTTTCTTGTCACCTTAATATGAGGCAAAGAGTATCCAAGTAGTAGAACATAATATGAAATCAAATAAGGAAGTTGTTATTGTATTATCACTGTAACTTCTAAAAGAAGAATTTCAACTATCTTCAAGGTGCAAAGGTATCATTTTGCATCGACTCTGGTGAAAATGTCTATTGGCCTTTTGAGGATTGGGTTTTTGTTCAACTCTATCCTGATATCCATAGATAAAGTATATATAAACATAATCAGCCCAATCTTATTTTTTTGATGAAATATGTCAAACAGAAAAAAGTTACAACAAGACATCTCAATTTATGACGTACATCTCCTATTTTCTGGATAGACAAACTTATGACATAGATCGTGTTGTCCTTGTTAATAGTAAACCAAATACCTATTGTGTCAAGTTACATTAACTAAAGGAAAATGTGAAATAGGTAAAATAGGTAGGCATTCTTCAAGTTCCTTCCAAAACATCCTGTAATATAAGTATAAAGAGAGCCAATTGCAAGCAATCGTAACTGTATACCAATACTCGTTTACCTGTCGTACAAAATCCTGTATAAATTAAAGGTGAATGAAAGTGTGACGCCCATAAGTAATTTCCTCACAATAGAATGCTTTGTTTACACCAACTGTAGATGGGCCATGATTTGATTGCAGATTAATTGCAGGTTAGCCCATTCTGTTGCCCATGTTAAGTGATACAGCTCATTGAGACAGACAGACTGAAATTAAAGTGTCCTATTGTTTAGCATGTTGCTCCAGACTCCATTGACATTTGCTATCGTATTGCTCTGACACTGGCATAGACACATGTCTATGTCCTCTTGTATTTCAAAGTCAATTATTTACATTCAGAAGTAATTTCTTTCTAGTCAAACGTCTCAAGGACAATGTAATTGGAGGCTAATGATGCAGATTTTGTTGCACTTGATTGAAGAGAATGTCACAAAGGAAGAAAGGAATTAGAAAAATAAAAAGATACTGTTAATGATGGAATGTAATTTGTCAAGTTTAAGATACTGAAGTTGTTTCTTTGAAGTACAATTTTCTTAAATTTACTCCAGTTTGAAACCATTGTTAACCCTGAGGTGCATTCTGTGATTGTTTCTGTGATTGTTTCTGTGACCATCTGTTGAGGTATCACTGAAATCTTCATGAATATCCTCATCTGAAATATCTATACTTCAATGAATCTTATGAGAATCATTAAATACTTCAATTTTTGACACTTTGGTTGTTTTTCACACTTTTGTTTAGTGATATTGAAAGTCCCATATTTTAATTATTACCCAAGAAATGAAACATCATTCATTAGTTTTGTCTACTGGAGTGTCTGTATTTCTTTTGAGCACTTTATCATGATAACCTGGCTGGAAACCAATATACACATGTGCATGAACTAGACAAACCTACAAAAGAAACTCCAATAAAACAATCCATCACCATTCATCGCTCCATTAAATTGAGGATATTCTAAGTGGTTATGGATTGTGGCTGTTGCCAATTTTTCCACATGCACTGTAAGAAAATTATTTAGAAAGGTCTCTGAATTTTTCAAATGACGCCCACTTCAAGGAACAAAGAGATTTATGGGAAAAGAAGTCTCCAAACCACCAATGGTGTCCCAGAATTCGCCTGTAATGACATTTCATTCTTTAAAAAATTATTTGAACACATGCAATGCACATTTAAGGAAACAAAAACATATCCCTGGCCTCCACAAAACCTGTCTTAATACCCCATGCCTGCACCTATAGATGAAGAAAACAAATGGTGTTTCTACAAGCGAGACGGAGCTTGGCAAAACAGCAGTGTGGGCCTGGGTAATTATTTGTTGACAAATCGTTGTGATTGCAGTTGACACAATAATGCGCTTGCGTCCAACCACAAAATCTGTGGCTCGCTTATATGCCCACTCAAGCTGTGTGAGAAGTTGCACTGCACATGTTGAACAACCATGTTTCAAATTCCTGTCTCTGTAGGGGTTAAAATCAAATGTAAACATAACAGTCTTGATTTGAAAGTGAAGAGAATTTAAGAAATCTTCCTGAATTTATGTAACAGCCTTTGGCAGAGATTAAATTCATATATCTGATTAATTTGACAGTCTAGTTTTGTAATAGGAGAATTTACAAATTCTTCCTGAATTCATATAACAATAGCCTTTGGCAGAGACAAAATTCATATACGTATCTAATTGATTTGACAGTCATGTTTTGAAATAGGAGAATTTACAAATTTTTCCTGAAGCGCTTGGCAGAAATGTCATATTTCTGATTAACTTGCGGTAGTCTTGTTTTGAGAATTTACAAATTATGCAGAAGATTCATATTTCTGATTAACTTGAAATTTACTTGATGTAAATGTTAGATGTTGGCAGCTTAAACTTTGAATAATTAGGCTAAAAACTTATTTTCCTGGCCTTAATTTCAGTTCTTCTCAAATGTCATTGACATGATGGAAGTTTGAAAAGGACAATATAAATGACATACAGCCAGAGGGAGAATTGCTCTGTTGTCATGTGTTATATGTCAATATTTATAAAATTCTTATGAGTTCTAGTAATAATGTGATGATTTTTATGACAAAAGTTTTATTTGCCTCTGTGGCTTTAATAAGAAATTATTTTTATTATGTCCCCCGAAATATTTTTCGGGAGACATAATGTTTTCACCTCCGTCCGTGATTCCGTGATTCCGTGATTCCGTGATTCCGTGATTCCGTGATTCCGAAATGCTTTCTTTTCCGGGCCATATCTCAAAAACCGTTCAATATTTTTTCACGAAACTTGGTATGTGCTTAGACCTAGTGATGGAGTGGTGCCTTTTGCTATTTTGGTCATTCTGAATTTTTTATTTTTTCTGGTTTCCATGGAAACAATTTTAACTTAGTGCATATTGGGGGTAGGAACCTTTTCCGGCCTCTATTTCAAAAACCGTTCAATATTTTTTCACGAAACTTGGTATGTGCTTAGACCTAGTGATGGAGTGGTGCCTTTTGCTATTTTGGTTATTCTGAATTTTTTATTTTTTCTGGTTTCCATGGGAACAATTTGAACTTAGTGCATATTGGGGGTAGGAACCTTTTCCGGCCTCTATTTAAAAAACCGTTCAATATTTTTTCACGAAACTTGGTATGTGCTTTGACCTAGTGATGGAGTGGTGCCTTTTGCTATTTTGGTTATTCTGAATTGTTTATTTTTTATGGTTTCCATGGAAACAATTTTAACTTAGTGCATATTGGGGGTAGGAACCTTTTCCGGCCTCAATCTCCAAAACCGTTCAATATCTTTTCACTAAACTTGGTATTTGCTTAGACCTAGTGATAGAGTGGTGCCTTTTGCTATTTTGGTTTTTCTAAATGTTTTATTTTCCTGGTTTCCATGGAAACAGTTTGTACTTAGTGCATATTTGGGTAGGGACTGTTTCCCAGCCATATCTCAAAAGGTATTCAATATTTTTTTTACGAAACTTGGTATGTGGTTAGACCTAGTGGTGGAGTGGTGCCTTTTGCTATTTAGGTCATTCTGAATTATATGATTTTTCCTGGTTTCCATGGCAACAGTTTCAACTTAGAACATATGGTGTGAGGACCATTTCCGGGCCATATCGCAAAAACTATTTAATATGATTTTACGAAACTTGGTATGTGGTTAGACCTAGTGGTGGAGTGGTGCCTTTTTCCATTTTAGTTATTCTGAATTATTTTTCTGGTTTCTATAGAAACAAGTTGAACTAGGTGTATATGGGGGGTAGGGTCTGTTTCCGTACTTTAGCTTAAAAACTATTCAAAATATTTTTACTAGACTTGATATGGGGTTAGAACTACTGGGGGAGTGGTGCCTTTTGCTACTTTGGTTATTCTGAATTGTTATTTTGCTGGTTTCCATGGAAATTTGTACATAATGGGGGTAGGGTCACTTTCGGATTAAATGTTAGCGGGGGACATCACAGTGCATCACATGCACATATTTCTAGTTGGAAATTTTATCGGTTTGAAGTTTAAAAGGATTTCTACAGCAGAGAAATTTCTACATGTAATTAAGTCTTGGGGAAATCATGTTTCATTACCATGTTTCATGTTAAAGGGGCAGTAGCACGTTTTTTATAATTTAAAAAAAAAAAATTTCACTGATAATACATTTAGCATAAACTTACAATTATTTTGACAGTGTCAAAAATCTCATTACACAACCCAATCATCCATAGTCAGGGGACAAAGTATGAAGATTCACATAAAATCCATTGGACGCCATTTTGTGTGAACACCTATAATTCATTTTGCGTAAGAAAAGGGAATTGCATGGCTAAACTTTACGTTATATATTTGAATTATTACTGCTCCATTTAGTTTAAATATATTGTCTTTCAATTGAAACCATTAATTTTCATTTTCCTGACATCAACTTATATTCCCCCTAAATCGTGCTACTGCCCCTTTAAAGCTCAGGTAAGAAACAAGAAAAAAACATCTTCTCACACATTATTAGTTTTACAGAAAAGATGAGAAGTACTATGAATAATACTTGAAACATGACATGGAGTTGTTTTACATCTTTCTACATAAACACCATCAACATCAAAACAAACCCGCTTACCCCTTGTTGTTTATGTTGTGCCAGACTGGAAAAACATATAAATAAGCTTGGAGTACACAGGATGTTGCTGTTTTTAGTCCTGATGGCTTTTGGCGTTTTTTATGAAGTAAAAACATTTATCCTGCGGAGATCTAATGGTGCATGCTTTTTCTCTTATGTCAATATTGTTTTTAAAACTTTTCGATAAATGTTTTAGTATGTTGATAATTTCCATAATATGATGATAAAAATGTCATTTGTAACAGTAAATTTTGACGGAAGGACTTCCTCTTGGTTTACTAATGATTCAGGTTTATACTTCAATAACTTTTACATAAAAGAAGTGATTTTCAGATAGTTTATTTTATTGAGTTATATAAAAATGAATTGAAGTTGAATACTAAGTTTCGGTGATGATTTTCCTTTTCTTTGCTTAAAGTTACTGACACGGAAAAAACATTACAGTTTAACGAAATGATCTCACGGTTTTCTTGAGTGTTCAAACATATATTCCTCTCAGAGGTTGGTATGAAAAAAATAACAACTCCTTAATTGCTTTCTAAATGACAAAAGCAGTATACGGGTTATTACAGAACTCCAAACAGTAGCGCTAACTGGTTAAATGATTTATTGAAAGCAGCAAGAGTGGAAAGGTTTATCAGCTGTTAAATAAACCCTCTATGATTTATAGATAGCATTCAACATACAATACCCCAAAAGCAATATCCCAGACCCTGACACTAGACCACAAATCCTAGACAATAGACCATAAATCTCAGACCACTGACCCATGACCCAGACCCTATACATTAGCCCTAAAATCCTAGACCTAGAATATAGTCCTATAATCATACCATAGGATTATTCCTTTTCCAGTCCATAGACCAAATGAGACAATATTCCATAGACCATAAAAGACAATAGATATGGTCCTATACTAATACCCTACTCCTTTAACCAGACCATAGACCATAGACAATATAAGACAATAGACCATAGACCATACAAGATAATACACCATAGACCATACAAGACAATAGTCCATAGACCATACAAGACAATAGACATGGTCCTATGCCCTACTCCTTTCACCAGACCATAGACCATAGTCCAAGGACCGTACAAGACAATAGACATGGTCCTATGCTCTATTCCTCTAGCCAGACCATAGACCAAACTAGACCATAGACAATAGACCATACAAGACAATAGACATAATCTCATACCCTAGCCCTACCAATCCACCCTATGTTGTACTCTAGGCATGAAAAAAGTGCATAAATCAATATTTAATACACCCAGGTGACAGGAGCACTGTGTTCTGCCTCTAGAAAAGCATGTATAACATTCGCCCCTCACATTTCTCTGTTTTACACCATAGATGATCCGAATGACATCTGGAACTTAGTTGGTCTAGACTCTATCATGTTGTTTGAATTATTCATTGATAACCAAGAAGTAATGTTTCTCATATGAATATGGACTTCCTATCTAGATGCCCTTCAATTGCCAAATCTTGGAACTTCTTGAGAACTTCAGAAAGAATTTGCTGTTTGTTTTATGAATTGTTAAATGAAAATTGACGCTAGGAACAAGTCTATCAGTTTGCACTTCATTCTCCAGAAGGAAAACTGTTCTCCCCTGAGTGTTTTGCGCTAATACCCGCGAAAAGTATGATCAGGCGTTTATTTCTGCTCCAGCGCTCCAAGTGAATGGAAGCATCACTAATTTGTGGTCATGCCAGACTCTGAAGTAATCTCATCTTACACCAGCTTCATTGTGTCTTATCCTTCATTGTCAACATACATGTAGCTCGGATTAGTACACTGTAATTGTATCTCCGCTTTCTTGTGGTAGATATGCTTTTGGCAAGTGAAACTACCATGGCCATTGCTTTAAGGCCTCATTTTTGTTTTCTGAATCTTGTTTTCATACTCTTTAAGAGTTACCTATTGGCACTGTTGCTTTAAGATCTTGGTTTCGTTCTGTGCAAGAATCCCATTTCAATTTGCTCCCTTTAAGAGTAACTGACAATGGGTTTAATGTTTCATTCGGTGTAAATTGCCCAATGTGATGTTGACACTCTCTGATTACTTAAAGGGGCAGTAGCACGTTTTTAGGGGGAATATAAGGTGATGTCAGGAAAATGAAAATAAATGGTTCCAAATGAAAGACAATGTATTTAAACTAAATGGAGCAGTAATAATTCAAATATATAACGTAAGGTTCAGCCATACGATTCCTTTTTCTTACAAAAATGAATTAAAGGTGTTCACAAAAAAATGGCCGCCAATGGAATTTATGTAAATCCTCATACTTTGTCCTCTGACTATGTGTGATTGGCTTGTGTAATGTGATTGTTGACACTGTCAATATAATACATAAGGCATTTACTTACAATTATAAGAGCAATTTTTAAAATATAAAATTATCAAAAAACGTGCTACTGCCCCAAAAGGCATTGGTCAGTTTGTGTGTATGCTGCTTATGGCTGTATTGTCCAGTGTGCACTGAAAAGTTATTCCCTCACTCACTCAGATTGTGAGCATTGAAGCTTTTTCAATTATATTACACTTCTAGTTTATGCTTTACAGGGCAAATTCTTGTTGTGATTGGAAAAAAAATATTTGTTATTGTCAAGAAATGAGTTAAGTTTCAAGTTTTAAGTAAAGTTTCATTTAGTTCATTAGTTAAATCTATAACCTCCTGCCTTTTTCTTACCTTTTCTACAACAGTCTCTATTTTCTTTTCATCAAGTGTTAGTTTTATCAATAAAACCAAGAAATTTATTTTCATTTGAAAAAATCCCAAAACAAACATGTTTGGTACACTAGCCCTAAAACAGAAAAAAGCTTTGGTACAAAGAGTTTGTGAAAGTTATATTGTTAGTCGATAGACAAATAGTATTTGTTGCAGCATTAGTGGTTTTATTGGCCCACCAAGGCTGAAAGCTAGAGCCAAAATATCTGGCGGTTTGATAAGGAAACCTACAACTTAAGAGCTATATTCTTTTTCCAGGAATTGCAGTGTTTACCCAATAATCCTTTTTTGCGCAAACATTATCTCCAATAGCTATTGAAGGTTACCCCACAAGACGTAACAGAACCTTCTCTGTGAGGTGGCAATTAGCGCCTTATAAAGAAAATTGGCAGAACACAGTTCCTCTGGTGCCACATAATTGACATGTCTATGAGCTATATTAACCTGAGACTTTGATAACAACACCTTTATGATGTTATGAGCATGAAAGGTCAGAAGTAGCGCCAATGGTTGGATCTTCTTAAAGCACTCTGTGGCTATTAGCTCTGATGCTCACTTGGAGATTGAATATGTCTCTCGGCCTGAGATCTTGCCCAGAAAACAGCCCTTAAATGAAGGGTTAATTATTTACTGCTCTCCTCCGTATAAGAAGTTTTTGCTGTGTTGGTGGAAATATTGTGTTAACCATCAACCTTTGTTGATTATGTACTGGTGTATTGCATGTTTGAAATGTTGTTTTTTTAAATGTTGGAATAAAATAAGAATTTCAGAATGATTAATGGATAGTTTGATTATAATGTGTTAAGCAAATATTTTTTTATTCTATGTCTTTAGTTGTAATTACATTCCATGAATAAATAAGATTTTTCAATTATACTTTAAATGATGAAAAAATGAAAAGAAAGACTAAAAGAAGAACACAATATGAAAGTTGGTTTCTATTTGATTCAAAAGAAAGAGGGTGTTATTACTTGAATGAGTTTTATTTAGTAAATGTAAGGAAGATAAAACAATTGTTTAATGTTTCGTGATTGTAAGGTATATTATTGTTGAACAACTTATATTTCTGATTACTTTGGCATAAACTAACCTCCTGTTGTGTGTTCAGCTTTGGATGAGAGTGTTTTCGTCAACAATCTAAAGACAAAATTGTCAAACAACGCTGATGTTGTGTATGAAGTAAGTGTTTGCAGGTGCTTGTGTTAGTGTTTTGGACATGAACCAACTATCAGGATAAATGATAGCATTCTTGTTTTAAGCCAACCAAGGAAGCTGTATGTATATGTTCAAATCTGTGGTTCATTATGCTTATACTACACCTAACCAATTTTATAACTATGTACCAAATTTGGAACAAGGCCTTGAAATTTATTTTATCATTTGTTTGTATAGCAGCACTGTTCTCTTGAACCAACTCTTTTATACCAACTTTTTGGGCATTAGTGAGATTTTAGTTACATATTTGCCTGGGAAGACAACTGAAAGTTCACAAAATGAAAAAGGCCTTTTAGTACAAAGACACCTCATTGGTGCAGACAGAAAAATGTTGTACAATCTTTTGACAGAAATATAAAATCTCAATATGACAAGTGTATTTTTTGTTTTCACATGCATAAAAAAGGTATTTTGCAGTATTTTATAAACTCTTGAAGAATGATATATCTCATCAAAAATATAGTTACTTACTCAGGAGAGAATCATAACAGCTTTTCTGGTGGAAATAAGAAAATAAGATTGAACTTTTGCAACACCTCTTGCATCCCAAAGGTATATTCTGTCTTGTTCTGATGCACCAAGAGAATGATAAACTTTGCCGAAAGGCTTCAGTGCCAAGTAACACATCAGTTATAGGTCTGCAAGTGCAGATAACTATGTAAACAGGAAGCCATCACTTTCCCTATCAGCAAGTTGACACTGAAACGTGACATTAACTTAAATGAGATTAAATAAATGAAAAACAGGAGAAATTATCGCAGCTGCTTGCCACTAACATCGATTGAACATGAAGCCTCCAGCCCTGAACCTTGCCAGTGTCAATGTTCTGTTGGACTCCACAAGTCATTGGAACCCCTATAATCTGTGATGGCATCATCTGGAAGAATTGATGGATTGTACCATTGTGCCATTGGAAGGTGATAAGGTTATACCAATGTTGACACAGGGAAATAATCAAATTATACTTGAAAATGTGATTATCTGCCTTCAAGAAGGCCAGCTAGTTCTGCAGCAAATGAGTTTTTGGTGTGGAATGTCTCAGGTGGTGTTTGTAAGATGTTCTGAAGTGTTGTTGAAAACTAGTGTTATTTTAGAGATATTTCAAGGTTTTTTTTATAAAAAGGTTTCATTGTGGTGATTCTTTAAAGTGTTCTTGAGAACAAGTCATGTTTAGTAGTATTCTTCAATGGTATCCAAAAACAGTTTTTTAGGTCTTCAAATGATAAAAACATTTCATGGATTTTCGAGGTCTCTCTACAATAAGAAATCTTTAGCCAAAATGTTATTTGGCATTACACCTTTTGCTTTCAATTATCTGAAACAATGATTACATGAAGGTTTGTCTATACAAGAGTTGACAGAATGGGTTGTGTTTGAGATCATCAAAACATTATGTCTTTATGATTACCAAAAGCAATGTGCCTTTAGCAACTGTCAATGTGTGTTTCAAACCACAATTTAAACATCAACTATTTCAAATGTGTTATCAAGCCATCATTATCAACACCAACAGTATCTCCAAGACTGTCTACCAGTGGGAAAATTTGTTTAGGAGTTCTTCAAAACGTGTTTTGAAGATGGTAAATGATCAGTCTGGCGGTCATGTCCCATATTCACAAAACCTTTAAGGACATTGACCACAATAGCGCCGAGAAGGCTTCAATGATCTGAGACCTCCTTCAAATGTATTGAATAAGCCGCCTTATCTCATCATGACACAATAACTGACAACATCCCGCTATAGTGAATTTGTCCTCAACAGGCTTCCATTTCTTCGTGAAATTCCACATTCATCTTCTTGAAGTAGTATAATCGGATTTGTACAGGTCTGGTACCTTTTGGTGCAGAAGGTTCAGCTTTGTGAAAAACAACATTCTGTGGCAAAAGATGAGTTAAGACATTTTGGTAGTAAAAGAGGAATTTAAATATTGATAAGAAATGTATGAGATTTTACCTAAAACTTTCATTGCTTGAAGATGATGTTAAATTTTTGTAGAATAATAAGATTCTACAGGTCTGGTACAGAAAGTTCAGCTTTGTAGCAAACATCTTTCCATGACATCAGAAAAGTTTTTGACAATTGTTAAATCTTGATACTTTAAGATGATTTTTGGTTAGAAAAAATTAAAAGATTTTTCCTTAATTGCTTTCACGATAATCCAATATTTCATTGTTCAACATAGTTCCTAATATTTGTTTACTTTTGATATTTTAGAAAATGAAGATTGACACTCAAGAGAGCAAGAGCCATTTGCAACATTAATATTTGCTAAACTGTATCACTAAGCATGTTCAATGTCAATGTGAGCTAGTAAGGTCCCACTAACAATGCAAAAGGTGCAGACATTTCCATGTACATATATCCTTTTTTGGGGAACCAAATTTCAGTATTTAGACATTCTTCCTATATTTCTTTAACCAAGGATTAGTCTATCTCTTATTCAATTAGCTAGTTAAATGTCAAAATTTCTTATTCAACCAGAAGAAGATTTTTATCACTCTGTAGTTTTTCAGATAACAGGTGTATCATGTATTACATTTAAAAATGAGGTGTGAGATGGTTGGAATTCAGTTCTAGGTGTAATCTTGGTTTATTTTCCTCAAGTTCTCAACAAGTTTGTACTGTAATTGTCAGGCAGCTGCTAATATGGGGCAGCCAGTGCTTTCTGCTTATCACAAAGCACTGCCTGAGTTAGAATTCTCCCAGAGATGGAATTTTCTATAAGTTGCAACTCTCAGAATGTCATTTTCTACGGAATTCTCTCTCTGCAAAAAAATTCTCTAAATAGTCCATTGGCAAAAGTGCTTGTTTCAAAGGTTGTTTTGGATGAGTTTTTTCTACAACTGGTTTGTCTTAAAGATACTGATGAACATCAATATCAGCTGCTAGTGGAGCTTGTGCTTACTGCTTGTTATGGACTTGCATATCTCAGAATCATTTTCTATGAAATTCTAAGTCTGCAAACAATTTTGTAAATAGTCCTCTGGCACATTGGCTCATTTTGGTTATTGTTTCCGATGTAATTATGTAACTTATTACTTTTCAAGACATTTCTTCAGAATTTCAACTCTTACTGAAATGTTTTTATTTACAATTTTTCCCTTGTTACAAGTGCATGTTTGAGGTAGTTTTTGTCTTTGAAAAGCAATTGTGGAACAATTTCTTCTGAATTTTGCTTCTTGAACTGGAAAAAGTCATCTGCAATTTGTTCAAGAGGATTTTTTAAAAAGGAGATAAGACTCTAAAAAAACTATTTACACGCGGCTCAGTTGTATGAGTGCGTGTTTGAGGAAATTATTTTTATCTGAGATAGAATTAGCTTCAAGTTGCAACTCTACAATGACTTTTTTTCTTACTGAAAAAAAGACTTTATCTACAATTGGTTCAGTTGTGAAAGTGTGTTTGAGAAAGTTATTTCAAGAGTATATAAGTTTCTCTTATTTGAAGAGGGTAAGCATTTAAAGAAAATGTAGGAATTCAAGTTCCACCTAATGAAGGTTATGTTTTTGTTATCTTTAACTTTTGTTCTGTGATTTGATTTTGAACTATTTTTTTCCTTGCCCTCAGTTTAAAATCATTAGGTCAGATTGCTGCTTAATTCTTCAAATTAAACTATTTTGCAAACACTTCCTGTTTTGGGAAGCGAATACTAAATGATCTTTAAATATATTTTATTTGAAAATCTGAATGAAGATAATGTTAAAATGGCAGCGTTTCTACCTTGATATCTCCTTTAAATGGTGTTAAACAATATTATTATTATTCATCTGTATTTATAACCATTTCATCTCAATGTTGAAATGTATTACATACTCAGCAAAACTTCTGTGTTTCTCTCAAGATAATGGTGTAAGGAGCTTGGAGATGACAACCAATAATGTACAGCTGCTTTGTAGGCATCTGAAAACCAGGCTCCTGTCAAGAGCTTTGGTTTTTCCTTTCCTGTGCAATAGATCTGTAAAGATTTAAAATGTAATTGTTTGTATGGCAAGGGTGTTAACTGAGGGAGTGTGTTTTCTCTTTTAGATTTGTGTTGTTTTGTTTGCGAGATTCCACAACCAATTAGGTAGTGAAAATATGATACTGCTTGAAAGGAACAAGCCTTGTACTTACAGATTGCGAAAAAATAAATTCAGACAAAAATTATTTTAAAGGATGAGTTGTCAGAGGCTGTTGTTTTGATGTAACTTTTACTTACAATATGTAAGCGAAATTGAAAAGGTGATTGTAGTTTTTGGAACTAATTTTCATGACTGCAACAAATGCATTTGATAGTTTATGAGTGAGTGAGATAGTGTTTTATGCTGCTTGGACAATCTTTCAGCCATTGATAGGTTATGATTTTATCATTTGTCTATTTGTTGTTGATCGTTTCTCAAAATGGTAAAATGTTGTGACTTGATATAGATCTTGCTTTTCACTTTGAGAACTGTATTGATTAGAAAGGTCACATTGTCCTTGAATGAAAGGAATTCAATCTTCTGAAAGGGTTGTCTGAATTGACATGTTTTCAATTAACTTAATATCAGATATCAACCCCACCCCATCTTGTAAAAATTGAGAAAACAATTACAAGGGTGTAAGTTTCAGAAAAAAACACAAAGGCATCTTGTGTGTTCTGATGATGTAAAAACTTAACCTGCAAACAGGTTGTAGTTGCATGAGTAGTGAGTTTGAAAAATACTCTGATGAAATGATCTTGTGTTGTCATTTTGGCTCAAAATCATCTCTAAAAGGCAATTTCTACTTGAGGAGCCAATTCAAGGGACTAATTCTTAACACCTATTATGATCATTATGAAGAGCTATTATGATTATTGCTTTTCACTGAAAGATCTTATTGTCCAATCACATGTTAAATAGTTAGACCCCATCTTCACAACGTCACGGGCGAAACGAAAAAGTTTCTTAACTTTCCCATTCCTCCCTTGACATCATTGGCCGTGATTTCTGTGCTAGCATTTCAGCCCGCTGCACAGAAGTAGAATAGTCCAATCAGAAGACAGCATGTTAACTGAACCGATTTGAAAAAATACTATTTTGTATGTGTTTTACAAGGGCGAGAAACAATTAATTTGAGTGATACATAAATGTTTGTCTTCTCTGCATTCTCGGTGCTCATCAAAAACGTGAAAACAACTATGCGGACTGAAATTTGAAATTAAATTTCACTAGGATAGTTTTCAAAAAGATCGTCTGTTAGTATTTTGAATTTGTTTCGAAATTTCATTGGCTATTTTGTAAGAGCTGATAAGGGGCGTAACTCGTGATCACGATAGGTGTCGCTGCTCCGGATCACCAGTTTTCTACCTTGTGAAGGCAAGGTCTAAAGCGAGGAGAGTTGATCGATACGTTTTCACCTTGCCGTGGGAAGATGGTTAGACCCACGCTCACTCACTTGTTGTCAAACAATTTCCCAGTGTTTTTATCATTCAAAATACTTGGCTAAATTACAAGTAAACTATTTATTCCAGACATTCAATTGAAAGTCTTTAAAAAAAAAGATGAAGTGAACTTTAAGTCTAAAAAAGTAGACAAACTTTCTGTAAATGCTTTTTGAAAGAAACATGTCAAGGATTAATAAACAAAGATTTAATTTATCATTTTCGTTTCAAACTTTTGTTCACTAAAACAGATGAATTCATATTTCTTTGCACCTAAAAGAATCTTCGAAATAATTAAATGAAATACGAGTAATTCATGTTTTCTCTTTTTTTGTCTACAATGGCCTGTAACCAGTGAAGTTATTCAAACTTTTTCTGTTTCATATTCATATCAATTTGAATATAATAATTAGGAAAAACATATTTGATCTTAGGTTGTAATTTCATGCTGTAACACAATATCTAGTATTAAAATCATCTTTCTGAAGATTTGAATAGTTTTAATTGATTATTTTCACTATATTTATATCCTAAGGCAGTGTGGACTTATGTACATCAATAACATGTCTAAAGCAATTAACTGTAATAAATCCAAAGACAGGATTGCAAGCATGCTTCTAACTTCTAAACATGACACCAATATCCCTAGGTGATTTTTATTACGGATGACCATCGTTGCTAATGGACGTAATCCTCTTCTCCAGGGTTTCATGTAATACTTATATAAATCTGGGTAGTTGGGTGTGAATAATTAGCGGAAATAAGTAGACGTAACAAGATTATCAGCATCGCAATAACATCCTTCATACATCAAAGCATCATGGCGAGATGGAGTTTTCTTGTCCTTGTAATAGGTTGTAACAGTTATTTATTAATCTTCTGTCATATGATGTGTGAAATGATTGAGTGTTTTTAAAATAAAGTTTGTGTTAGTGTTATAAAGATATGGCAATTTTAGATAAATTTAATTTTATATTTAATTGATTTAACACAGACTTAAGTTTGAATTATGATTTGTATGTGAAATATCTTGAACGTTTGATTCTTTTGGATGTGAATTTATGAATAAGAAAATGATGTGAATGAGGAATCACTGATCAAAAGAGACAAAATCCTGTATTTATAGAATTTTGAAAAATCTTTTAATTCTGCCATTTCATTTAGGTTTAAACACAAACTTTAGACACAATAATAGACTTTGATAAAATGTTCAACTCAGACAAAATCTTTTAGACCATGATGTTAGCCTTACACACAAGTTTAGCCTTTCACTCGATCAAGCTTAGTCTTAGACTATCTTAGCCTTACATGCAAGCTTACTAAACAACCAATCTTAGCACTACACATTAACCTAGCCAGTTACACAATCTAAGTCTTAGACTATCTTAGCGTTACACGCAAGCTTACTGAACGTTCAGTCATAGACCTACACATTAACTTAGCCAGATACACAATCTATGTCTTAGACTATCTTAGCCTTACACACAAGCTTGCTAAACAACCAATCTTAGCACTACACATTAACTTAGCCAAACACACAATATAAGTCTTAGACAATCTTAGCCTTACACACAAGTTTATTAAAATTAAGTCTTAGCATTACACATAACCAAACAGACGATCTTAGCCATACACCAAATTCTGTCATACAAACAATCCCAGTTAGGATATTAAAGTGAGGCTTTTAAAAGGTAGATTATGATAACTAAGACTGCTAAACCCTTTGCCCTGTCCAGGGATTAAAGAGTTCCAACAGGTATCAATGTATCTATCCAGTATCCATAAAGTTGTGATCGGATGCTGGGTAGATAATAGTTAAGCCTAAAGGATAGAAGTATATACAATTTATAGTCTCACTAGTCGCGGAGCATTATGAGTTTATACTATGTCATTATCTACTTGTCTATGCAGGCTGTGGTAGTATTATCTCCCAAGTCTCTGGATTATACTGATATGGGAGAAAGGGTCCCTTGATACACTCTTGTACCAGGGCTTGTGTGTAAGACTCTACTTTACAACACCTGTAGGGGATGCTATCATGATACACTAGCATGACCTTATAGCAAGGTATTTTGGGACTAGGGTTAGTACAGACTTAAAACAGGTAAATTTATAAATTTGGTCTCTACTTTTTCCAAGAACAGTATCTTCCTTTGCAACATTTGCAAGGTTTTATTGTCTATTCCTTGCGACAATTGTAGGGTTTTGTATCATCATACACTTGATTACCATGCATAGGGCAGTGTTTGAAATAAGCATCCAAAAACTGCTTGTCAATAAGGACCCGCAGATCGGAAAAACTGTGGGCCCAACTCCGAAACTGTCGGCATTCATTATCAGTACTAATTTGACTTATTCTAAATTAATAATATTCTTGGTATCAGTATTTTATAAATACACAACATTGTTATCAGTTTAGAGTGAGAGTTAGGAGGGTTTGACAGGGAAATATGTCTTACAGCAAGAATTGTTATAAAGGAACAGTATCATATAAAGAAACTGTGAGCCTGTAAGGACCTGCAGATATTGAAAAGTTTGGTCCCTGGTGAATAACTGTCAGTGTCGGGCATACAGTCCTACGCTTATTTCAAACACTGCCATTGGGGTTGGATACTTAGTTAGTATTTGGTTTAAATTTTCAATCTCATTATGTAGGTCATATTGCATATATAAGTTTTGGTGGATGGCTAAAAAAATGTACTTGTAAGTTAAATTTGTACTTTTTGTATAAGACTTACATATAATTTTTGTTCTTGCAACACCTGTGGAGGCTGGTATCACGATGCACTAAAGTGACCTTAGCTAAGTGATTGGGACTTGGTTCACGGAGGACTAACAAAGTTTTTCCTGTTTTTCCTTTTCATTGGATGATGATGTAAGGTCACAATAATTGATTTTCAACTTGTGGATTCAAAATTGGACATTAATGTTACCTTTTTCTGAGGTGAAGAACCCTGACTTTCATTGCATTTAAATTAGATGTGACTTCATTTAGCAGAGTGTTTGAATGACCAAGATGAATAGAGTCTGGTCTATTATTTGAAAATGAAATGTATCTTAAATTCAATAATTCATTTTGAAGCATAAAATTGTTTTCTATATCAATTTTATCTAGCTATTAATCTTTTTTTACGGATTGAAATCCAATATGATGATAAACCGTTGACAAAAATTATGTCACTCTAATACATGTATTTATACAACGTCACATTATAGTGCATCTAAAGACATCAATTACATCAGAATTAGCTTGGTCTCCCAGCATCATGGCCAGACTGAAAGGCTGTGGAATTGAGTCAATATGCTGAAAGTTTCAACATGGAATGAAATTACTTGTGATTATTTTGTCACCAAAACCCACACAGCAAGCCCACACAAATACAGTTGCATGATTGGATTATCATTTTGATGTTTAAAAAGTCTTGCTTGTCAATTTCAAGTTTCAGTTTATGAATTGCAAGTATGAGAATATTTTTATCAAATTTATAGAAAGTTGATAAATTCCAAACTTGATTGAGCTAGTTTTAAAGACTGAGATGAGCCATTGCAAATCATCTTCAAACTTTGTGGTGAGCTACAAGCTATATATCTGCCATCTTCCTACGCAGAGCCTAAAAGGCCAGTTTCCAAACTGTCATTTTATGCCTTGCTGCAGAGACTTTACTTTTCTGTGCTGCTATAGTGCCCCTACAGACTAGAGAGCAAGCACAGAAAACTCAAGGCTATGCAGCAAGGCATAAAACTGACAGTTTGGAAACTGGCCTTTTAGGCTCTGCGTAGGAAGATGTATATCTGCAAGCAGATTTCGAAGTACTTTTGTCATTGTCACCGTCTATTTCCAACCAATGACAACTGTCAATATATCACACATAAAACTGATAAGGTCATGGCAATTACAATTTGAATATTCTCCCTTAGATTTAAACACCATCTTTATCTAGTGTCTCAGAAGATTGGTTATACAAGCACAGTGTGGTTCCTGAGTGGTAAGTTTAGGGGGGTCATTTTGACCCCTTGCAATGGTAAAAGTATCCTACTTCTCAAAATACTAAGGAATAAGGGTGGGCAAATTTCCACAGGACTCCCTCTAGGAACAACACTGCAAGCAGGCATTCTCATTTTATGTTCTTAACCAAAATCACAACTGTCAAAATATACCAAAATTATTGCGACTGACAAGTTCATGGAAAAATTTGACCATTCTCAGATTTGGACACCTTATGTGACAAATAATGGGTTTTGCAAACAGGCATCTGTTTCTTTTATTCCAAGAGAACTGCCAGGATATGGATTCAGCAGAGATTCAACAATTCAACTTCCTTTCTTCCTGATCAGTGTGACATGACTTGTTCCACAGAGTAGGTGACAGCACAGAAAAAGACCAGAATGTGAGAGCATTAATCAGGGAGCATTGTCACACACATACTCACACAACTTTACTAAAGGCGCTCAGAATAGGGAGTTAATGCTGAAAATTGACAAATTATTGCATTTATATTTCTTCTGGATTGAAATCATGGTCCTGTTATTTGACAGTTTAAGAACACCCATGTGTAGGATGATATAAGTAAGATGCCCAGAGTCATCAATTTCTGTATTTGATGGAGCTTTGAATGTGAGATATGACATTTTACGAAGACAAATGTGTGGGATGAAATAAGTAAAAAGCTGAGTCCTATTTGTTTTTTTTGATTGATTGTAAATGGGGTCTTTCGATTTCAGAATTAAATCAAATATTTTATTCTGATACCAGTCTCCATTAACAATAATAGCAAACATATAGGAACACAATTTTCTTGAATTAATGGAGAAAAGTTTAGTCCTGCCCATAAAATAATGACAATGAGATCTCTTGCCCTCTTTTCATGATGTAGTAAGTTTGATAATTCCTGTGTGCTACAGGCACCTAGCAGCCACAGTGTTAGTTCAAACTATGTTCATCTGTATACTGGAAAGAGTCTAGCAAAGAAGCAAATAAGCAATAACTAATTAAATCATATTAAGGAGCTCCCATTCATAAATCTCATTAGAAAAAAATGTAAGAAAATATCTCTCTGCAAACAATATCTCATTTTGTAGCTATTATTACGCTAGTTGAAAAGAAATGTCCTAACATTATTTACCTTCACAAAAATGACAACATTTTTTGCTGTAATTACTGCAGTGAGCTAGAGACTGCTTGTAATAGTACACCACTCGGTATACATGAAAGAGTTCATGCAATAGTTTTACTAAACATATTTACCTTTTGTAAATACTACAAATAAGAAAACAAACCCATTGAGTATTACTAATAGTGCATTATATTGAATACATTAAGAAATCATGCAATATTTCTTTTTGAGAAAGTTTTTACCTAATGTAATTCCAACGAACAAGGAATTCCATTGAGCTAGTAATAGAACATATAAAATATTATGCAATAGTTTTGTTGAGAAATTTTTTTACTTGTTCTAAGTACTTCAAGATACGAGTGAACAAATCCATTGACTGCTGGTAACAGTTCATCATGTTAAACATGCAAGACTTCATGTAATAGTTTGGCTGAGAATTTTTTTATCTTTCGTCAATTACTACAAGTAAAAGAACAAACTAATTAAGTTCTAGGAACGAAAAAACATGTTTTACATGCAAAAAAAAATATCATGCAATAGTTTGCCTGAGAACATTTTTATCTTTCGTCATATACAAGTATGAGAACAAACTAATTGAGTTCTAGGAATAGAAAACCATGTTACAAAAAAAATAATAATCATGCAATAGTTTGCCTGAGAACATTTTTACTTGTAAGTATTTCAAGAAACTAGAAAAACTCCATTGAATCCTAGTAACAGTACATCATTATGAATAAAGCATGAAATCATGCAAAAGGTTTTACTTGTTGTGATTACTACAACAAATTAGAGAAATCCATTGACTATTAGCATTAACAACATGTTATACATGCAAAAAAAAGTAACATAACATCATATACATGCAAAAAATCATGCAATAGCAGAGTTGAGAACAATTTTTGCAAGTAGTTCATGAAACGAGCGAACAAATCCATTGACTGCTAATAACGGTACATGATGTTGTACATGCGAGACTTCATGCAATAATCATGCTAATGTTCGAACTAAGAGCGAGGTATCTTGTTTCTCTCATTCACTGCCAGGTGAATGAAATATTTACTCCGTAATTGCCGCCATGTGACTTTTCTCTCATTCATTAACTCTGTTTGTATGATGACAGGTATTTAAGCAGAGCTTTATCGATGTTTGGGTATTAGCTGGGTAAACATTGCCTTTGGGATCTTCTCAACACCGCTCATGATTAATTTTTGCTTTTTTAACCTTTTGGAGTAATTAATCATGTTAAACACAGGTAGATTGTTATCTGAACGGAGATATTCTAAATTGGTTTTCTTTAGGGAACACAGGAAATGGAATTTATTTTGAGTCTTGGCGAATCATTTCTTTTGTTGATAAAATTGTATTGATGTAATATGATAAACCTACATACCTGTTTGCTGATGTAAGTTCTTTGAAGGTTTGAACACATGAAGAACATGTATTTTGAGTCTTGGAGAATGATTTCTCTTAGTGAAAGAATCTGTTTTTAAAAATTTGATACACTTACATTTCTGTTTGTTTGTGAAACTACTTGATATTGCTGTAAGAGGCAACTAAAAGCTGTAAAAGGCAACTAAAAATTGCAATAATGAAATCAAGATTAATAACTGTAAAATATGGTCCAACACTAGTGGTCCAATGCTTCACAATCAAGCATTGATGATGTCAGGTGGTCCATGGTTGTAAAATCAGAAGGGAGGGTATTCAGTGTGGATGGATAGTGTCTTGTAGCACCCAACACATAACACAGGTTAACAGAAGCCTGACCCTTGGGCAGTATCCCAGCATCAATAACTATTAAACACTTGTCAAACTGAAGCACAATTGATAGCAAGAACTGATGATGTCAGTGGGTCCATGGATGAAACAACAGAGGTGATCCAGTGTGGATGTCTGGAAGATGGTGTCTTGTAGCACCGAACACATTACGCAAGTTAACTCAAGAATGGCCCATGATGTACTTGAACCTGAATGTCAGCACCTGAGTAAACACTATACCAACCTCTATCCCTCCGTCCTTTTCCTCCTCTTCCCCTATTTCTGTCTCTTATTCTACCACTTGTCTGTCTGTTTTCTCATCTCTTGTGGTGTTGCTAATTTGCACAAAAATGTCTTTCCCTTAAATTTCAATCACTCATTTCTTTTCCCTAATATTAAATCCCCTTGCCATTCTCTTTGGCCCTTGTCTGTCCATATTCTCATCCCTTGTGATTTTTCCTGTTTTCATAATTTGTCCTCTCCATTTATTGCCGACCTCTTTATATTGCTTCCCTTCTCTTATACTTGATGACCCTTGTCTGTCAAATTTTCTCATCCCTTTTTGTATTTCCTGTTTTAATAAAAATCCTTGCCCTCATTTTCTGTCTGCTATTAATGCAAAGGGCACCACTATTGCGTGAACTACCTTGATCTCTTTGAACATTCTCAAAGGACACCATTTTAGTGTTCTTTAATTAAATGAAGAAATTGTGTTGGCCTTCATTTTCTCCCCTTGGTATGTATGCATAGCAGCTCTTAGCAGTTCTCACTATAGTTCCATTGATACAAATGAGTTTCATTCATTTATTGAAAGCTTTGAATATGTTACATTTTGAAGATTCTTTATTCAAAGACGACCTTCAACAGAATGTACAAAGATGTTTCTTTCTGAATCTAGGCCAAGATGTTAGCATCAAAGAAATAAGAGGGCCAGTGAAATCTCGGCTAACCTATCAGATTCTATTAATTATTTACCTAACTCTTTCTATCTTGGTAAGACTCTTTCCTTCTGATTGATGACCATGCCTTTGTTTACTAGATGGGTTCATGTGTACCTCGAGGTTGAATTGTCAAGCCATTGCCCAGTTTTCATGAAAAATTCTTAGATTGGTAATTAACCATTTACCAAAATTTTGTCAATTCAGGATCCAATGCAGGGTTTAATTGTAAGCTGTTTATCAAAAATTTAAAGGATATTTGGAAATGATAAGTGATTTTAAACTTCAGTGCAGATGCTGATGCTATTTACATGTATCTAACATTACAGAATGTTTGGTATCTCTTTCTTAATTATATATATTGTCAATCATAAAAAAAAAAATGTTTTCTAAATGAGTAAGGATAAAGTTTGTAAAAAAATACTTTACGAATGTAAATATATATTTCTTTTGTTTTGAGGCATGGCTTTATTGATACATTTCAACTCTGCCATTTAGATGTACAATTCCCAATTGATTCAAAATATAGATTTTGCATCCAAAAAAAAAGAACTTCTTTGAAATGAAAAATGAAAAAAGTTATTTCTTTTTATATATGTTATGACCTTGTGCAGTTAATACTCAACCTGTCTGATGTACAATATATTCATACTAGATAATTACATAAAACCATTTCACAAGTATCACTATTTCTCCTGTTAGAATGGCTTTTTGAAGGTCACACACGACCCCTGTATTGCTTGATGTACAGTATACATTGCTTATCAACTACTCTAGGTTTTTGGCATGGTTCCCTAATCAATATTTGGTCTCTCCTGTTTTCTCTAGGACCAGAGGAAATTCATCTCAGAATTCCACTCCACAAATCATGAATCTGATATTGATGTTGATGAAAGAAGCTTCTAAAATTAACAGTGCTCTTAATTCAAAAGATTGATTTTGTTACTGGTTAAAAGATCAATTTCAAAGTAAGGCCTAGGTTAAGGTGACCAACTGATATTACAGGAGATGGAATATCTTCTTTTTGCACATTCAGCACTTTTGGTTTCTGATCCAAAGCTGTCTTCTTAGGGTCAAATCCCCCCAGGGATTTGTATTCTTGTCTGCTGTATTAGAAATGCTTTACTTATTTTAAGGTTTGGTTAAATGCTTAATTAAAACTGAAAGTGGTTTCAACATTGGTTTGCAAATTAGTCTTAACAAAGCATAATAATGTTTAAAATTTGTTAGGTTTAGTGCTTTTGAAATAAATAAAAAATAAAGTATTGATTATTTGGACAATTGAGTAATTGAAATATTTTCTTCCAAGTTTTCAGAATTTTACACCAACATAAACTTAAACTTGAACAGAAGACTAATTTATTGATATATGAGATTAGAAGAATTGATTTAAAACTGTGTTTGCTCGCTTTTGTTCTGCAAATTGAGCTGTCCATTGTTCAACCAATCAAGTAACACTTCTCTATTCCTTATACTTCATCTACAAGCTCAGTCATACAGGTCTGTTAGTTGTCTTGGTTCCTGATGCAGTTCAGTGAAATGCAATTTTTTTTCATTTGTAGCTGGAGTGCCTTTCATGCATGAAACTTTAAATTTAAATGATCTCCTACGTAGTCTCATTACCCCACAATTCATGCTATGTAACCACCAAGAAAACAGAACCAACAAAGGTTTTATTTTTAGCTCATCAGGTCTGAAAGACCCGATGGGCTTATGGCACGGCATGGCGTCCGGCGTCTGTCCATCCGTCCATCCGTCCATCCATAAACTTTTCACATTTTCGGGGATTCTAAATTGTAGATTTTGTGACCCCATGACCCCAAATGGAGTCACAGGGGTCAAAACCTTAAAAACCTATTTTCATCTTCTTCTCCAGTTCCAAAAGGTCTAGAGAGCTGAAAAGTTGTGTATAGACTCCTTGGGCAATGAAGATTCTAAATTGTAGATTTGGTTACCCAGTATTATATTGCATATTGTGAAGTTTACTGAATATATGAAAGTGTAATAAATGAAAGATGCTGATAAGAACGTACCCTATCTAGCCAGTACATGTACAGGGGAAATTGTAATTGCATGACAACAAGTCATAGTGGTTTGGCTTTCTGATTATCTCCCTTGCTCAAACACTTACCTGCAATTAATACTGTTGACAGGCATTTCATATCAGGTGTTTATTGTTTAGACAGTCTAACATAGGGAAATCTTATCTGTTTGCTATCCAGTTTTGTCAATGATTTTGTATGGGCTAACATAACATAGTTGACATCACAATGAATCCTTTCTCAAGGGTAGACATTATCGCTAAATCTTATCTTGTTGAATCTTTAACTATTAGACTTTTGTGAACGTATTATTTAATTGAATATATAGCCTTTTGTTGATTACCTTTTGTTTCCTATATATACTTGTCACTGAAAATCTTTCAGTTATTAATCATTCTTTAAAGATTTTGCCGTTTCTACATAATTTCCTGATCATTTACCAAGAATTGAAAATGTAAAACCGATTTTAAAAAAGATCTTTACTGGACTATGGCAAGAACCGATAACTTACTTTCCTTTTTGGAGCCTTCTTCCCTTTTGTCTTGCCCTAAAACCTTGACATTTGAAAATATACCAGAGGATATCCTGTTAAGCTCAATTATTTTGATCCAGTTACCAAGATCTATTTACAGAATCTTGCATAATGAATGTGATGTCATCTATTAAGGCTTTTAAAGTCAATTTGTTGATGCAAAAACAATGTTTTAAGTGATAAATTCCTTTTTAATTTTCAACATTTTCTTTGCTGTATCTGTGTTACCTCTTGTCCCTTACAATTCCAAGTGATCTCATATTTGATGAAGACATCAACAATTTGCTGTTGCTTTTAAGTTAGCCCAGATTTATCAATCGATTTAGGTATTATGAATATATGATAATTTAATATATTTTTTTGATTGCAGGTGAGGTGGATTGAACAACAAGTAGCCAAGAAAAGGAAGAAGAGAGATCTCAACTACCATTTTAACGATCCCAAATGGTCTACCATGTGGTATCTGGTAAGTCAAGAATACATTTTTTTGCATGATGGTTTATATCGTATCAGGAGGAATTTGATCTAAGATTTGGTATCTGGTAATCAAAAATAGTTTATATAGACATGATGGTTTATCTACTTCCTACATCACAGAAGAAACTATTTCATTGCACATTTGATGGTGAGAAAATATAAACTATTGTTGCAATGGATTGTTTAATTAATTAATTGTTGCATTAATTTGTACGATGGATCAAGTAATACCCACAAGACACGAGTACAATGTTCCCTGATATTTGGGGATGTAAAGTCAACAAGTTATTAAGTTTTAGCTCTCACTGTTGCTTGAATTTATTTTCAAGATGTTGAGACATAAGCAGGATGTGGCAAGTCTATTGAAGAAAATATGTTTCACTTCAAGATGATTTATATGATACCTACAAGATGATGAATAAGGAAGATTATTTTTATGGATAATGAACTTTGACATAGATTCAAAGGTCGTTGTCAAGCAAATTGATCATCACACCATGCCAATCAAAGAAGTCATACCTACACGATGTGTTAAAAATTTGTCTGCAACTAATGGTGATGACATGCTACATGATTTGCTATTTACTATTTGCTCTCACTGTAGCTTGAACTCATTTCAACAATATTAAGTCAAAGGCAGGGTACATCAAGTTCATTGAAAAAATACTTATCTCTGCATGATGATTTGTATCATACCTACAAGTCTGCAATAAAAAGGTACATCTGGACATATGTCAAGCAAGATGATCATCACACCAACTTCTTGAAAGCCAATTAAAGAAGTCATAACAAAATGTGTTCAAATTTGTCTTTGCAACTACTGGTGATAACATGCAAATTATTTGTTGTAATTACTATTGGCTCTCACAGTAGCTTGAACTTATTTCAATGATATTGAGACATAGGCATAACAAGTCCATTGAAAAAATACTTATCACTGCATGATAATTTGTAAAATACAAGACTCTGAAATTAAAGGTACCTCTCGATCTTATCTCCAGACTACTCATGGCCTCTAGGTACAGTGAGTAAAGGGTACTTGCCCATCTCTGTCATCAACAATGTCTACCATTGGCGCAATATTGATTGGAAAAAACACACATTTACAAGCCTTCTATCTTTATGTCATAGTTGTAAGTCTTCGGGTGATTTATATCAGAACTTACAAACTTATCTAACTATTAAATTGAAACTTTCTGTCTGATAGTCTTGATCTCTGTTAAACAATCACTCAGTTATTTCTAACAGAATCCATGATTCAAGTGCGGTCAATTTGTCTGAAACCCGATTCCTTTTGATTAATCTATGCTTGTTGAACATTTCAACTTTCAAGACTTTTCTTGAGGGTTCTTGTAAAAAGTTCCAAGTACTTGAGAAATGAGTTAGCTTCTTGGAACTCTGAATGATGTTTCTTTTTCATGAAGTATGAAGAGTTTTTGGGCAACCATTTAATATGTTTCATATTTGATTTTAAAAATGCCATATGGTAAGTTTAAAAAAGAATAAACAATTTATTTTATTTTATTGGCATATAATACTGAAAATAGCCCCCTTTTGAATACATTTTCTTTGAGATGTAAACAATGCCTTTAAATATCTTTTTTACTTGAAAGCATTCCTATATTAAGTAAATTTCATTTCCCTCTCTTATTTAGAGAGTTGTTTCTGCAATATGACCATACAGAGTTGTGAACAACTGATTCATGCTAGAAGTTTTAATAGATTTACAACTTTATTCTGGAAAGTCACCATTTTAACATAGTTTTTAAAAAACAAAAGGAACTGATTTTTAATGTCTCTTCCAAAGAATAAATATTTTTTTGTACCTACAAAATGTTTACTTTGTCCCATTTTCCAATGTGACAGTAGAATCTGTCTCAAATGATACTTTTCTAAAATAAACAATCATGTATCCATAATACAACTCTCATTCCTATGGTTCTTTTTTTGGGGGGGCAGGCGGGGGGAGTTCAGCAACTTTGTCTGTAGTAGAGAACTGTTCTACATGCAGTCAAGTTTTGGTGCAATGCTACACTGAATTTCAGCGCAGTACCACCCATGGTTCACTAGTTCAAGCTGATCCTTGCAGGTTTCACCACAATAATGTTGCAGGCTTTCTCCCTGCAATAGTATTAGCAGGCGCAGTATAAGTGAAATACTCTTGATAAACTCCATATTACCTCACCTTACCTCAGTTTAAGTCTGTGTTTCTTTACTCTGTTCCTTCCTAAATGTCAAGCGCCAATGTCTCCATTGTTCCTGAAAATTGCTGCAAGTCTGGCACCACTTCAAGACAGGAAGAAGATGGAAGCCACATTTGAAGGGTTAATGAATATAAAACTGATACTGAGTAGACTTAGCACCTGTTCTTGAGTGTATCTGGATCAGCGGTAATCACTCATTGTTTTCTCTTCTGGTATGCACCAGAATCACTATTTGTGTTTCTATGTCAGCAATGGAAAAATCAGGTAAGCATAACAGATGGTATCCATATTTGAAATCCATACTTATTTGTTTTACCTTCAACATCAACAGTCTGCATAGCAATAATGCAAATGTGGCCAGGAGAGAAGTAGAACACATCAGGTTCCATACCAGGTCTTGCTGATGAGGGACATGGCTTAGTTTATGTTTATCATATTTCTTCAAGCTAAATAGCTTCTCCATTGCATGTTAACTTACTCAGTCTTGAAGATTTCTGCTTTGTAAGTGAACTTCTTCAAACTTCCTCTCTGTAACTGAACTTCTTGATGATTTTCCCTTGTATCTGAACTTCCTGAAATTTAATGATTCTCCTTTGTTTGTCAACCTCCTTATGCCTAATGACTTCACCATTGAATTTCACTTTCTTTGATCTAATGATTTCTCCAATTTTAAAATTTCTTGACTGGTGACAATGGATTTGTCCCATTTGTGAAAATTATTTATGCTCTTAAACTATTTTATTATTTGTTCAGTCTTGATGACATGTTTTGTTCCCTAACATTCCATGTCCATTAATGATTTTGTGGCAGGATTTTATAAGCTCTGTGTTCAACATGGGACATTATCAAAGTTATTTACAGAAGCTTACAATAACATGTTTTAGTTTTGTTTCCCCCTTGCCTTTGCTGTCTGATGACTGGCGATCATTACTTTGATTTGTCAGGAAGGCATGTTTGAGTTGTTCTGTCAACACTCTTGATTGCAAGTTTGAAGAATTACAAGTCTGCAGAATTCCATGTCTGGTAGTTCATGACATGACCAAGGAACAAGAGGCGAATTTGTCTCGGCCATGTATTGGGTTACAACTATAAACATACAAATCTTCCTGCTGGACCGGAGTCCAGGTCCCTGGATAAACCAGCTCTGATTGACATCCATTTGTCAATTCTGGAATTTGATTGGGAACACTAAGATGATGAAGGATTGTTGACACTGAGTCTGATTGGGGAGGGATTGGTAACGAATCATGGCTGGCACGCTCTGTATTGTTGCTTGATAAACAGGCCGAGCTCCATTGGTACAATTTCTGCTTAATCAATTTGTAGAACTCGACCCGACTCAATTTCATCTTGGGGAGAGACTTACGATGGAATAATGAAAAACAGAAGGTCTTTTGTTTACAAGGAGTTCCACCTGAGGGAACATCTTCCAGGGTTCTGTTACATTCTGGAACCGATAATGGTATCATGATAGTTAGTGAATGCTTGATAGTTGGTATCTAGAACAAGGGAGACAATGTTCTGTTCTCCAGAGATGTGTCATTAGGTGCAGTACACATTATTGGAACTACACACACCATTTCTACTGGGTAATGGGAATAAGGACAGCTTTGGAAATACATTCAGGTTAACTGCTGTTATTGATTCACCCTGAAGTTAAGCAGAAGAAGTAAATGAGATAAAGTCACAGAAACATTCCCTTCTTTAACTTTAAATCGTAAGAAATCCAGAAATGAGGCTCAAAAACGTATTTGTTGCAGGCTTCTTAGGGGTGAAAAGGTTAAGCTTGAACAATAGAGTTCTTATCAATGTTCACAAAACTTCAACTCTTTGAAGTCTTTTTCATATGTTCTTGGTTTTTCTTTCAATGAAGTATCAATGATCTACTCTTCTTGACTTTGAAGTTCCCTTCTCATATGCTTCTTTTTGGTATCAATGAAATATCAATGAACTGCCTTTGAAGTTTTTTTATTTCAAAGTTAGGTTTTCTCAGTGGATTTTGAATTGCAATTTAGATCAGTAATACTTTCAAGCTAAAACTTGTTGTGGTGTACAAATGTATGATTGTTTGATTGAGATGATGATTTTATGCTATTGAAATTGTAAAAATATTTGGGAAAGATTTGTATGTTGCTTTCCATGACCATTGTCTCACACTTTTCATTTGTAGGAGATGTTGCATGGTGTTTGCACCATTTAAAATTTTGCAACTTGTAATTCACAGATGAGACAATGTAGTTCATCTGAATAAAAAAATGTCACTTGTAGAATTGAGTAGATTCATGCATGGGCATCATACAGAATTTTCATCAAACTCAATCCTTTTGTTACTTTAACTTCAAAGATAGGATAATATTCTTCCATACTGAACAACCACCTTTCAGATGATACAGAATGGAGTAGATTTCAGAAGGAAAATTACAAGTTATAATATATTCATTGTTTTTCTCTGTTCCACGGAAAGTGTTTCTAGATTCCGGGTGACCTAGCGGGTCAGGACGTTTTGATCAGATTGGTTGTGCCTCCAGAATATCCAAACCAAGTTCAATACATGTTGCTAAGCAACATACACGATCTACTGCCAAATTTTGTTACAGAGATACAAACTGTCTAAATCAATTTGGAAAATTGCCGACAAAATAGGATATGTTGCATTTATCGCTGATTGTCCCTCCGAGATGAGAAAGGATGATGTTTGTGTTATGAGACCATGCATGTTTCTTGTCTGAATTAAAACCATTGCGGCTACTCCTGTATGTTAATATGGACAATATCCATAGGATGGTCCCATGAAGTGCTGGCTGATGTGGAACTGTCTAGCGCTGGAGATCTCAATAAATATACTTTCTGTAGGCTTGCAGCTAAATTGCCTACTCAGCAGAAACTGAACTGTGTCAGATCGGGAATTCTTTGACACCAAATGGAAAAATAATTGATTTTTCTTTAATGAATATTATTACAATACTTTTGATACTTTGTGTAACACTTATTTTGTAAATTATTTTTTGAGGTATTTGATATTTAAATAATTTTAACTCTTCTTAAATTTGTTGATAAAATGAAACTCATGAAGTTATGGATCTAAAACAACATATCTAAACACACTTCAATAAAAATAACAAATTGTTCTTTAAATAAATGCTTTTGCTTCATCCTATTTCACATATTATTCTTTAATACATTGTGAAATTCAGTTTTCCTCTTTTTTTTTTGGGAGGTAAATAGAGAGAAAGCCCTGACACTTTATCAATAAATGGATGTAGAAATTTTCTTGATTAAAGCAAAACATATATTTCAATATCTTTTTCATTATAAATGAAAAATGTTTTTGACGTTTTGGGACAGATTATAGATTTGTTGTCATCTTTGAAGCTAAAAGATTCTTTATTGCATATATTGAGAGCTTTTTTTATCGGTATAATTCATGAGAAATGTCAAGTTACTTAGAGAGCTGTTTTTCAATTGTTAAAGAGTGATGGGTCTTCTGAGCTCTCTCCAACAGCAAATGTAAAATATTGATCTGTGAAGATTAACTTGAGAATTTACATTATGGTAAACATTTTAGATGATAAATAACTATTTCTAGGTTTTAATGTTGATGAAAGATGGGCCTTTGATGCAGGCTTAGTGCTTTTAGTGTAATAATTTCAGTACCAAATTGGTGGATGAATGTTTTCTATAAAGTCAGCTATTTGTATGGATTTTGAGTTGCAAATAGAAATTTATTATTTATTGAAATATTCAGAAATGACGGAATAACATGTCATCTGTAGGCAGAAAACATGCTGAAAATAGACATTTCTTCATAATTGGTAATGTTAATTAAAAATTTTAAATCCAAACATTCTTAATACTAAAAAATCTTTTATTTCATTTCCAAAAAGTGAATATAACGTCAAAAAGGAAGTTGGAAATTAATTAATAAATGTTGTGATAATTTTTGTGTCCAATAATTAATTTTAAGATATTAATTTGCCTTACTTTTGTAGCTCCTTCATACTATCAGTGATAAAAATTCAAGGTTGACCTTTCAGCCTTTTCGATTTTGTAATTGTCCCGTTTGCATCATTGATTTATACAACTTATATTTAATATTTTATGTCAGGTAGTCTGTGACTGATAACAACAATTATTTCATAAAGGGCATTCATTAAAAATTAGTGCAAGAAATGTTTCACTTCTGTGACTTTAACAAATACAGTTATATAGTCTATATTTTTAGTCAAGGAAATCATATAACATTAACCTGAAAAGTTACTTCATCAATAAAAAAACATGGTAAATAAATGAATTTTAGAATTAAGTTTTATTCGCTGAAGAGAGGATTTGAAATTTAAAGAAAAGGTTTAAATTCATTGAAGTGGAATTTCCTAAATTCAGTTAACCAAAATACCCTTTTAAACAAACAAATTCATCATCTGAAGGCATTGTCTAAAAGTTGTGATGCAAATGTATTCATTCTGAATTAATTGAAAATTTCATCAAGTTGAAATTTATCTTTTAATCAACTAAATTTTGTCATGCGTGAAACAAAAAGGACACCAGATTGATTTAATTAAAAGTCATCATTCATTTCATTTAGAAAAACTTAAATTGAATTTGGTTCAGTTTGCAGACAGAAGAAAATATTTCTGAATGTAGAAGTGAATTAGTTATCCGTAATTGTCATTCATATATTAGCATTCAAATATTAGAAAATTGTTGGTAGATCTAATATACAATGAACACCAACTTTTAAAACTACAAACAAGACTTTGTAAACAAAACAAAATTATACTCCATTTTAAAGTGAACATTATGTTCATTGATTAGAGGTGACTTCCATTTGATCATTTAAATGTATTATCAATTTCTGTTAATTTCAAAATGAAACAGATTTTTTGAAAGGAAACTCAATTTGATATTCTCAGTTTCTAGTGAAACAAAATCAACAAAATAACAGTTAATTTATGCTTTAGTCCAGTCCAACTGCCGTCAGCCTATATATACACAGTATATTCATCCCAGACATCTCCGTCTTGTAGAACCAGAGCAGGAAATAAATGAGATTAAGAACAAATATGCCCTTTTCTTGGAAACTTTAAAGACCATATCCGATTTTTGCCCAAATTTCATTTCTGCATGATTCATGCCAAAATTGACTCACTGCTGCAAGGTTATGCTGAATCATAATGGTGAAGGATAGCTATAGCCCTGTGTCTTTATCAAGGTCAAAGAAAGGATTCTTCTGAAACTGGTACCGATGAGGCGGCAAGGGTTGGTGGCGAAGAGGCGGCAAGGGTTGAGTCAATATTCCTGCTGAATTAGTTTTTCTGCTTCTTAACTCGGTGTGTGACCTGTAGATAAAGACTGTAAATGGAGGTTTTGATGAAGAAGATTGCATCCTTTGCTCTCATGATTTTATTGAGTACTAACCAGATAGCTTATCATGTTTGTGTCTTTGGTTGTGGAAGACATAAAATGTTTTAAATAATATATGAATAAATGTCTAATTTGTTTTTATTGTCTATATATATGTAACCTGTCAGAGCCATTTTATGATAGCAAGTTTGGTTGTAAATGTTTAGTTTTTTTTTAATAGAATTGTACTTTAAACACATTATGTATAAACATTTTTATCTCTTGATTCAAAATGTCATAAATGGAAATGGAAATATGCTTTTTATAGGATTCAGGATTGTAATTCAGCATGGTTGTGTGTATATATACATGCATAAGAAGACTTGAAACAAGCAGTAACATATGTTCAGTAATGTAAACTTGATTAGATCTATTCTAGTAGGACTGAAAATAGCAATGGGGTAACAAATGAACGTCTGAAGTTAAATCCGTCATAAACATCAAAATGACGCACATCTGTAACTCAGTATCCTTAATGTTCAAATGGTCTAGCCAGCTTTTGAAATCTAGAGAGAAGTGCAAACACAAAGACAATTACGATGAAATAAATTTCAATTATTAAGTTTGAATGGTACAAACTAATTGAGGACATTCTTGTCAATGAGCTCAGCTGTGAAAGCCAGTTTGATAATGGGAAGTGTAAGGACATCAAACCTTTCCACATGCTACATGAACTCACTGCCTGAAATACTCTTCTTGTACTCAGAGCTACAGCTTTGCTCTCAAGTCTTCATTTAAAGCGGCAGAAGCATGTTTTATATTTTACAATTTTCACAGATAATTGAACATTAATGATAAATGTATTATTTTGATAGTGTAAAAAATCTCATTAAACAAACCAATCCTCCATTGTAAGAGAACAAATTTAAAAGATTCACTGGCGGTCTTTTTTGGTGCGTACACCTTTAATTCACATTTGATTTATTACTGCTTCATTAAATTTAAATGCATTGTCTTTCAATTGGAACTATATATTTTCATTTTCCTCACCTTTTATTCCCCCCTAAAAATGTGCCACTGCCCCTTTAAACAGTCAAGTTAGGCTTACTTAACCAAGGGTGTAGCTCAGTTGGTAGGGTTTCTTGTAGCTATGGTTTAATGTTATTAATGGGAACTTTGAGCACAACAAATATAAAACTTGTCAGATACATTTTGAACATGAATTTTAATCCTAATATGAAAACATCTAATTTTACGAAATATCATGATACAAAATCGAATATAAGAGAGCTGTGATCAGATCTCCCAATGACCTGATAGATTTGCCGCATCAGCAGATTTGCAGTATGACCCACATTGTATCACCTAGCACAGTATGTAGATATATGTAGATGCAGCCTATTGTACAAGTCCCCAAGGATTCGCCCCTGATGTAAGTAGGTTCTGAGATGAGGCGTAAATTACTCTGGCCATACTTGTTTCTCGCGTGGCCGATTTCTGTCATCTCCTGCTCCTCTGATTGTAATAAGACTTGAAGGGTCTGTCAGAAGACACTTGTAGAAAATGGTATTAAAACTAAATTTGCATTGCTTGTCAGTGAAGTGTCATGGATATTGGTAATGCAGGTTCTTGTGGGTATTGCCTGTCATATGAAATGGCATTGATCATTATATGCAGGAAATATTGAAATTTGTTGAATTGATCAAAATCACGTTCATTTCTAAACTGTCATCTGTTCTTAATTAATTAATTTGAGGTTTGACAATAGTATTTTTTTAAATTACAATATTCTTGAGTTGGTTTCATATGTGATTATGCATTCTGTCATGGAGTTGAAAATCAATATTTTTTTCAGCACATCAACTTTGTAGTGCTTATTTGTTAATCACTGAAGACTCCTATTGCAATTATAAAATCCTTATGTATGATGTGATAAACAGTGATGTGTACAATATACAGAGATGTTGGCCAGGGACCACATGACCTATTCTTCCTTCAGTATAGCTCCCTTGCAGGTGCTTGGTTTAACTAACTTCCTCTTTACCAACTAGACTTGCAGTCTTCCTCTATATCCAGAGGCTATTTTATTCTTGATTCTTAAAAGTAAACAAAGACATCTTTTACCAGGTAATTATTTCCCTTTGATATTCCATACAAATTCCATTTCATGTTGTGTTTTGGAATTATATACAATATGTTTGTCATCCATCCTATGAGGTATCATTGTTTCATATAGCTGGATGAAATCATCATACCGGTATATTGGTTTTAAGTGATAAAATGTTTTCACTATTTTTGAAAAAGCCGTCTTTTTGCTCAATGGGTGCCAATATCAACCTGAACAAATATTTATCCTGAACACAAATATTAGAAAATAACCAGGAAAAATACTAAATGATATGATTGGTAATATTTTGTAAAGATGCATTTCATGGCCTACTTGGAGTAGTGTAAAGCATCTTGAGTAGTGTAATGCAGTTACGAGACTACATGCAAGTGTTTAAAGTCAATGCTTTTCTTCAACACCATCTGTAGACCAGAGATTCTGAGTCTGACATCTTTAAACAAGCCTTGGTATCTGGCAAATTTCACAAACTCTTTTAGGTTTTTTTTGTGGCTTTCATAGCTGTAATAGTGTGTGTGGCTAGAGTGGTTTGAGGCAAATGTTTTCAACATTCAAGGAGCTGTTTAATGAGTATTTCTGTTTAACGCTTTCTTTTCCAAAGTGTTATGACCAAGCAATGAGAATACCCAAGTCATTATGCAGCCCTTATTTTCCAAGACAATTAAGGCTTTCCAGAGGTATTCGGCATTCAGGAAGCAATAGCTATCGGCACAAAGAACAAAATTCTTGCATATTGTATCATTAGCATTGCAATCACGATCTTAGAAGACAATTAGCAACTATTTGTATTCCCAAAGCATTCTTTGCAAAGAACATAGTCAGGAAATCTTATGATTGGCGCCACATTCTGCCTTCATCATCTTTGAGGACGAATATTAATGAAATTAGATATCTTCTTCATTAGGAAACTCAGTTTTAGAAGATTATATCATTTTGAATATAATCTTTTGATTTGATATTTCATTTAATTAGGAATCTCTTCTTTTTGATTACAACTTTACTATTTTTGATTTGAAATGTCATTCTATGAAAACTTCAAACCATCACGTTTTCATTGATTTAAACTCTTTTATACAATGTTACTGTAATGCTTTTAACAGTGTTGTTTACATGTTACTTTAATGCTATGAACATTGTTATGTTAATGTTTCCATATGTATACTGTGTTATTCATGATTTTACCCAACAATGAAAACAAAAGTAAAGCTTTCATAAAAATAAAGGAACATCATTATTGTTAAGTCAGGTTCTATGATGTAAAACAGTAAGGTGCAATGTGTTACACAAATACCATAGATGAACATCTGTCCGTTATCGATCATTTTACCAAATGATTGTAGTTTACAAGGGATGTCCAACTCAAGCTTTATTCCCCACAAAGACCACCACTAAAGAACTTAAAAAACTTCTAGTAACATTGTTGCAGAGTCAAGTTGTTGTATATCAGACAGAAAGGTGTCAGGTGTAACACAAATAGCACAGGTGAACATGCCTACCTGTGCAGGTAACGTTATTGTAGTTTACAGGAATAGATGCAACATTTTGATAAGCATTGTCCTATCCAGACAAGCAGGTCTGTGTGAGCAGTGTTCTTCATATCTTCTCAACCACACACCTCCAAATGTTGGTCCAATATGGGACAGGCATGTTCTACTGGCCAACCTCTCTGGGAATAAGGCATGAACAGGATCCATGACTTGATCTTCCTTCCAGTTCCTTTTCAAAATAAGGTTAGGGAGATGCATACTGGACCACAAACTTAGGAAGATGTGTAGATATTGAAATTATAAAACTATTATATTTCACATTATTTTGGAGTCATACTTGAAGATTTTCCCAGTCACATTAAACTCTTTTTAACTCTGACTCCATGACTGATATTCTGGATGCAAATAATGACATGTGTAGATTTTAAGCTATCCAGCTTACCTCCTTTGGAAAGCGTGAAAATTATCCATAATCTTCCATCAAAGGTATGCATCTATAACTGATAAATCATTTTCATTAAATCTTATGGATATGTGTAAATTTCAAAGTCATATTCTTATGTCTTCTAATAGGCATTTATTTCTATTTCAAATCTAATCAATAATATGACGCCACTAATAATGATACTCTGAAATATTGCCCAAATGGCGTTAAACAAAAACTCACTTACTCACTGACAATAATATGAAAGCTTGAAGATATATTATTTTGATTGTTAGTATTTCTTTTAATGTATGTATCTATATTGATATTACATGTGCATATATTGGACAAAAAAGATATGTTATTTAAAAAAATACATTTTTCTTTGACATATTGATATGATTTAAACAAATTAAATTCCAACATCTCTAACTCATTTTGTCCAGTATATTTAATTTCAGCTTATGAATTGTCAGTGATAAAATATATGTTGTAATATTCCCCACTAACATATCTATTCTTAAACTTAAGTGGCAGTCTTGAGTTGATCACTTGAATCGTTTCAAACTTAAGATAATTCTTCAAAAAGTATGTAAAGTTTCATGGTGACATTAATGTGTCTGTGGGATACAAATGTCCTCCAAGAATAGGACCAAACCCTAAAAGAAGAAATATAAAGCTTAGGTGTAGACTACTTCAAAATTTAACTTTTAACATTGTCTTGACAAACAGTTGAAATAAATTACTTTAAGAACAGAGAAAATAGACTTTGGCCATTTGATCTTTTTAAAGAAATACTCGTCAAGAATCATATCAAGGTGTAAACAAACTTCAAAGGTAGATGTGGTTGTATTTAACAAATCCTTGAACAGATAAGAGAATGCAACGCATTGCATTGTTTAGCAATTTGAAAGTTGAGCACATCTAATAAAAAAATTAAAACAGATGTAATTGGTTTTAACAATTATCAAAAATTGTGTGCTACTTGCATGAACTATTACATGCCTTTGAAATGGTTCAGATAAATATTATAAAAATAGTTTAAGAAGATGTAAATTTGAGTAAAACACTAATTCATTAACCCAATTAAACAACCCAGAGATGAATAAGATAAAAATACAGTTTCATCCATTAATAAGTGAACGTGATTAAAAGACAAGAAATTGTAATTGATAAAGAGGTGAAAAGAGTTATTCTAAATGCAAAAAGATAAAATCAAATCAAAATTAAACAATGTTTATTTGAAAACTGAAATATAAATAAAATTCATTTTTTATCTTAAGGGTGACAATGTTGAACAGAGCCAATTCAACATTTATTCATATTTGTCCTATCATCAACAAAATTCATTCTCATTGTCACCTTCAAGTGCATGTTTTGAGGAGGGTGTGAGAAAAGAGCACTTGGCTGAATGAGCTCTGTAATCTGGAGACCTGCTCCAACTCAAAGAAATCTTGATTGCAATTTAATACTGTGCAGACATTAAAGACCCTTGTTTGTTGTGTGAGCAAGAACAGAATGTTTTAAAAAGTAGTCAGCTTGGCTACTACTTAACTCTTTGCTAAATGTCACATGTCAGATTTTTAAGGTCAATTTTTTTTAAGAAACTTTATTTCAAAGTATCTTGGTAATGGAAAGGCATTTTGAGAAAAAACATTCCCCATATGGATTTTCTAGGAGGAACTGAAACCTTATATAAATCCATTACAGGATGATTTTTTTCCAGTAAATGTCACTGTTCTAATAGATTGAGTGGCTTGATCAAACACCTTGGGAATATCACCATGGGTATTTATGGTAAAATAGAAGGACTTCAGCAGTTAGTGTTCCTAAATGTTTTATGAACCTTTTTTTAGATTTAGAGAAAGTTCATAAATAGAATCTATAAATGACATACTTGTGCTCATCAAGATGAATAAGTGAAAGAATTGAGCTTTTAGTGGTTGTTGACATTGTGTTTCATGATGCATGATTTGATAATGACTATAATTGTAATTTCCATCTGCTAGATTTGTGACCACATTCTATTTTAAATTAATATTTCATTTTAAAGTTAAATTGAGAAAAGGTTAATGATTCTAAAAGCTGTACGTCTTTTAGATTTTCTGTGATTTTCATGAATAGAACATACTTCAATGTTTTGATGTACAATTCAGTGTAAGGAAGGATATCCCATCAGACTGACATTAACCTACTATTGATATCATATCTATTAGTGACCTCTGCTCAATCATGCTTAATCTCTCAAAAAAACTCTGTGCAATTTCCCTGTAACATAGTAGTATGAAGTGCAAGGAAGGGTAAGGAAACGTGTTTGCTTAGGTCTCATTCAGTGAACACAACCTCTGTCCTTGTGTTATTTTTGTGAACTCAATCTCAGAAAGATAATTCCCTTTTCACCTGATTATTTCCAGGAGCGGTTCCATAATGCCCCATTGGCGCCATTCTTGTAAGCCCTTCATCAAGAGGGAGCAGTCATTGTTGCTTGGTCATCAGCGCCAAGTATCATTTCCTCCTTAAAGCTTTTCTATGGGACAGTGCAGGCTTACTACAAATGCATCGTTTGCTTGTGATTGCTGTTGGATTGATTCCTGTAGGAACGGACAGAATTGCTAAGGATGTATTATTTTGTCATTAGATTGCTTCTATGTCCTTTCTTCCTGCCCATTGGTTCCAGAATACTGGGACACCGAGGTGATTTATCAGAACAGACAATCTCGCTCTCCATGTTCTCAATTAATATGGGCTTGTAATAGCTTGTGATGGTACATTGGTCAGTTGGTTGGCAGCATTCTCTGATGATAATTTCAATTTTCATCTTGTCGATTAATATGGCGTTTAAAGAGCTACTGAAAATGTTATTGGTAATTTTGATGGTTAAGTTTGCAACATTCTACACAGCTTTATTAGTTTATTCCATGTTGTCAATAAATATGGTTTTACAATTACTTGTGAGAGTGTTCATGGTAAATTTGTAGATTAATATGGTCTTGTATTGCTAGGGAACCTGTTCGTCTTACATTTGATGTTGGTTGGCGATATTCTATATGAATTATTTCAATTTCATATTGTCAATTGATTTTAATTATTGGCATATTTGCTTTTATATGGTATTTTAATTGGTGTATGAATTATTTTTCAGTTTAATTGTTCTCCTCTTAAAGATGCTATATCATAGTGCAATAATTTTTAAAGTATTTTTAATGTATACGTTGTATTTTTAGAAAAATTTAGCGACCAACCTTGAGAAAATCGGACCAAAATTCATCAAATAAGAGATAATTTACCAAATAATACCGAAACGGCAGTCGACATAAGGGCGAATCAAGTGTGGCCATTTCACAACTTCCGGTTTCTAAATGTACGCTTGAAAACCGTCTTTGTCGCGCTCAACTAGATTTTATAATCTTTTTCTCCGAATTAGGTATTCGTTGCTGTCAAAGTTGATACCCATCGAACGCAATTACGGTAGTTGAGACACGGTGTAAATCCTACAAGCATAACGATTACGTCACCGAAAGCGGGTTCACAAAATGACATGCCCTTTCTAAGAGCGGTACTGTGCTTGAAGCGTCGAAATAAGTATGTTATTGTTGATTAAACAATCTAAATATGATATCAAAATTTCGACGAAAGATTTTTCTACAAAGTGATGTATTTCATTTCTCAATAGCTAAGTTTCATCCTGAACCGCTTGCAAGTATGATACAGCATCTTTAATAAGTGAACTGATACGAAGCAGGCAATATCATCAATGTCTAATGACCAAACATCAGTTATTTCAATATTATTTGAAGATTTTAGATCACTGATAAGATTGCTGAGCAAATATGGTACATTAGTTTATTGTTCACAACATTGGTGCACTTGAATTATGATCATCATTTCAAAATGCATGTTTTCCTGAAGAGATGAATTGAACTGATGGCATAATCAAGATCTTTAATTCTTAACAGTGGTGCAATATGAGTGCATGGCATAAAAAAGGAATTTCATTGGACATTCAGGGATTAAAAATGACAGTTTTAGTTGAAAAACAAAATTCAATAATTCAAACATATCATCTAACTACCAAGATGAATATTCATATTTTAGAGAAAATATGATCTTGGTTAACAATTTTTTCCAATGTCAGAACTATTGTTAATGAAATTCTAGATTTAAATTTCTTCCTTTTTTTTTCAATTGAGGGATGGCAGAGAATAGTTTATGACATTGTTAACTCGCTTTATTATTCATGTCATTTAACATTTTTACCGAATCTATTGCACTTCTTTGACATCATGTGGAAGATGCTTAATTCCAAGAAAATCATTATGCTCCCAGATGAAAACTGTTTTATGAAGTTTCTCTGACAGTTTGACAGCCAGTTGTAGAATCGATAGGCAGGGCGTACCAGTACAATAGCTCTGGAATATCCCGAGACAGAAGAGAGATATGTCTCCTGCTTGATCTAGCTGGTAAGGCCAACCAAATTTTATTCTATGGTTTGTGAAATATTGCCAAAGCAGCATTTAACTCCAACTTTAACCCTGGGTTCTCAACTCCTTCCTGTCAGAAATTTTTTTTTTGTATCTTCTCATATCAGCGACAAAATTGTGCAGTCGATCAGAGATCTGGTCCTGAAAATAGAATCTCAAAGTTTTATATGAATATGTGCTTTTTTAAATAAATCTTGATCTATTCCAATGGGGCAATTGTGCCCTTTTTTTTTCAATTTTGAGGTATTGTATGGATCATGAAATCTGAAGTACTTTTGAATTGACCTTGAATAAGAACCTCTTATCTCTGACCTCCTGTAGAATGACAAGAAAGTGGGTGTTCTTAATAATTCTGTTTATTGTATTTTTCTATCACTGTTGCTTACTGGAACCTGTTTGGAAACATATAATACTATTGATGGCCTTACCCACTCCTTGAAGAGCCACTGTATCCAGATGCCTCAGATTTGATAGATAATAACTAGCAGGGGAATAGCTCTCTAAAGATGACCTGCACTCAAAGAGACTTTCAGGCAAATAGACATTTATTAGCTTTCACAAAAGCATGGAAGACATTTATGTGCAAATTTTGAAGTGTTCCCTGTCCTTTTGTTGGATTGTCTTGCATAGTTTGTAATGACTTTCTGTCCCCAGGAGATGAACTTGGAATTGTAATTTTGAAAGAGATATCCGAGTTTTCATGTATGTTAGACATTGTGTAAATAAAGTTGAAGAGATATTATCTTTGAACAATGTCTCTAAATTTTTGTAATCTAAAATTATTTGTAGTTACTCATTGTATTCCTGATGATCTTATTCTTGCTGTTCAACTGGGTTCTTTAATTCCTCACTGTTTAAAAGTCCTTGATAAAGATCCATGATGTTTCAAGCATTTGATAGCAGGAGATAGAGAATTATTGGAAATGAAGGGACACAAATTCTTATAATTCCTGTATACTTGATGGAATTTTTAGAGAAAAAAATCGACTGTAGATCAGCATCCTAGCTTATATATTTATATCTAGGCTATCTAGATTGTAGATTTCTGCTACCTGAAAATTGATTGAAGATAGGAAACAAATATGTTTATCAATATCTTAACCTGAACAATTGATAGAAGAGAGAGGACAAACATGTACAAATCAGCATCTTTGCTACCTGAACAATTGATAGAAGATTTGGCAGAGGACAAACATGTATATCAAGATCTTGGCTACCTATAAACATTGATAGAAGAGAGAGGAGAGAAGACCAACATATATATCAGCATCTCAGCTACCTAACAATTAGTAAAAGAGAGAAGACAAACATGTATATTTCAATATCTCAGCTACCTAACAATGTATATCAAGAAGCGAGAAGACCAACATGTATATCAAGAAGAGAGAAGACCAACATGTATATCAAGAAGCGAGAAGACCAACATGTATATCAAGAAGCGAGAAGACCAACATGTATATCAAGAAGAGAGAAGACCAACTTGTATATCAAGAAGAGAGAAGACCAACTTGTATATCAAGAAGAGAGAAGACCAACTTGTATATCAAGAAGAGAGAAGACCAACATGTATATCAAGAAGCGAGAAGACCAACATGTATATCAAGAAGAGAGAAGACCAACTTGTATATCAAGAAGCGAGAAGACCAACTTGTATATCAAGAAGAGAGAAGACCAACTTGTATATCAAGAAGAGAGAAGACCAACTTGTATATCAAGAAGCGAGAAGACCAACTTGTATATCAAGAAGCGAGAAGACCAACTTGTATATCAAGAAGCGAGAAGACCAACTTGTATATCAAGAAGAGAGAAGACCAACTTGTATATCAAGAAGAGAGAAGACCAACTTGTATATCAAGAAGAGAGAAGACCAACTTGTATATCAAGAAGAGAGAAGACCAACATGTATATCAAGAAGAGAGAAGACCAACTTGTATATCAGCATCTTCCCAGTTGCCTGGAGGAAGGTTCCAGGAAGAAGGAAGGAAGTGAGTTTGACGTGATCCCAGTGAGAGGGAGAGTCCGGTGACATTGATGGATGGTCTGGACATCAGCAAACTCATTTTCTAATCATCAACTCGTAATTAAAGCTTGTTAGAGAGATTTACACTTGGCACATCTTGTAGGACAACAACATAATTCCCTGTCAGCAGGGTTGGACGGATGGGGGAGAAGAGATCTTTGGAAAAACTCTGACAGCGTTGGGTGAAGCTTGAATGAGTGATGGAGAATGGAAGAAGCATCTTTGTTGAATGATTGAATACTCTTGTTTACTGACGCTATTTCTTAGCTCAGACTCAATCACTTCCCTCTCGCTTCATGGGCAGAGCTTCGTGGTCCCAATACACTCGTTTATCAATGTCAAGTACAACCTATGTATAATGAATACGTATTGAAAATGATATTTTAAAATTGAGATTTTTTGTTCAATGCGGGGTGAGAAATTGTTTCGAGATTATTCCATGTTTTAGTGAATTTTTATTAAAAATGATATCTGAGAAGTGAAGAGTGATTTTCTTCATCAATGCAGACCAAGAAATGGTTTCGTAATAATAGTGTATCTAAGTAGTCTTATAGAGATTAAAAATTGTAATCTCCCATAGGTTGCCATAATTTGTGATTGTGGTCAAGTCTTGTCATTGACCGTTATGAACATTGGAGTATGATGTATGAGAAAAAGATTTTATAAAAATTGGAATATTAATTCTTTGGTTTTTGGTTTGTTTAAAACAAGAAGTGGTTGAGTGATTTATAAGATCCTTTGTTTCTGACGATAAGGAATTGACTCTCCTCAAAACTAAATTCAAAATAACCTCATACCATAGATAAACTGCTTTTGTACACCAAACATACCTTACTCTATGCTGGCCTCTAACTTCTTACTTGAAGAGAAAGGCTAAGAAAAATCAGTAGCTTTTGTATCAAAACTTTATCAAATTTATCTCATTCCATAGATTTTTTTGTTTTGTCCCATCTTGACTCTTTAGATTTACAATCCCTCAATGTCAGAGTTTAACTTTAAAAAGGTCCAGCAAAAATGGTAGCTATAGAAAGAAAAGTAAATCAAATTCACCTCATTCTAAGGATAATCTGATTTTGTAGTGTTTAGAGACCAAACATGTAGACCCCTTGATGTAGACCCCTATGTCTAGTATTTAGAGGGAGGTCCAGCAAGAGCTCGGACAATTTGGGAAGTATTGTGGACACAAGAACAGTTGAAATAGCTTCAATCATACCATTCCATGCAGATCAAACACAAGAGACTGACCAGGGACTCATTTACACCTTCATGCAGACATGGATTCCACAAATTTAGACATTCATTCCATCGGCTTTGATGATCTTTGATGCACCCTGCTGCTGTCGATGAAGTCGGAACATAAATTAAGAACACCTATGGATCTGTCAGTAAGGTGCAAGGAAACACAAACACTAAAGGGTGCTATCTTTATTTGTGCGAAACCTGCAGATTATTTCTCTAAATTGTGGCTTTGGTATGGACAAGCTGGCTAGAGGTCAGCAGGAAGACCAATAAAGTGACTCAAACATGAAAGGATGCTATCTTTATTTGCATGAGACCTGCAGATTATTTCTCTAAATCAGTAGCCATGGTATGACCAAGCTGCCCAGAGGTCAGTGAGAAGACCAATAAAATGACCGTTATCTGCATGCTGGCAGTAAACACCTTCAGAACTCCTTCAGAGATGATCTCTTAATCATGCAGTGCCTAAGAAATGTGACAGGTCACTTCATGATCTGACTGCTGTTTATATAAAAGTCCAAATTTGAAATCAAACCATGTCATGGTTATGAGTCACTAATGTCTGTTAAAAGGAGTTAAATGTTAGGGAGAGGGATATCTTTAAGAACCAGGGTAACTTTTGAACCTACTCCTGAACCTTTGAATTTTGATTCAAGTTATCTGATCAATTCCTCTTATTCAAGTTCATTCAGTGCCTTGAATATATAAGTCAATTTTGATTAACACCATTCTATTCATTTTATTCATATTCATATAATTCCAGGATCAGTTTCTTGAAATCGTTCCAGTTCTAAAGTTATTTCAACAATATCAAAAGATATGTTTAAAAAAGTAATTTCAAGAAATAAATAATAATCAAAATTTGTTTGAAATCCAAGATTTTTAACGTAAATATATTCTTCAAACTGCCTTCATCAAACGCTGTCCTCTTGTGAGTCTTGTGATGCCCACTTATCCTCTAGTGTTTTTGACACATGATTATGGACAGTTAACCTAGATACTAGACTGGACTAAGCATATAATGATGGGAAGATTGTCAGGGTTAGAATTGATTGCCGTTAATATCCTCACAAACAGGTAGTGGACATTATCAGAGGACATTATGCCAGCATGACACCTGTAAACATATCCGTGGGCTAGCTGTTGGTCAATGAAACTAGGGGAACATTTTAATTCTTTATTTTCTTTATTTATCTGAAATGTTGTCTGTAGAAAGAGCTCAATCAGAATGAAACAAGTCACCAAACCACCTTCTAAAGACATAATGGTCAAATCTTTTCATTTTTGCTTATCTATTCAGGTTTGGTCTTTGGACTGATTTTTGCCTTTGAAAAAATGATGTAATGATTTACTTTTTAAAAATATGTGTAATGGTTTACTTATTTGATATGCCGCTAATGGCTGAAATATTGCCCATGTAGCGTAAAACAATAACTCACTCACTTATATGACATAATTATGTATTGATTTACTTTTTCAAGAAAATAGCACCAAACTTTTATCACTTTGAAAAATGTTGAATTTGGTTACTGTTTTGTGATAATGGAATATTTGTTTATACATTTAAGGAATTTCAGAATTAAGAATGACTAAGAAGAACATCAATAAATTTGTATTAAGATAAGTTTCATCATAGATCTAAAACATGATAATAACATCCTTTGTAATTATGTTAACAATTATATAGGTCAGTTTACCAAGTGTGAACCAAAGAAGAAAGGTGTGATTGTTTTTGTGTTATTTATTGGTGTATAAAGTAGACATGTGGAGGACTGGTAGCTGCATGCTTCAGGGGTTGATATGTCTGGTATATACACTACACATACTCTGCACAGGTGTCTGACCTCTTGGACTAGACTCACACTAAACACTGCAGTAGAGGAGCAATTCTTACATACATCTCTCCCTAAAGACATTCAAACCTCAAATTTTGTGTTTTATGGTGTTTTACACCACACACTGATGGGGAAAGGCAGGGGCCATGGGCCATTTTTCATATTGGATGAAAAAAATGGCCCATTACAGTTTTGAAGTTAACTATATTAATGTAATAGGCAATGGCTCATTTGAAAATCAGAAAATTACGAAAAACCATGAAAATGGCCCATTGTCTAAGATATATTTCTCAATCCCTCCCCACATGAGGTATTTGTCTTGGATTCTTCTTCAGAACCTCCAATACACCTAAGGCCTCCCAATGGTATGACGTAAAAACACTATGGATAACAATTTCTTTACTACAAGCACATAACATTTAATATGATGCTTCCAAGCATACTTGAAGAGCAAGTGTCTTTTAGTCCCTCAGTCCTATAGTTCTCTGTGATTAAGCTTGGACCCTTATTCAAGTCAAGGTCCTCATTCAGAAAGTCAATGCCAATGCACAAAACAACACTTAAGGTTAACCGTGCAACATTTCATTAGACAAACTTTGTGACACCTAAGGGTTTTGTGCAACGATATCCTGGACTTCAGCGAGACCAAGAAATACATATTTCAAAGTATTTCTAAAATATTTTTTAATAGACTAAATCTGATTCTACCAGGACAAGTCCATGTGGTGTCTGTTGTTCCTCAATGCAGGTGCTTCTTCTCTGTACAAGTTATAGGTCACTGTGTACACAAACACACACTACTCCATACAAACTAGACTCTCTCTCTCTCTTTCTCCGTCACTTTACTTGTTATTTATCTTCTACCTATTCTGGGTTCTGTTCCACAAAACACCAAGGTAGCCTTAGTGCAATTTCATAGTATGGCGCCAAGGTTAACTAAAGTTGTGTTATTTTGTGCAACGTTGTGTGCAATGGCCCCCTGTATTTCAAGACAGTTCAGATTCTGTTCAATTTATTTTCTGTGCCAAGTAATGAGATACTTATTAGCTCATCAGGTCTGAAAGACCCGATGGGCTTATGGCATGGCATGGCGTCCGGCGTCCGTCCGTCCATCCGTCCGTCCGTCCGTCCGTCCGTCCGTCCGTCCGTCCGTCCATCCGTAAACTTTTCACATTTTCATCTTCTTCTCTGAAACCAATGACTCTAGAGGGCTGAAATTTGATGTGCAGACTCCTTGGCAAATGGGGATTCTAAATTGTAGATTTCGTGACCCCATGACCCCAAATGGGGTCACAGGGGTAAAAACCTTAAAAACCTATTTTCATCTTCTTCTTCAGTTCCAAAAGGTCTAGAGGGCTGAAAAGTTGTGTGTAGACTCCTTGGCCAATGGGGATTCTAAATTGTAGATTTCGTGACCCCATGACCCCAAATGGGGTCACAGGGGTCAAAACCGTAAAAACCTACTTTCATCTTCTCCTCCAGTTCCAGAATGTCTAGAGAGCTGAAAAGTTGTGTGTAGACTCCTTGGCCAATGGGGATTCTAAATTGTAGATTTCGTGACCCCATGACCCCAAATGGGGTCACAGGGGTCAAAACCTTAAAAACCTATTTTCATCTTCTTCTCCAGTTCCAAAAGGTCTAGAGGGCTGAAAAGTTGTGTGTAGACTCCTTGGCCAATGGGGATTCTAAATTGTAGATTTCGTGACCCCATGACCCCAAATGGGGTCACAGGGGTCAAAACCGTAAAAACCTACTTTCATCTTCTCCTCCAGTTCCAGAATGTCTAGAGAGCTGAAAAGTTGTGTGTAGACTCCTTGGCCAATGGGGATTCTAAATTGTAGATTTCGTGACCCCATGACCCCAAATGGGGTCACAGGGGTCAAAACCTTAAAAACCTATTTTCATCTTCTTCTCCAGTTCCAAAAGGTCTAGAGGGCTGAAAAGTTGTGTGTAGACTCCTTGGCCAATGGGGATTCTAAATTGTAGATTTCGTGACCCCATGACCCCAAATGGGGTCACAGGGGTCAAAACCTTAAAAACCTACTTTCATCTTCTCCTCCAGTTCCAAAAGGTCTTGAGAGCTGAAAAGTTGTGAGTAGACTCCTTGGACAATAACGATTCTAAATATTAGATTTTGTGACCCCTTGACCCCAAATGGGGTCACAGCGGTCAAAATCTCAAAAGCCTGTTTTCATCTTCTTCTCCAGTTCCAAAATGTCTAGAGAGCTGAAAAGTTGTGTGTAGACTCCTTGGCAAATGGGGATTCTGAATTGTAGATTTCGTGACCCCATGACCCCAAATGGGGTCACAGGGGTCAAAACATATTTTAATCAAAAGTCTGATGAGCTACAGAGCCCATGGCTCTATTTTTTGTATAATCCATTGAAGTGGCATTCGATTTCATTGATTTTATAAGAAAATACAGTTCAAGTCAACTGAGTAAGTAAATACTTGTTTTAAAGATCTTGCTTGTTGTAAATTGAGTTTCCAATGAGTTATATTCCTTCAACTAATATCTGAACTGCAGTTGAGATAAAATTGAGGATCCATTTTAGTCTAAATAACTGAATATCTTTCCTCTGAAAATCCATCTTCTAGTTCTCTTTTGCAGGAGACATTGTTCTTCACCAAGTTTATCATATGAGAAAGACATGAATAGTGGTTGATTACAATAGATAATGGTCTATACCAAATATAGACTTCCAACAACATCTATGTCTCTAAGTACAATGTAAATTGCGTCTATAAATGCAACATCCTTCAAAGAAGTCATACACAATATGATAGATGACCATTTTTCATTACATCTAGATGTATAATTTCCGGTTGCCTGAATAATTGGTTTGTTTAGGGTTCCATGGGTAGATGGGGTTATTGTGTCTGATGTTTAGAAGAAGATGTCTACTCACGACCAGACAGATTTATTTGCTTAGATCGGCACTTATCGGGTCGAGGTACGATAACGACATCATCCAACGCCAGAGTTGGGCTCTTTGCCATCTTGAACTGAGGCTCAGTGGGCCACAGATAGGAGATTTAACTATCATCATTTCCTACACATTTTCCGTCTAAAAAATAGGAGAATATCATCACTTCATTCATATCTCTTTTCATATGAATATCTAAATGTAAAGTAAATATTTTCTAGTTTTAAAGATATTATGAAAAAAAGATTTGAAAGAAAATTGGTATCTTTCAAGAAAATGTTATCTAACATCAATGACCTTTTGTTGAAATACCTTGCAAAAAGCTTTTCATTCTTTGTTTCTATTTTCTAATAGATATTTGATTATTAGCGAAGAGAGTTTTATTTTTATGATATTAATAATTTCTAAGGCTAATTGGTATCTGTAAATAATGATACCGTATTTTCAAATTTAATGAGTTATCTATAGAACTTTAGTTTTATAAAAGAGATAAAACCATTTGAACTGATTTCGTTTCTAAAATTGATATTGATTTAAAAGAAATTTTGGTATCTGTTTTTAAATGGATATTTCAATGATGAAAGAGAATGAATTAGCATGTTGATAGATCATTATGGTTTGTTTCATGTAACAGATTTTTTTTTAGTTATTAGATTCCCATCTTAACAAAAAAGAAATTAAGATGTTTGGAATATGTCTTTAAATAAACATTACCGTGATGAAAGAGTTATACAAAATATTTTATCAGTTTGTAAGAGAAGTTTATATGCTCAAGTTAAAATAGCTTGCTTATATGGAAGATTTTATCTTCATATTTTATGTGAACACTTCAGTTTTGTGTTGTCTGTTTTGATAGAGGAAAACTGCACAATTTTTATGATGTGTGAAATCCATTAGGAAGTATACACTAAGTTTCTTTCGATGTTTATTTGTGTTGTGGAGATTTTGTTTGCAGATTTACTTGTTCTTATGTAATGTGATAATCATGTTCGTCTGAAGATGCAAATGATACCTTATATTGATTGAGCTTTACTTATCTTCTATGAGAACAACATATGTTGTTTGTAGATCATGCAGATCAATATTATTAATTTTATAATAGTTGAAACCACACTTTGGTTATAATTGATAAAGCAAATGTTCAAGATCTTCAAAAGTGTTGAAAAGAAATAATGGGTAAACAAAATCTTATTTTTATTGTTTTTGCTTGATAGCAACAATGCTACATGAACATTAGTCCCAAAGTTTGTTGTACACTTTGATGACGCTAAATGTCATTGTTCAAAGTAGCTTGGTAAATCTAGCATTTTATGTTGTATTACAATTAGTATCACACTTCATAACAAATCTACTTATTGCTTTGGTGATTTGGTACATTTTCACATTAACGTAATAATCTCAAATGATTCTGTAAATCTCTGATAGAATTTATAATGTATAACAATAAGAAAAACACTTGAAAGATTACAAATGTACTAAGTGCTTTTATGATGGCAGAGTCCAAATTACATCAACTTCAAAATCACATGTTCTGTCAAACTCTGATAATGTTCCAGTCAAGTGTTTTGAATTGGTCACTTACATTAAAGTGATTATATCTAGTACAACTATTATCTGTAAAGCACTGTGCACTGCACTTCATTGTTCTGAAACAAGTACTTGATACTTTGAACCTCTTGTTCACAAGTACAGCTCTCTCTCTTCAAGTACTGTTTCCTTCTGTACAGACAATGCTTTGATCATCAAGACTCTCTGACAGTCCCTTGAAGTATTTCCTCCGTGAGTGTCATCTTGAAAGAAATCACAAAGGGACCCTAACTCAACATACATATCGGAATTAAAAATATTGTGGAAAGACTACCAAGTATTTTTAGTTTAATTTTAATCCAATGAATAGCATTTATCAGTGGTATACATCAGAATAACAAGATTTCCTTAACAACAACTGTTCAAGATATTGTACAAAAGAACTTGTCAAGTACTTGTGTTTTTTACTCAAGTAGCGATGATATTGTTCTAGAGCCCATACAAAGTCTACCCTGTAACATGCATTGTTTAGGACCAGTGTTATATGGCTGTCCAGAAATGGCAAGATATTGTTCAAGAGCCCATACAAAGAGCCCATACAAAGTCTAGCCTGTTACATGCATTGTTTAGGGCCAGTGTTATATGGTTGTTCAGTGAAGTAGAGATGGCAGGATATGTCTATGAGGACATGATAGTCACGCGCCCACATGCAACCTGCGTAATCACCCACACGGGAAATATGGAGTAATGCCAGTGTGCCAGCTAACTCTATAACCTCTGGCTATCACTTCCTGCATGAGCTGATAATATGTTATACTTATCTTACTTTTAGATGCTATATTAAGTTATCACCAGAAAAAAAAAATGCAGGTAAGAGTTTGTTGAAAATAAGACGGAAAATAAGTCGTTGAAACCTGTATGTTTATATCGCGTTAATTTAAATATGGAAATTTATCATTTCTATTTAGAAAATTAAAAAAACACCTTTCTGAACAAGATGTCACAAGTGCTATGCTTTTTTAAAAATTGAATATGAATGATAGTCAATTTGTTCTGCTGTTTAATATGGTTACATTTGGATGGTTGTAATATATCATTGTTCATCTTATATCATGTTGTTCTGTTTGATGCCAGAAACATCAATTTCTGTTGCTGAGAGTAAAAAAAACCTTTCATCATGTTTAACACAACATGTTTAAATGATCAATTTCACAGTTGAAAGCACACTTGGCAATTTTATGAAATATTATGCTTTGATAGCTCTTCTCAATGCAAACTTTCATATTCAGGTTTAATCTCAATAAGATGTCATTCCTATACCTGCCACCCATATAATTTAGCAATCATCATCAGCATCACCATTTAAAGGGTTGAATATATACTCCACATAAATAATTAAGCAACAACTATATTTTTAACAAAACATGTTTATCATACTTGGTAGCTTTACAACTAGAATTAACAAGAAAATTTGAGGATGCATAACATTAAATCAAATCATTGACCACAATGCTTGAACAAAACCACCCTTAAAAACTTGAAAATTTGGACATATTGTATGTATTTGGTTAGAATTTTAACATGTTGCTTAATTTTTGTTGAGGAGTATATGAAACAGTACCACCAAGTGCAATACAGAATGCATCAAATAACAAAATCATTAGAACTAAAAGGTTTATTCTTTGAGTTTCCTATTCAGATTGAAATGTGTTATCTTCTTTATTTCTTCTCATAGATGAGCCCTGCAGAGTATCAGTTTCCTTCAATCATCAGAAAAAGAGTTTTAAGTTTTAATGAGTATTGTTAGTAAATTGCTTTGTTTCTCATCAACAGACAATCGTCTTACTCTGTCAATCCCAAGAGAGAAGACATGTGCAATGGATCTGCTTCTTATCAAATATTCATAAAACACATTTGTTAAGGGCGGTGCATAACATGCAGTTTTAGCTTGAGAAGTGATAGGGGCAACGGTTGAACTGAATAGGTATGAAAGTTGATCTTGTGGTTTGATTGTTTTCAAGGAAGTTTTATGGAGTTTTCCAAGTCTAAAATCTTGCCACATCATTTAGTATTGTTATTGATAGAATCTATAACACTTTCTAATTCATTTGACAATTGTTGATCTGAATGTTTGTTATCTAATATTCATGGAACACATTTGTTAAGGGCTGTATATTACATGCAGTATTAGCTGTGAGAAGTGATCAGGGCAACAGTTGAACTGAATAGGTATGAAACGTGGATCTTGTGGTTTGATTTTTTATGAAGTTATATGGAGTTTTCTAAGTCTAATATCTTGCCGCATCATTTAGTTATTGATAGATTCTATACCACTTTCTAATTCATTTGACAATTGTTGATCTGAATGTTTGTTATTTAATATTCATGGAACACATTTGTTTAGGGCTGTATATAACATGCAGTATTAGCTTGAAGTGATAGGGGCAAAGGTTAAACTGAATAGGTATGAAAAGTGGATCTTGTTGTTTGATTTTCTTCAAGGAAGTTATGTGGAGTTTTCTAAGTCATTGCAAATATCTTGCCGCATCATTTAGTGATGTTATTGATAGATTCTATACCACTTTCTAATTCATTTGGCAATTGTTGAATTGAATATGAATAAGTATTTAATGTGGTCTAATTATAAACATGCAACATATTGTTTTACTGAGGAAATTGTTATGGAATTCTTTTTAGAAATATTTTTATATCTTCTCATCTTGAGTTTTAAAGTTACTGTGAAGATCTTTTCACATCATATAGTGATATTATGGATAAATTATCAACTGAGTCAAATCATTTTGAGCCAACTATTTGAGAATGATTAAAAGTTTACATGATAGATAACCTTTGTTGTTTTAGAATTTAATAAGATTTTACACTTTTATTCCTTAATCTTTTGATTTAATTATTGATACGTATATTGAATTTCTTATTGATAGATCTAACCAATTCATATTAATGGGATTATTTCTGGTATATGAAGAAAGCCATCTTGAATTCCTATGAAGATAATTCGATAACCAAGAGTGTTTCTAGATAAGCATGATATTAAAAGTTAAATGCCAAATATCATTTAATACATCTTAATTATGAGTTACATATTCCCTGCCTCATCCAATGGTATGCAAAGTGTATTTGTGACAAAACTGAAGTAAGTTTGATGTATACAGATGTTAATTAGATAAACTTGGCCAAAAAATTCAGGAGCTATGATGGATTTTCTATTAACTGATTCTGCCAAACAAGTTTTCGATTTGATGTAATGAGTGTTTTTATTGTTGCAAAATACCCTGAAATGTCATGTCAAAGTCAGAATCTCATCTCAAGTGTTATTGAATAAGCAGAACAATTACATTATATCTTGTCTTTTCTTTTCAAACAATTTCATATCATCTTGTTTCTTTTCAAAGATGTACATGAAATGGAAATTTGGGAAATACATTTTCTTGCCCGTAATATTAAGAGTTTAAACATTTTGTGTTTGCTCTTCATGCAAACTGATGATGCAAGACAGGTATACATGTAGATATAGGCGTGTAGATATAGACCTTTATCACAAGCACCTGTTCTTGAGGAGGGGTATATCAGGAATAATTGCCTCTTGTCGAGAGAACTGGAATTCTCAAAGCAGATCTTGGAAATGTGTTAACTTTATGTACAAAAGATTTATATGAAGTGATATGTGTTAATTTCATGTATGTATGTTTATGTTCTTTAAAGTTATAAAAACAACATAACAATTCAAAAGACGTTGATGAAAGGACTTATATATTATTTGATATATTTCACAACTTTTATATTTCATGTTCTTTTTACATTTCTTTTAGCTCAAATTCTTTTTTTATACTTAGGTTTTTTTTATTCTGTTAAACTCATCGAATTCTGTTAAACTCAATCAAGGTATTAAAATGTTAGAAAATATAGTATTCTTGCACTCTTGTAAAATATTTATTGCATAAAGTAAAGTCCCTATTACGCAAGTGTCAATTCCCTTTATCTCCGTTATGGAGGTAGTGTTGGAGATGCTTTACTCCAGACAGATAAAAGTAGCTGGAAGAAGGCTGGTATTACCATTGAGGGCTGGCCTTGTACACATGGTGGCCATCTCAAACTTGTGACTCTGATAGAGGGGGTAACAGAGGCATCATTACAGAGAGTACACAGACATTGCTGCTTAGAGTCACCTAGACTTAGTTCTTGTCTCTGAAAATATACTCCTGAAGGAGGTTATTTAAGGACAAAATATTATCTACAGTTGGTGTGTTTGAGTAAAGATCTTCCTTGTCACTCTTCTTCTCGCCCTGTATAAATGCTCTTCAACTACAATACTGCACATTTTTCAATATCAACTTTATGAAATATGAGAACCGACATCCTCCGACTTTTTTTAGATATTGAGAAAGGACCTCAGAGTATAGGATTCGCTGTCAAGTCTAGACTTTGTTTTCAAGAGGTGGTGATTAGGGTGTATTTTAGTGAAAATATTGGGAACTGCAGTCTATGATCTATGAACAAGCTCTGTAGAATGTCAACACGGAGAGATGTGTGGTAAGCCTGGTGAAGTTCATCTGGGATCAGCTACCTCCGTGCAGAAGGCAAGTCTGGGCTCTGTCTGCCACAAATATTGACATTATATGGATTACATACCGACCCTTCTCCTCATTAGAACCAACACCTCCGATGACAACACAGCAAACCCAAAACATTCTTTTGAGTATCTACTCTTGTATAGCAGTCAAAATATTTGTTCAGGATGTCATAATGTGGTTCTTGTATGATGCAGGGATTCCCTTGATAGTATTCATGTGTATCATTTACACCAATAAGGGAGTTGCCCTGGAGCCTTTCTCACCATTGTGCTCCTGGGCCGGATCATCAATGCCCTAAATAAGCTTCCTGTATGGACACAGCTCTAATTACCTCTCTAGATGACCACACTTCATCTGGACACCACCCTTAGTGTCAAGACCAACCCCTCTGCAGATTCCAGATGGTTTGATGGCAAGATGGACCCTTTCAGATCTCAGGTGGCTTGGCGGCAGGGAGCAATTGATTTCTCTGGGTCCAAAGGTCCAACCTGGGACCCTGTGAAGGTCCAAAAGGGAGTCCACTGGTCTGGATTCAATCAAGTGCTGTCAGAACTAGCACAGATCAGTGGATGAGTCGGGGAGTCATGCTGGTGCCGCTTCATCAACAGCTCTTACAGGATTATCTCTGGCCTTGGCTGGGGCAGTGGGACATGCAGCTTCCCCATGTGTGATATCTATTTGCAGGGCCTTACTTTCACATGCATTGTAGACCAGACATGATGTTGAAGTTTTGAAGATTTGCATTCATCTGTCACTCAACTTCATGATTTATAGTCTTGGAAAGGCACACATAAGACCGGCAAGCTTTTATGTTGACAACATAATTGAGAAATCACAACATTTCAGAAACATTTCATAAAGATGTTGCTGAACAGAAAATGTTGCTGTTCCATGCATGATATTGTAGTTCAGGGTCCTGACTTATCCATGCATTTTCAATAAAACTTGGTATAGAACCTTAGAGCTTTACTTTCACATGCGATTCAATTTGATACATAATATTGATGTTCAGGGCCTTATTTTTGAAACTTTCATTACCCTACAAAAGATGTTATTTGGGCTGTTTACATTTTGTGAAACTTCCTAAAATGCAAGTGATAAGTGCTATATCTTTTTTTTTGTCCAAGATAGATGAAAATTTCCAAATCAAAACTTAATTCAATTGACATGCACATGAATTTTAATTATAAAAATTCAAATGTCTCTGACAAAGTATACAAAAATCACTTGTGTATGCACATTCGAATACACAATACCTTGCATCTGCATTGTGAATGTTAATCATGTCGTGACAAGTGATATAGTATAGTCAGGAATATAGTGTTGATTTTCCAACCCATCCCAAAAGGATATTAAAATTCATGATAATCATTAAATCAACAGCCAGATCAAGAGCTTTTCCTTAAACAAACATTCTTAATACATTTCCTCAGCCTTTAAATCTACATATCTTCTCCTTCTCTTTGATATGATTTGAAATTCATGTTGAAATTAGTCAGCCCATTCTTAATTTCTCTCTATGATCATGGAAGAGATGATAAAACTTTGGAAATACTCATAAAATTGAAATAATGCATTGCCTTTAAAGAAAGTGTAGGGTTCGCTCTTTCATGTTGACCTTTGATCCCATCCTATTGTCATCACGCTTCATTTGAACAGAGTGATAAAAAAGTATTTTGGTCTTTCAAATCTAAAGGTATGAAATTCCAATAAAAATGCTTTGCAATTTTGACAGATTTGGCAGCAGTCTTGATGTAAGTAAATGACGCTGAAGCAAGCATTGGTTTCTATGGAAACCGATTGACCCATAAATGATGAGAGTACAATCATTCCTGACATCCTCTTTTTATCTTATCGATGGAAAGTCGAATCTTCCAAAAGAGAAACTATAAAGAGATTTCAAGCTGTGCAGCAAACAGTTTTGTTAAAACTTTTTATGTCTCAACTGTGCACATACGTTCAATTGCATTTTAAAAGTGTTGAAATGTCCCTTTGAGTTTGCTAAATGTGATCACAAATGTTTTGTTGACTAACCGAGTGATAGATGTGCCATTTCCATCAAAGGAATATTAAAGTGCTCGTTTTTTGAGGAACTTATTTAGGATTATTTGATTTTTTTAATGACATTCCCTGTCATTGAAAACCTTTGGCTTTATTTTATGTTGAAGAAAAAAAACAAGTTCTACTTGCATATTGTATCATATATAAAGGGGGCAGTAGCACGTTTTTAGGGGGAATATAAGGTGATTTCACGTTTTTAGGGTGGAATATAAGGTGATTTCAGGAAACTGAAAATGATTTGTTTCAATTGAAAAATAATGTTTTTTATATTAAATGAAGCAGTAATAAATCAAATATATAATGTGAAGTTTAGCTATGCAATTCTTTTTTCTTACACAAAATGAATTTATGGCTGCCAATAGACTTTATGTGAATCTTTATAATTTGTTCTCTGTCTATGGCATTAACATACAATTATCAGTGAAAAATTAATGATATGAAATTTTTAAAAACTTGCTACTGCCCCTGTAATGTATAAGGAATAAAAGTAAAATCATGAAAACAAGAACAATTATGTCAGATTATACAGCAATATTATTATTAGTTTGCAAAGTTCATACATCTTATTTTTTCCTTCAGTTAAAACTGCATTATGTGGATATATTATCATGTTTTTTTTTGTCAAAAAGGATATTTAAGATTATTGAAATAACAATCCTTGAAAACTACTTTGTTATCCATATATCTGAAGTTCTGTGGTGCTTTGATGAACTTCGATTAAAGAAAATTATTATTTATCAATTTATTTTATAAAATATATTAGATTTAGTCTGTATAATGCCAGTAGGCTTGTATAAATGGGCATAATAAAGCTCTTATTCTGTAGCAGTGAGTAAAGAGTGAATTGCATGTAACTTTATTCGGAGTGGGTGGCTATGTATTGAAACATGCAACTAGTTACATGCCCTGTTGAACCATGTGGACTTATTTTCATTTAGCACGGAACTTCTCCATTCATTTTCTCTGACTGAAATTTGTTATCTCATTGTTGCACTAGATTAATAGGCAAACATGGTTGTTTTTTCTCTATCACAATGTTAAATTATAGTCATTGTATAGGTTTTTTGTGGTTCTATTATTGTTATTTTATTTATTATAAAAACTCTTTTTGATTGTTTGGGATAAGGTTCTTTTATAATCAGAGATGATTAAGGGTGCAACGATTCACCGATATTCCGATGCATCGCGATTCATGGCATACGATACGATACACGATACATGTCTGCCAGCAAATCGATTTGCTACGATATGCAACTTCATTTAGGCTACAGTGTAATTATTTCCCCATAATAAATTATGAATATGTGTAAGGTAATAAACTAAACAAGTAAGAAATATGTGCATGGAGCACATGAAATTGAACTTTTGACTGCGTGACAAAAACAATGTTGCAGGAATTTAGATTGTCGTCGGCATTCCATCAATCCAATGTCCGATTACATTTCCAAATGGTCAACCAACTTCTTTTTGATATTAGAACACTGGAAATGATTGACAAAGTTGATGTTTTTTCCGGTTATCAGCCTAATTAACAATGAAAATTTATATATATATATTATAAATATCAACGCAAAAAAACTAACCAAAAAGCCTTCAAAGCAGTTTCATGTCAGCATGTGTTATTCCCTGCTATTTATCACGAGTCAAGCGTCATTGAAATACGTTAAATTGATTGGCTGCTATTAATACATTGACCAACCAGAATACAGATTTCGTTCTTTGGGATTTCCCTGCATTGCATTGCATTGCCGATCGTTCACCAAAACAACAATATCCCGTTGAAAAAGAACTAGTTGGAAGGTATTTTTCATTCTTGTTTAGGATCTAAAGAAAATTAAACACGACATTGTCTTGTAGTATTTCCAACTAGGCAATTCAGCGATTTATAAAATAAAATTAAGTTTGCTTTTTACTTTCTCAGTTACGACTCGTGTTACGAGGTCAGTCAATATAAATTCACATTTTCACCTCTGTCAAAACATTTTTTAACATCACAAACATGGTAACCAGATAAAACATTATTCTACATATGCCCTTTCACCTCTAAATAATTTTTATTCAAACCTGTCATGTGGTGTTGAAAGTGACTCTGGCAACACAAAAATAATTAGCGACAGTAACAGGTCAAAGGTTGAGATGACAGACTGAGTTGTTTAACAATGACAATGATATAGGGTAGGGTTATGTTATAAATTATGTAGAGAACTGTGTACAAATGAATTTAATTTGATTCCTTGCTAAACATTTAAAATTAATTTTTTAAAGATAACTGTGAATTTTAAATAATTTATTTTGAAAGAGGATTTAACATCAACAAATAAGTAAAGAAAGTAAATCTATTTAGATTTACCATTATTAATGTATCGGGATACGTATCGTATCGCGGCAGTAGTATCGAGATACGTATCGTATCGTGACCCACCTGTATCGTTGCACCCCTAGAGATGATTAGGAATTTGATTTATACAAACAATCTGAGCACTAGGAGTCAAGGTTTCTTATTTAAGCAAATATTAATAGCGATTTAGTTTTGGATTTTTATCTAGGCATAATGTGTATTTTCTGTTATTATATGTGATCATATGAGTTGCATTAAAATTCTTATTTGTAATTTTTTCATAAAAAATTCAACTTTCCTTCATGTGTTACAGGTTTGTAGGCAAAATATTGTGCTTTTGGGAATTGTTTGCTTTTTCATTGTTATTTGTGACTTACACCTTATGTAGCTGGGACACAGTTTTACTAAACCAAGATCTGACTGAAGCAAGTTGACACAAAAGACATATGTTATTTAATGTCATAAAGGAGATTGAGAGAAAACGTTGATCAATCCAAATCTAGACTTAATTTTCAAGATGTTTCGTTTCTAGATTGATTTTAGGTTCAAATTCTATGATCCTCTAATTTCTCAATTGTTCATACGATTTCATTTCATAATTGAATTATAAAACTCAATAGTTGCAAATTCATATGTTTCTCCAAGACAAAGTATAAGCAGATAGTAAGTATATATATAGTCAGTACTCAAAGTATGTGTTCACTACATGAAACTATAATTTCAAAATCCAAATTCCTTTGTTGAAGAATCAGAATTCTTCACAAGATTTCTTTTCAATATTTGACAAAATAGCAGTTTCTCAGAGACCAAGTCTAGACAGTGAGTAGTTCGGACTCACAGTATCTGCTAACTACATCAAATAATGATCAGGATGGAAATAGAAGCTATCATTCCCATCTCAGGACAGTGTTTTTCTCATCAGACAAGCAGACCACCCCATCTTAACCACATCCCTTGAATTCCAGTTTCCCTTCCACCTTTGCCCCTTGTTTGACATTATGGGCTGAGGCACAAACATGGCATCAATCCAGTTTTTCTTCTGAATATAGAAATTTATATTTTCTACCTATAAAAGTCATTAGAGTTGGTTTCAGACAAGAAGACCACCCCATCTGTACCAATAACCATATCTCCCGAATACCTTTTTTCATTCCACCTTTGTTTGACATTATGAACTGGGGCATTATTGGGATGGCACCGGTCCAGTTTTTCTTCCTATTACAAAAAGTTTTATTTTGGACCTTTTATAAGACATAAGAGTTTATCAGACAGCAGACCACCCAATCTTAACACCAGCCCTCAATTCCAGTTTTCTTTCAACCTTTGGCCCGTGTTTGACATTATGGGCTGGCACAAGTCCAGGTTTCTTCTGAGCTTTCAATTTTTAACTTTTGTATTACATTAGAGATGGTAAAATTATTTCTAAAAGCTTGTGTAAAAAGTTAAATTCATATGTATATTTCTAACAAACTCCTGCAATAACAATAGACCAAATCTTAATTATGTTTTGTTCTGGCTTTGATTTTAAAATTTAGTAATATCCAAAATCATTTACCTCAAGATCAAACACTGACATTATTTCAGTGATTGGCACCTCAAAGGTCTTCTCTGATATTCTGTATCTCTTTTCAATTTGGATTTGAGTTATTTAACCTGAGACTTTAATTTGATGTTTGTATGTCATTCCTCTGTTATAATCTCTTACTTCTTACAAAATATCTTATGGTTTTCCATTTCAAAACATAAAACTGTTTTCTGATGTCCAGATTATTGCATATATCACGTTTCTCTAATACAACCTCCTCTTACAAAAGGCCATTTAGTTTTCTCGTGCCACATAACACTGAAAACCAATTTGGGAGCATGTTGTGAGATATAAGTGGTAATCTGATGAAGGATTCCAAGTGCGTAGAGTTGTTATAATTTCTATAGCACCCTCACCTGTTGTTCAAATAAACATGTGGCACTCCGGACTCCAAGACTTGCCCTTGATTCGGGAAGTGTCTTTAGCTTAACATACAATGAACATAAGACTTATTTCATGCAGAGAGCATTAAATACTTGTCTTTTGGATTCATTGATTCCATCAGTTGAGAAATGTTCTACATCAAGTATGACTTTTGTGTAGTTTTGATATTGATACAGTCTGATTAAAATCGACGTTCTCCGAGGAATAAAATATCAAAAGTATTGTCTCTATCAGGGTTCAAACCACCTGGAATATCCTCTCCATCTCTGTCTGAATGCACCCACCTCTATCACATGTTGCTATAACCAGTTTAGCGCAGACAATCCAAGTTTTTCAATGGCGTTTAGCAGCTTATGTATAACGAATGGTACACTGGAGTTACCTGCCCCTAGCATGATATCGAAAGCTTTTACTGCGCTCCTTGCGATTGGCTAGATGAGCTTGTGTCAGAACATGCGGGTAATAGGGGTGCCTGTGAATGAGAGGAAAGCCGGGCTGGGTGAGGTTCAAACCCCACTAGAGATGATATTTTTACACTTTTATTCCTCCAATCACGGTCGATTTTAATCAGACTGGATATTGATACTGGCAGGTTTCAAAAGATGTGAGGTGAGGTGATCTGGGGGACAATTCTTTACTGCAGAGAAAGATTCCGAGCCCCTGGTGAGATTCAAAGCCCAGACCTCATCTGAAGCAGAATGCGCTAACCTCTGCTATCCTGCCATCAGGTTTCAAAAGAAGGCTTAACCATATTGTGTTGCAGCCTTTCTCACTGAAGATATGGCAGCCATCATGATTGAATTAAAACATTCTGGAAGCAGTGTTAACCTCAACTCGCTTCAGAAGCTGTTGTGATAACTTCAAGAGTAAATTTAGCTATCATTTTGAGACTATTTGAAGGAATTGCTGATATTCTTTGTTGCACCCCTTTGCTTGTCCAATTCAATTCTGAAATGAAATTTGAAGGAAAAACTAAATAAATGGTTATAAGTTTTCAGATTTATTTCCTTATATAAAGCTCTCAAATCTTCTTAATTAAAGACTTGATTAGGCTTTTGTCTTATCATAGGGCCTAGCTGACAAATTACCATAGCCAGCTACAACTTTACCAAGGACATGTTAAGTGAAAGTCAAAGAATAATAATTGTTATGATTAATTAACACCAAAGAATAAGAATCATGAATCTACAAGATATTGTGATTGCACCCCAAACCCCTCCTCCCCCCAATCTAGTGTTGTTCCTAGAGAGGGTCCTGTGGAAATTTGCTCACCCTTTTTGTTTCGTGTCCCTTAAAATTTGGAGAAGTAGGATAATTTTACCATTGCAATGGGTTCCAGTGACTAAGAAAAGGACAAAATGACTCCCTTAACTGACCACCTAGGAACAACACTGCCAATCTATACCCCTTTTCTTTCCAAATTCACACTGTGGATCTATGCAAGAGCCATTATATCAGCTCTCCAACAAAATTAACATGCTCAGAATTCTGTCTCGTAGAGCTTCCCTTCAAAGCAATCTCCGTTTATAAGAAACCTGAATTCAGGCTCTTGATTAGTTAAATGAGCTTTTGGGGATTTGCTAATAGGGAATTACAGGATTATTTATTTGTGCATTATGTTTTTGTTGTTATCATTAGAACTTGTAAATTAGGAAGTAGGGCTTTAGATATGAATTAATAATTGTAATGACATTTGTTTTCAAAAGGAGGTTGTTTGTTTTTATTTTGGAATTATTTATTTCCGAACACATTTTCTTTGCGTTATTTGTTGATGTAATGAATAATAAGTTTCAAAAGGTAATTGCACTTAAATAATGATACACATGCACCTTATGACCTGTAAATGTCAAATACTCATTCCAATCTTTATGTGAAGTGGAATTTTAAATCCAGAGAGTTGAATGGTATATTATCATTTTTATCATTGGTATTTTTCGTTAACCTTTTACTTGGCAAATTAATCTTTTTAATTTTCGACTTTTTGTCAAGGGGTTTTTTTTCTCGAACACATATTTGACAGACATGTTTTTGATAATAATTGACATATAACTTGTATATATTCTTCAGAAGTATACCTATTTCTTCTATTTTGCTTGCAACAGAGAATTTGAGAATGGAAATTGTAATTTTCAGAAACCGTCAACACTACTTGATAGACAATTGACAATGTATGACCTATTTGACCCAAACATCTATTCTATGTCCCCTTATCACTATTTTTTATTTGTTTTGTAGACACCTCTATATAAATAGAAAAAAAATCTTCATTTGGCACTAACCTATTATCCCTTACACAATACGAGTAGAAAGCCTCCCCTATCAATATTATATTAGCCTACTTGCTGCAGCATGAGTGAAGACAGAGGAGGAAGTTTTGCTACTTAGACTTATAACCGGGCTGTCTGGAAACAATGAGATGAGGTGTTAATACGATTGGGACCAGGATGGACACACAACAGGAAATTAGTTCTTTATTGCATGCTCGTCAGATGGACGTCTCTCATGCTGGCGCTGACAGGATTGCAATGTCCAGCTCAGTGGTTAATACAGAGAGGGTCTCTTCCCCCTCTCTCCTTCTCCAAACCCCCTCCCCCAATATGTGAACATATCTCCTCACCCCCTTCTTGAATTCTCAAAAACCAATCACCTATGTAAAGGATGATACCCAGCCCCTGTGGTGGGCCCTCGTCCTTCCCTTTTCATAACTCTTTGACACCACAGGACTCAATACTTTACCATGGTGTGGTGGTTTGGGTGCTACAGTAACCCTGAGAGATGCTCCTGGTAGGATCACCCAAGCTGGACTGGTAAATGATTGATGCCATGTCTAATTCTCACTATACATATTTTTTCGTCTGTTCAAATATCAATTCGATCCCTTTTCCCCCCCCTGATCTATCTAACCTCTTTTGGATGACAACATCCACATGTTGAATTGATATAAATATTTGTAAATCTTGTTAAACCCCGATCTACTCATTCTTTAATAATTCCTTGGCTGCACTGCCTCAGTCCCCATGTGAGGAACCAGCTTACTTCTCCACCTATGAAAGCTGTGATAACTTATTCATACAGGCTAAAACAATGTCAACCATTTGTGTGCTTGGCTGGCCAATTCATGAATTATTTGCTCAGTTGGCAAACACTTGCTTTCCTGTATATCTTGCTGTAATCACTTGCTTACATGACAGGGTTCTCTTAACAGAGCTTTTATTCACTAAAAAAGTATGAATATTGAATGAATTTTGCTAGTGAAAAATGTAAGTACCTGAATGGTGTTTTATCATAAGAGAAGGATCTTTTGGGAATATTTGGTATGGACATCGGCATGTGAAAGTTCTCTTGAAATTTGTAATGCTAGATTTTGTACAATATCATTCTTAAACTCTGGTAGCTTCTTAAGCTTTATATTCCCTCTAGTTGAACCCAAAATGCTTAAAGTTAGAAAACCTATTATGCAGCCTTACAGGAATTGTTTTTACCACCTATTAATACAATCTTTGCGAATTTTTTTTATCAAAATTGATGAATAATGAGGACCGTATAAATAATTTATCAGATGTGTTTACATAGAAGAATAGCAACAGCAATGTATTACAATCTGCCAGGAAGGAATGTACAATCTGTTTACCAAGAGATGAGTTGTGTATATATGTACAGAGCCACCTAATTAGAAGACTGACACTATATATTGACCACTACACTGTTGTTGTGTACTTATACCCTAGTCCTCAGGAACTAATCATCCAGCCACACTAGGTATCACAAAAAATCAGTTTCAGTAAAATTGATAAATAATAATAATAATTGCTTTCTTATACCGCACATATATCCATGACAAAGCATGCTCAAAGCGCCATGAGTATTATTACCCTGGAGGGATAGTATTTTCGGTGCCGCCGATTAACAAGCGCTCCGCGCCACCATATAGGTCCATACTTCCCCCTTGTTCAGGTACCCATTTGTACAGCTGGGTGAACTGAGTGCAATGTGGATGAAGTGTCTTTCCAAGGGACACAACACAGAATGAGACCCAAGTCACAAATTTTTGGTGTCTCCACCGGGAGACTACTTAAGATACATATACTGATATATTATACTCTAGTCCTCGGGAACTAATGATCCAGTGTGCTAGATATAACAAAACTATCCGACCGATCAATATCAGTAACATCATACTAAGGTCGCCTTAATTAATAAATACCATCTAATCTTTTATGATTCTAAAGTTAAGTTCACTGTGACTGAAAAGCGTACAGTGTATCAATATTACAATCTAAGCATTGGACTGAAGTGTCATATATTGTAACAATTAATGTATTTCAATCATCTTAGTGATGAAGAATTGTCCATGTCTTTAGTAACTCTTTACTCAATGACAATCTTTGATAGTTTAGGTTACTCTTATTGAAAAGCAAACAACTCTATTACTTTATTTTGTTAGGAAAAAATTGTTGGAAGTGTGTCAATATTTCAGAACATTTCTAAAATTCTAGGTCTGGATATCAGAATGGATTGAATACCAAAAATACCAAAAGAAATGTGACAAAATATTTAATTAAGAGATGTGATTAAACCTCACCATGTAGAGGGTTTCCTCTTATGACTGGTGCCATATGTGAACAGGATCGCCGCATACCATCGCTGGCATCAAACACTATTGCAGAATACCAACAACAAATTAAGGCAGACTTCCTTGATAAATAGTTTACTCAGTTATTCTTCTTGGTAGAGTAGTTCTTCATGCATTATTCATGGCTGCACCCCTCTGAACTCATCACAAGACTTGTCAGACAGTCTTCTAGCAAATGAAGTTGGGTATAAAACCACAGTTGTTAGTAGCTAATGTAGCATTTCCAGACTCAGGATCAATGTTAAGAAGTCAGCTAGAGTTGTCCAGCACTAATCCATCAGCTATATGCATCTTGATGCACTAGATCGGAGCCCTTGGCTAAACAAAGAAAGATCTTGTAACTCTAGCCCCCTCTGTGCTTGTCAATGAGTCCTGTACAATTACACTGCCAGTCTCAATGACACAGTAAGCATGCAGGGCAGATTCCGATTGCTTGTTCCCACTTTTTGTCTAATTTGAGAGGAAGGTCGTTCTTGAGAATGTCCCCAGACTAATCAGCATTTCTTGGACATGGTTCGGGTGTAACGGTTCCTGTAATTGTCTGAGAGTCTGTTTTCTGAAGGCAAGCCAGGCGATATTCCCTGGGAGACGGATAAGTGAGGAATATTCATGTTTGACTGTGTCGGAGGGAAATCCTTTTGAATGGATGAACTCGAGACTTCATTGTCGGTCTTCTCTGACAGTTTCTTGTCTGCTTCTGAAGCCAAAGGTCATATGAATATTTAACAGTTTGATCATCAAGAGGTCAATGAGTCTCAGACATCTTGTAATCACTCCTTGGTTCAGATTTTAGAAACTTTCATCAAGTCTTGTTATAGGTCTTTTTATTTAGATATTGACCATGGTTCAATTTTGGTATCTGAAGTAAAATTTATTGCCCATACTACATGAGCCTTATAGAGCGGAAAATTATTACTCCTCTTTTGCAAGCATGAAGCAATTTCCCATGAGTCGGGGAAAGTAATAAATGGCTTGATTTCTATCTTTATTACCATACACAGTCCTTGATAAAGACCATGGTTTGACCCCGTATTTGGGTCATTTGGTACCAAAGAGTATGTCTGACTCGATGTGACCTAGATATTGATGTAGCTGCCACCATTGACATCCATCTGTCCTCAATGAAAGACCAGTTCATTGGACATTGTATCTCTTCCTTTGATCGGCAAGCGCCTCAAAGACGGAATCCAATTCAAATCTATTGACGGATATCCGCCCAGCTTCGTTATATTCAATACCAGGGTGCATCAGTCATGGGTATGAAGCTGAAAATTCCGCCAAGTTTAGCTGCTCGGACAAAAATCAATTTTGAATGAGTGAGAAATAGCCATTTATCCATTTGTGATCCATGCACAGCTAAGGGTTGAACAAAAGTATCCCGCATGAATGTTTGATGTTACATGCTGACAAATGCTACGTTCGCTCCTAAATCAATGGGTACTTAGGCTTTTAGTAGACTTTATTGATGACACAGAAATGTTCTAATCAATGGTGATACATTACTGGAAAATTGCAGTGGAATCTTTAGGTGCTTAATAATTTGTAAAATCAGGGCTAGATGGCAAGATGTTTCTCAATTATTATTCAGTGCTGTACAACAAATCATTTGAACTTATTATTGCCTGATTAGAAAATGCCACAAATGAAAATCTGAGGGACAAATTTTGGTGGCTGGATATGTCACAAGTTCTCAATATTTGCATAAGACTGAGTGCAAACAACAAAAATGAAATATGTACATTTCAAAATGAGAACGGTGCACTTCCACTGATTTAAATAGTTAAGATTGTTAACGTGCTTCAGCATACTAAGAATGTTATTAGAAATTAGAGGATTCCACTTATTGAACCATACCTATTGAAAAAACAAACAAAAGCATAAAATGAAAGACTCTCGGCTGTAAACAACTCATTTTGCGATATCAGAATGTGGACACAAACTAGCTGCACCAGTGGCCAATGGATAATCGATGGTATCAAGGTCAGAAGACTTTTTATCAGCGACAAGCCATTTGACATAAATTTCTCTTGAAGTTGTATCCCTTAGGAGATTATCATTGTCCACTTCCAACCCGAGGCAATTTAGCACATCTCTCTGAATATTCAAAGTCACTGCTGGTTATGAAAGCTGCATAAACAATGCTTATGAAACGGGAACGTGACTCGGAGAGTGCAGCTACAATTGCCTGATATGAATATGCGATCGCAATTGAAGCTAGTCACACTCGTGGCACTGTTCATGTTTCGGCAAACAGCCGGTACTTGATACTTCACAAGCAGCATCTGGGACTATGCTAAAACCTTCCCCCGGTTTCACATGCTGCATAATAGAGATATTGATTCTACCATGCTGTTTGCTTTATAGCTGACCCCTTATAAACAGCCTCCAATCACTCCAAAACTTAGCCACGATGTACAAGCTTAGTAGTGGCACATCCAGGAATTTTGAAAGGGGAGTTCATCTATTAAAGTGAGGTGTTTTACCCTTTGGATCACACATTTCGCTGTCAATTTTTGTTAAAAATACGAAAGGGATGAATTTGAAAACCCTGAATCCTTGCTAGATCTGCAACTTTTGAGTCAAATCAATTTGTAAAACAAGAGATGACTCTTTTAGAGTTGTAAGCCTACAATGAATAAAGCCAATAATGTCTGCAGTCCAAAATTTGTCACTGTTTTCACTGTGAGAGAGTCGAAACATAAGAGGGGTTCAACTCACTTTTTCAAAAATTGCCAGCATCAAGAAAGTACCTCAGCAGTCTGGTAGACATGCTACAACTTCCGCTTTGCTAACCTTCATTCAAATAAATTCAAACAGCCAAATCAGTCTGATATACAGGCTCCCTCGAATTGATACAAAAAAACAAGAAATTACCCTTAAGAGGTGTAAGCTTACAATGAATTAGGCCCATAGTGAATCCATTAGAGGGAACGGGGCAAAAGGCTGAATCACCTTTTTTAAAAAAAAATCGGCAGCATAAAGGACAAACCTTGAGTTTCTGGATCTGCCCCTGTAGGCATGCTAAAAGCTTCCCTTTGCTGACCTTCAATGTACATCTTCCAATCAGTCATATATACAAGTTCACTTGAGTCGATACGTAAAACAAGATATTACCCTTTTAGAGTTGTAAGCTTGCAATGAATTAGACACGCTACCGGAAACATCCATCATGGGGACCAATGTAGCAGGAAAGTTCAATAAATGTTCATTGCTTATTGATTTGTTGGACTTGTAAACCACTGACCATGAGCTATAGCACAGGAAATCAGGTTTACAAAATGTAAGCTCAATCAGCTCTAGTATTTTAGGCTTCTGTTGAAGTGATTTCTCAAGTGTTGGCTTATCTAGGCTTGAATTAATTACTTGACAAGTTTATTGAGTTCATGATATTATCAGACCCCCAGTGTTACTTTGTCAAGATGGCCTTTTTAAGAAACATTATAAAACATAACGTCCTGGAAAAAATATCCTGGTTACAAGTTCTTTTTACACTGGTTTTATTTGTTACTTGTATCTTTCTGATAATGCAAGTGTATTTTATTTCTGTCCAAATGTCATATTTGCTGCTAAATATATCAAGTTGCAATTCAAGATGACAAACAAAAACGTGTCGTTTGTTACCTGAATGTACTTGTACTGATTTTCTTTTCTTACTGTCTCGTTTGACAACAAGACTTATCTGATTTGACATTTATGCACTCCAATCAAAGCCGTTCGTGTATAATCCTCAAATGAAGCCTTATAATATCTATGTAATAACTATGAACATCAGTCAAGTGGACAGTCTGTTCCGCTTCTTACCATAGAATATAGGAAGCTCGCGAGCCAATTAGTAAGCGTAGTTGTCACAGGAGAGACAGCAGAGCCAATCATCAGTCATCACTTGTGTTACTAGTTGTAGTGGCTTGACTCGGGTGGGTGTGGAATTTTGGTGAATTGTATGATATATAGTTTTTATTCCATAAGACAGAGGGACATGAGCTCATATGACATACATTTGGAATAACAATATCCAACAAAACAAGACTTGCATTTAATTAAACATACGATATAATGATAGGTATATAGGTATATATAGCTGAGTGTTCTTTTGTATATTTGTAAATAATAATAATAATGTGTCCATTTATATAGAACCAAACTCCACAGATAATGTCCAAAAATGCAGTCCTTTTTAGATGTTGCTGAAAGAAAGTTGAACAGCATTCATTTTCATGTCTACAATACATAAGAATCAACTGTAGATAGATAGTGATGTTTCATTTGCTAAACCCAATTTCACATAATTGAAAGCTGGCCTTGATTGCTTTTAGTATTTTGCATACCTGATTGCAAATTGAAATTGATTAAAAAATAACAATCTTTATAGTTTTTTTTGAAGATATGGCGTTTAAATGACAAAAATATGATATTTTGTTTACTTTCAAGCTCTATCTAAGGAAAAGTGTTGAAGAAAATGTAATAAAGGAATTTTTGGCTTAAGGCATTGGAAATGTTTTTAAACTAAAGTAGTTGGTAAATTCAAACCATTTGCAAACACTAGAACTTGTTGAATTTTGTGAAAGAGGAAGATATTCATCACTGGAAGACTACACAATCTTTCTCTCTTTCTTTGAGAGTTGAAGAGTCTGCAACACTTGAAGATGCTTATAGAAAGGCAGCTATGTCATTTACAAGAAGTCAAAAAGTGGTTTTACTTAACACTGTCTCTTTAGGAGACCATGAATAGCTTTTGGCATCTCTAGAAGTTGGTAGCACAATATGTGAATGGTATTCTGTTGTAATTGATTTGCTGCAGAATAGATTTGTGCCGAACAATTCTCATAAGCTTTATTTACTGGAATTATCAATTTGTGGCCATGGAAATGGTTGAAGATTGACCAAGCGTTAAATTTATTAAGTTAAGTTTTTTGTATTGCATTGTCTTTCACTTAAAAATTAGGGAATCAACGACTAATACATCTGAAATGCATCAACTGAATTATTGTTATATGAAGTTGATCATCCGAAAATTTTAACATTTCTGGCTTGAAAGGCTGTGTTAGACTCTTGTAATGTCCATTTCAATGCATTCTCTAATGTACATTGAGGAGGTTTGGTTCTCCTTTAATAGTGAAACCTATCAAATCATGCCCTTATCTTGTTTATATTGATTTAATTGGGTTTTTGAAGATTTCATTTCTCAATGGTTGCACTTCTTTGAGATGAATCCCCTAGATTGGAAGTAAAGACGTAGTTATAATTACACGCTCTCTACAGTAGCTATTGGTGTAGAAATAAATTGGCTTGAAGTGGGAACGTGATATCGCCTCATCTTGTATATACAGGTAAAAAGACGCTGATGTGATGAGAGCTTTTTCTAACTCCTTTCTGAAGAGTTCTCATGGGCAGATAACTCCATCAGGACATGATAACCCAGTTCTGGAATGTGCAGTAACACAAACACATTAAGTCTGAGGAATGTTCATTCACTTTAGTAACAATTGGAGTTCTCAAAGACTACACCAGATGTGCTCACTTGATGGACATCAATATATTTGTCTTTATGTATTTTCAACACTTTGGCTTTCGATTGCTTTCATGTAATTCTGTTAGCCAATTTACAGGAATTATGATTTAATGAGCTGTGAACTTTAAGGCCAAGTTTATGGTAAACCCAGTTGCATGAGCAGTTATATCATTGTTATCAAAATTGATGTGTTACATGAACATGCTGTTGTGGTATTTAGGTTATATATGAGTTCCCTTTTAATATGCTTTTGATATGTATGAAGCAACTCTAGGTCAAATTTGTTGTTTTTTTTCTTCATGAAACATGAACAATAAAGCTCCTTATCAAGTTCTTTTATCATGATCATCAAACTCAAGAATTTAATTTATTATAAATAAAATTCTTATATGGTACAAGTTGTAACCTTTAAGATTTGTATTTCATTAAAAACTTTATCATGCTCTCATATTTATATCTAAATATAACTATAACCATTTGGTATATACATATATGTAGAATAGAAATTCACTTTTCTGATTCAACTAAAGAATAGAATATTATGCAATCTTATCTTATCTCCCGACTTGAGATAAAAATGATAAAAACTCACTGAAAGTCATATAAACATAGCAACAACCCCTCGGGAATCAATCTTTAATTTCACTTTTCACTCGCTCATCACTTTTTACATTGAAAGCAATGAAATCTAGGAGGTCTGTCTTATTTACAACTTCACCAAAGCAAGCAATTCTGTTTTTCAAGATGTATATTTTTTCAATCCTAACTTGTGTGGGCATTATGCAGGGCTCGAGTGCGCACTGATGCAGTTGGCACGCTTGCGAATTTACTTGTCAAGTTGAATCGGGATCTGCTTTGTAAAACGGCTGTACAGATGTTTGGAAGAAATATAACATTAAACAGCACCATGTCAATTCTAATTGGATAGGAGAGAGATGCATATAGGAGCACCTCGTAACATGGCTGTACGTTTGTTCCTGGGGGCTTATGTGCAGTACATGCCCTCTTTGCTTCAATAGACATAACAACACTATTGACATTTGCGATCTGACGGTAAAAAGTTGAGACCTGTTTCAACCTGAGTTGTTTTGACTTTTGTTACAATGCAGGGCGTTACATGCTTATCATGGCTGTTGAAAGCAGTTGTGTTGTTTGTCAAAAACATTCTTGTCAGTTATATTTAGGGGAACTGTATTTAATGTTAAATGGGTTACTTTTTTCATCATCTTTCAAAGGTTTTTTAGCTAGCACACAGGGAAATAATTTAAAATATTACAATATTTTCAAATGTTGGTAAGAATAGCTCTTGTGACTTTATTGGTATTTTAGATAATATTTTGATAATTGTGTTATTTATAACATTTTTGTATAAAATTGGAAAGTTGAAAATTTAATTTAATTTACGTTTGAAAGATCACCTTTCTCGAAAATTAGCATTTGTTTAGTCTCATTGATGTACTAAACAAAATGAACAGAAGAACCTGTTTTTTATTCAACTATACTCCCCAGGGAGCTGAATTGGAAAAATGATTGGACGGTAAATGAATGCCATTGACCAGGGAAACAATGTAAGCGCCTTGAGCAACCACGAGTGGATGGATATGCGCGCTATATCAATATTTATATAATAATATACATTTTCATCAAAATGACACCCTGAACAAAAAGTTCAAGTGAGCTTTCTTTGAATGAAACAAATACAATATTCATTCACTATTGCTATTAGTATAATAGCTCTTGCAGACCTTTTAACCATTGTCACTTGATTACAAGATAACATCACACAATTTGAACACAAACCTCAATATGATGTATTTGTTACAGAACCGTGGTTCGGGACTGGACATGAATGTGATGCGAGCTTGGACCCTTGGTTATACTGGGAAGGGGGTGACGGTCACCATACTGGACGATGGCATCGAGAAGGACCACCCAGACTTGAAGGCCAACTATGTGAGTACTGAACTACAAAAGAATACGAAATCCACAAATCATTGTTTTTCAGTTGATGCCATGCAGTGATGGGAAAGGCAATTTTGAAGTTTACAATTGACATATTTGGCAACGACCCATTTGTGATTCCAAATATTCCCCAAACCCTGAAAATGACTCTTTTTAAAAGATGTCTTTGCAAATCTCATGAATATGATTACCTTGTCTTGCAAATATATTGGTTGGTTAAATAGTAAGATTTTGCTTTAAAAGGAATATTGATGTTTGAACACACAGATATTGTGCAGGATTATACATGCTATCCATTAGAGATGTTGAAGTTGTATGTGTAATTGCAAACATACTAAGGTACAAAATTAAATGGTGTTCTAACAACATTATTGATCCTTAAAAGGTGTCTTGAACATTGCAATGATTTTCAGCAATTAATTGTTACATTAGGAACTGTAATTGAAAGTGAAGAAGACACATTTAAAGAAGAAACATTTTAAGTATACACCATTCAAAGTATAACAATTATAGGTTATATCCTACTGACTTTTTACTACAGGAAGAGCTTGTATCATTGAATTCATATCACATCATCATCATTTTGTTTACAATATGTCTTTGGATCGTTGTCCTCATCGTCTATTCCCTTGTAACAGAAATACTGTCTATTTAAAACTCGACTATAATCGTCTTGTTAATACTCATGAGAAAATTCAACAGACCAATAAAGTACATTGTCACATCCTAGTCAATTCTTTGAAGAGAAAAGCTTTATTGCAATGTGAAGGGTATTCTCATCTGAAGAAGTCTAGATCTGTTCTTCAGCAGACCCATAAAACAGGATTCAGGGCAATGAAAGATGTCCTGGCAGAGTATTCTCTAAGATCAAAGATCGGCAGCAGTTCCGTGGGTCTAGAATGAGGTGATTGCTTACGTAACTCTGGCAAATAGTAATGGAATAAGTCTGCATCAATCCTAACAACTTTCCCAGCACAGCCGGAAAGTGTTTGTTAAGAAATGCAAACATTTATTCTTACACGTAGCCCAATGCCTTGTTTCTCTTGTACTTGAGAGTTGCATCTCTTGTTGATCTTAGGAGAAGAAGGAAATTCAGGGAATGGATAGATATTGTTTAAGATTTATTGCTGTTTTGGATGAATGTTAGAGTTATGATCAAGTTTCAAGTGGTCAGAGAAAAAGGTAGAGTTTTTTAATGCTTCTGGAAAATGGAATAGGTAGATTGATGTTCTGTTCTCGTGTATTTCATTGTTACATCACTATTTGATCGTGGGAGAAGAACATTTTAGGAAATGTTGAAGCTTGTTTTTATAATTATACAATTGCTATTATGGATGAAAATTAGAAGTATGGTTAAGATCTAATTGCAATTTACTGTAATGAATACATCTATATATTTTTCTAACTAATATCTATATACCTATACATTGGTGATTGAAGGAAGGTATTGATTTTGAAATTCATTTAGAAGATGGTTTATAGCTCAATGTTCCGTTCTTTCATACCTGTATTTCATCAATTGTTGTTCTTAGAAGGTTTCCAGGGAATGGTAGAGATTTACAAGGTGATTTGCTGTTGTGGTTTAAACTTAAAAAATATGTTAAGTTCAAATTGCTCTCAGCTATACAATATATTTTCAATATTTTGTCTTGGTACACAATATTGATTTATTGATAGGAAACAGTCTACAGTAAACCTTTGCCAAATGAATTTTTGAATTTATCAATCAGTAGAATATGCTCGATCTTTGGCATTTGAGATTACATCAGTATGGAAAAGGTATAGCAAAGATGGAGTGAGGGTTTCAGTAATTATGTCACTTGTTTGTATCAGACAGCAGGTCAGGTGTGTCTGACAGAGTGACATGCCCCTAGTTCCAGCCAATACCACCAGGGGGAGATGTACTTTTCATGCACCTGACACAGCCATATTGCAAAACCCTGAGGAATTGTTCTTTGCTAAGAGTCAAGTTTTCCTGACATAGTGCCATAAAAGGTGAAAACTGAGTACTAGCTAATAACTATTTGGATCAATTTATGTCCATGACCATAGTTTTCAAGTTTACCATGATATATATATAGGATTGCAAAAGAGCAAGCAAGCATCTGAGAGTTATATTTACTTGACACATGAGTCCCTCAACAGTAGAAAACAAGGTTATATCTAATTCAGATTTGTACCAATTCATGTCAAAATGATTGAAAATGGACCTTACTCTGATGAATACAGATGGCAAGCTTAGTTTGGCATTCAAGAAAATGGAATATTTTATACTGATTCAGAAAATATGCAATGAATGTTTTTCTTCATGTTCAACCATTTCAACGGAAGAAAACTAGGTTACATCTAATTCAGATTTGTACCAATTTGTGCCAATATATTGGAAAACTGTGCCTTAATCTGATGAATACAGATGACAAGCTACAGTTATTTAGAAGGATGTGCCTTGGCTGTGTTTCCTGCCCTCTTCAACTCTCTCAATAGTTGTCAGAACAGATAGAAGTTTGATTGCAGCAGTTGGGAACTGCTATTCACAGCCGGAGATCGATCACTGAAGAGGAGTTTCCTGGAAGTGACCATCAGAACCTGGTACCAATTGATGTTAATTCACCAGGACAAGTTGTCTGCAAACAGAAGGACCCAACAAGCATGCACTTGATGGGATTCCTAATGAGTTATTCTTCTAATAACTGTGCTGTGCTAACAGCGGACACTCAATTTGGTTACAAATAGAATACAGGGTCACAACTGTTCCAGATTTTATTGGCTGTCCAATCATTAAAGCAATGTTCTTATACTTCAGCTGTTGAGGCGACTATACTGTGCTGAAGTGGCATTCCCAAAATGATGACTCTTTATTGTCCTACATTGGAAATTCATTTTGTACATTTAGCGCCTGGCAGCCACAGTGTAGTCCAAGTTAAAGCTTTGTTCTGTCTCTAATACTGAGGTTTAAGCAAGGAAGCAACAACTCCCATCATGTAATGTGTTTGGTATAATGTGACTGAAATTCAAACCACAGTCGTCAGAGTGGTGAACTCTTTATTGTCCTACATTGGAAATTCATTTTGTACATTTAGCGCCTGGCAGCCACAGTGAAGCTTTCTACTGTCTCTAATACTGAGGTACAAGCAAGGAAGCAACAACTCCCATCATGTAATGTCTTTGGTATAACGTGACTGAGATTCAAACCACAGAGTGATGAGCAGACGCTCTACCAACTGAGCTATATCCCAGGTCAAAAAGAATGGGCCAGTTTGGACTCCTGGCTAGAGACTGGCTCCATTGCAAAGCTCTTGAACCTCAGGAAGTGGAGTACATTCCACGGCCTTTACACCATTGGAGAGTTTGTTCCTCTCTCTGCACTTCCACTTCAAAGGCATGATTTCAAGGCAGTCCTTTCAAATGTTTCTAAGGATACTATTCAGTAATACCCTACTATACCAGCTAAAGGCTAGACAGCAATTTATAGGTTAATATATCAGTGCTGCTTCTGCCATTCTCATCATAGTTGTAATTCTTTAGTATCAACTCAAAAAGAACAAGTGATGTGGAAGTTTCCCATATATCTACAATAATAGCTATCAGAGGAATTATGAATTTTGTTAAGAAACCTTAAATTGATGGCTAGTATTTTTATTGACCAATATTAATCTTGTTTCATCTTCTCGTAAGCATCCAGTGTCTATCATTGAAATACCAGGAGTGGATCTATAAACACTGCTACTGTTTAAATATCATGTATCATTTCTTCTTCAGCTAGCATATCTCTCAACCTTAGAGATGCATAAAAAATCAATAAAGCTCTTGATCCTGAATTTCTGCAGTCTTATCTGGCTCTGACCTTTCTTGTATAAGGATTGCAAGAAATATAAATGCCAGAAGTCTTCTTAGATTGAGCATAAAATTACTATGGGCAGCACTTAATAGATTATAGGTTAGGTTTCTTTTTTGTGACTCTTGTGGATTATTGGTTTGTGTCTGTAAGAACATGTTTGGTTTGATTTTTTCCCTCATTAGGCGAGTTTTTTTGTGTGAGATAACAGCATTGAAAGTAGAGAGCTGAATACTTCTTATTCATCATGTGGAAAGATTTTATTTTGTTTAATTGTTTGGAAAATATTCTTCTCCCCTTCTTACAAATTGAAATCCAGAATTTTTCTTTTTATTGGTTACTTGGATGTTATTCTTGAATATGTATGTTATCCTGAGATCAAGTTAGATTTCTAAAAACATTGAATATATAAATACAGTTATGATGTGTAATGACATTTAACCTTTAATTTATCTTATCTTTGCTTTAAATTCAGATACTCAACCTTTAAATTGGCTGTTTTAAAATTAAAGATACTGTAATCATATAGAATAGGAAGTAGAAAATTGATAACATTGTTTGTATGACAATAGTATCATAAACAGGATTGTTGTCAATTGTTGTCATTCTGTAGTATGATAGGATCAACTAGTTAAAATACTTTCTTCCAGAAAAGGGTTTTTATGATTTTAAAAACAATATTTTGTGAGATTCTTGAGAGGCATTTAGAAGTTTGTGTATACAAGTCAAAGACAAATATATGGATGACTGCTTATTGTTTAATGTGGGTTCACCCAACGAAGGGGCATGGAAAAGCCCAGAAACCTTGTGACCTTTAATAAACAAGAAGTTATTATCCATATACAGAAGAAGACGGATATAACGAACTCAGATATAGCGAACAAATTTTCAAGTCCCGTCCCTATATAATATCATCAAAATTATATGTGTATAGCGAACACCGGATATAGCAAACTAAATTCTTTGGTCCCTTGGAGTTTGTTATATCCGTGTTCTACTGTGTTTGTCTTTTACTAATATTTTATGGATCAAATTCTAATCTATAACAGGGCCCTAGTACAGTATTGTAGTAGTAAAGGCAAGTTGTGTATAGGCAGCGACTTGCCTTGCAGGCCTAATTAGTCCCCTTTCCAGTCAGCCAGATCTTATTCATGACAGGATCAACATTGTTCACTTGTCAGTTCTCTTAAGTCTACTGCTCTTGGCTATTGGCTTGGATATCCTCTGTATTTCTGGTGAACACTTTTATCTTAGTACCTTCTCTTAATTGGGATTTAGGTCATGAACTGAAAGATTTTTTCAAGAAAAAGGTTCTCCTTCAACTTCTTTGAGAGGCATTTTAGAAGTTGGAAATACAATAAGGAAGAGGATTATATGGATGACAACTTCTTTATTCATGTTAGACAACCTTTCGACACAGCTCCTTGTGTCACATTGCTTGACAACGACACAAGGAGATGTGTCGAAAACGTCGCTTAACATGAATAAAGAAGTTGTCATCCATATAATCCTCTTCCTTATTGTTTCTCATTCAGTTTCTCATTATATCCTGCTTAACAGCATTCTATCTGTCCATCTAACACAAAAGTTTGTCCGGAGCATATCTGCTAAACTGTACATTCTAGCTTCACCAAACTTTATACACATGTCAACCATGATCCCTAGATGTACCTTTTGGGGGTTTGACCTATATTTGAAGTTTATTTTTTTAGTGGTTTCCATGACAGTTACTCTATGGGAAGTTAAAACTTTGTGATAATGTAGGCTCGACTGTCGTACAACTTCATCTATCGTTAATCAATTATCACATATGGGTCTTTTGCTATTTTGAAATTCTTTGATTTAAGCAGGAAGTGGGGGTATGTGAGCTCTGCTCGCTTCTACACTTGTATTCTATTTTGACAATTGTTGCTTTAGCTATTTGCTTCAACTGTCAAAACCTCTTCCATTTAACTTTATTGGTAATATGTCCAATTTTAAACCTCTGTTTTCCATCCACCTGGTGGTTTTTGAAGGCACTATACAGAACATTATTATTGTGATATCAATCATTACTAACGTTTGTTGCTTATGATTTGTAGTATTTGTATGACTAAATTGTTACACTCGCCCAGTTTTCCCGAAAGATACAGCCTAAAATTGAAATTAACTGTATATATAACTATTATGAATTCTAAATTCAGCTGTATCTATACCATTACAACTTTATATGCATATTGAAAATAATACCCACATTATTGCAAATGTTTCTATCCTGTTACAAACATTTGTTCTGTGATAATGTATTGCCAATCTTAATTCAGCTGTATGTATACCATGATCATGAGCTATATATTGATCCCGGCATCTCTTCTTGGCAACATTTAGACTAGACATTAGGAGAGACCAACTGAAATAAATGAAAAGCCAATACCTCAGGACATTGATGTATAGGTTTATGGTTGATATATATGATTGATTTCAAGATGGACTTCACAAGACTCCGTACTTATATTTACAAGTTGAAATGAGGTGAAAAACCATTCCAGCAAATTTGTATTGTCTGAAGGGTCTTCCTGGCCTCCAAGTTGCAGAGATTGGTAGAAATATCAATGGAAACAGTTGCCTAATTTTATAAGTTGAAATGGAGTGAAAAGCCATTCCAGTAAATTTGTATTGTCTAAAGGATCTTCCTGGCCTCTAAGTTGTAAAGATGTAGATTGGTGGAAATATCAACGGAAACTGTTACCTAATTTTATAAGTTGAAATGGAGTTAAAAACCATTCCAGTAAATTTGTATTGTCTAAAGGATCTTCCTGGCCTCTAAGTTGTAAAGATGTAGATTGGGGGAAATATCAACGGAAACTGTTACCTAATTTTATAAGTTGAAATGGAGTGAAAAGCCATTCCAGTAAATTTGTATTGTCTGAAGGATCTTCCTGGCCTCTAAGTTGTAAAGATGTAGATTGGGGGAAATATCAACGGACACTGTTACCTAATTTTATAAGTTGAAATGGAGTTAGGAAGCATTATAGCAAATTTGTATTATTTCAAGAGACTTTTTTTCCTTGATGTAGGGTCATCTGTAGATTGGTTTGAATATTCACAAAAACTGACTTATATCATTATCTACAAGTTGAAGTCAAATTGCAAATTATTCAAGCAAATGTGAACATTTGGAGATTCTAAACTTTGTTTCCAAGATGTTGGGACGACTCTGGATATGATAGTAGAAATATTTTTGATAACTGTTTACTTATAACAAAAAGTTGAATTGGAGTTACAACCATTCCTGCAAATTCATGTTCTCTAGAACAGCGTCTTTGGTTCCAGGACTTAGGAACATATGTAGATTAGTATAAATATTCAGGGAAACTGTTGACATTGATAGATAATGATGTAAGATGTCTCCCCAAATAGCGAGATTCTGGATCACTGAGGCACCAGTCTCCCATATCTGATCTATCACTTGAGATATCGGCAGACATTTTTTGTAGCAAGGATTAATTAAGATGAACGGTGGCATCAAAGTACATGTTACCTCCATGTTTGACAGCTGTGGGGCTTTGTATGGATTCACCTTGTGACTTATCACCCAATAATAAGGGACCCAGGAGAAACTGTTACTGCTTTGGCATTAATTGTGATTTTTTTCTATTAATTTACATTGTGAATTGGACCAATGGTGAATTGTACTTGCAGAGGTGGCTGTTTTTTGTAAGCTTGAGCTTAAAAGTGTCATGATAGATTTTATTGTAATGATTATAAAATTCTTGTAAGACGTCAGTCATGATGTAACTTGATTTGGCATCATGCCTGTGTGATTTGTTTCATTGTAACTAGGGCCATTGGTGATTTGGGCAGGGTTTGTGGGAATCTGGAGCTCAAGCTAACAAATGTCATTAGAGATTTAATCGTTACAAATTGTTCAATTCTGAAAAGTCGGGGTTACTTGTCACAGGTTATGGGAAATAATTCATGGCAGCAATCAAGTGGATCAAGACGGTTTTTAAAAGGTTTTTTTCACTTTGAAAGAAAAATAATCTTGGTGGCCTACAAGGGAACGCATGCAACCAACAGTATTTATCATTTCATTGACATCAGAAAAATTACTTGTTGTGTTTAGTATAAAAACATTGAAAATAATCTATCTTTCTTGATGTTATTGTAATTTGTGAAATCTTTTATATAAGCTTTGAAACCTTTTAGAATGTAAACATTCTGCTCTCTTAAAGCTGAGATCTTTATGTTGTGCTTGAAGATAATAACAGTTTTATTTTCCTGTTATTTCATTTATATAAGCTGTATAAAATTGTTATGCCAAGGTCAATCAATTATGATTCCATAACAAATTATGTGGCAAATTTTTAATGCAGGTGATGTTATTATTAATGCCTAGAAATCAAAAACATTCTTATTTTAGTGGACAGAAAAGTTAAATATGACCTATTATGTAGCTTAAAATCTTCAAATAAACTCACATGAAACAGAAATATAATAAATTCTTATTTTAATGGACGGACAAAAACAACATGACCCATAAGGTGACCCATAATGTAGCTCAAAATCTTCAAATGAACTTATATGAAACACTGCCGCTAATGGCTGCAATATTGCCCAAGCAGCGCTAAACAATAACTCTCTCTCACTATATGAAACAGAAATCAAAAACATTCTCATTTGAATGGACTGAAAAGAAAAATATGACCTGTAATGTAGCTTAAAATCTTCAAATGAACTGAAATGAAACAGAAATCAAATACATTCTTATTTGAATGGACTGAAAAGAAAAATATGACCTATAATGTAGCTTAAAATCTTCAAATGAACTGAAATGAGACACAAACATTGTGCGGAATTCAGCGGTCAGCATTTTCCGAGCAACATATGAAACACATTAACACATCAGGGTTTGAGTACTCTCTCAACTTGTTCATGGGCCACAATATGAATATGAAATGAAGAAACGTAAGGAAAAACACCTCGGAATGTTTGGACAAGAGTAACCAATAAATCTAAAGTAACTCCATCCTGGTAACTTGAGTGGTCCTAAAATTGTTCTTGTTGTCATTGTACTAGGACTCTGGCTTATTCCTGTTGTCTGCACTTTTCCCTTTATGGGAATTTTCTTGTCCATAGATTTGAAAAGGACATCATAATCTTCATTAAGAGAATGGGGAATATAAGTTCTGATATAAAAAAACCTATAATGTTTAACTCCTATTTCGTCGCCGCTAATGGCTGCAATATTGCCCAAGCGGCGTTAAACAATTACTCACTCACTCACTTAACTCCTATTTCATGGTTTTAGGTAGTCTAACAATTAGACTCTGAAATGATTTTTTTTCAATAAAACTGAAATTTGAAAAATAATAATAAATATAATGAAAAGGAGACCGAGATTTCTTCATTATAGACTTGCTTAGGCTTTTATTTAATTTTAGGGTCTGGCTGACAGACTAAGTTTTAGGATCATGGTCAAGCTGTCGTTGTGAAATGCTTGCTTTCCTTTATGGGAGATATTAGATTTGAAAGGACAAAATAATGCTTTTTAAGCAAATGGGGACTTCAATGGTTCCAATGAGAAGTTCAACATATAGAGACCTAAATCGTAATGAAAAGAAATATTGACATGTAAATACCTAAATCTTAGGATGAAAAGAAATACTGAGAAATTATTTTGATATGCAATGCAGTTCACGAGACAATTTTAGTCAATCAAAAAAGGGAATATGATGAAAATGTTGTCAAATGTTTTGAAATCCTTAAGTTTCTGAGTTTAGTAAATCAATCTTGAGTAAATTTATTGTTTTCGGGAAAACATTCAAACATGAAGAATCTGTTGGACAAATATGAGTTCAAATTCATTGTATGTCTCTCACTTGAATGGTTGTATAAACACTCTTTTCTTCAGAAATGATTATGAGAAAATATAAATGCAGAATATGACATGAATAATGTACAAAACCCTCAGAAACTTTTTAATTGAATCTTTTATTACATTACAAATGTTTCATCTTCTTAGAAAAAACATAAAAGAGAAACTTTTTTGATACAGTGATAAAGAGAGTAATAAACAAGATATGGCTAAATATTTTGCCGAGAGACGCCAACATTCTGTGCATGATACTCTGTCAATCTCGTTTTACCTCAGGTTTTGTTTTAATAAGTTTATTTCTGGCACTGCCTCTGTGAGGATTGTAACATCAATGCTTGAAACAGGATTCTCGTGTTATCATCCCAACTTGTTATCTTGCTATTTTGGGATTCTTCTTAGAACATTCAAGTTTGCAGGTAGATTCTACTGCTGTGATGATTTTGAAATGCAGTAAGAGTATTATCTGAAACTTTGTGTTTCTATCAATGATTTAAATAGATTCTTTAGTTTATAATTGATTGTAATGATTTTGTTTTTTGTAAGTTGGACCTCATTTCCGAAAATGTGATTACCCAGGGAGAATATCAGCTTATTTCTGTTATCATAGGTTTTTTTTAAAGAAGATCTTTATGTATCTATAGAAATGTATTTATATAGCCGTGAATATCAGTTATATTTAGCTTCATGTATGAGGGGAATTATTTGAAGATGAAAAATGTAAAAGTCTGTTTCACGATAAAATGTAAACTTCATTACATGAAATTTAAAATGGCAAAATAAATTATGTGCTACTTTGGAACATGCATAGAATGAAAATCTTGACAAAATAAATATGCAAACGGTGTCAATTTTAAGTTACAAATCAAGGTAAAAGAGGTTTGGAAAACAATGTCAAATGTGCATAATTAATCATCTAGCTTAATTTTACATGACATTAATTATTTTCTTTATAGAAACTAATAGTTTTCAGGTCAATAACAAGGCAATTATTAAACAGTTCTGGTCACTCTGAAAGCCTGACAAAATCTGTAATGGATTAATCCTGTAAGTATGTAATAGCTGCAGGATGTTTGCAACAAGCAAGTAAAATTGGGACCTTTGTTACCTAAAAGAGATTCTCTTTCCGAGATCGATACCTGGTGTCCTTGACCTTTGATAGGTCAGTCCGACAGCCCAGAGGTCACCTCACAAATCGTATCAAGGAACTCGTTGAGATCTGGGCAACCAGAGAATGACCAAACATTGGCAGATGGAAAATTCCTCATCTTTTCTCTGCTGATTTGAAGCTTCCTGAGCTCTGCAGATTACTCTATTTGCCCCATTTACAAATTGCCTCTGTTTTTATAATGGGTTGATCAATACTAGGAACACATTTACTAACACTTTCTCTTTAATGTGTTAAACATTTGGATATTTTAAATACAAATTGGATTCATGAATTCCAAGGCCACTTGTTTTACTTTGAGGATTTTTTCATGATGTTTTGATGAAAAGTTTTGCAATTTTGATAAAAAGAACACAATGCAAAAGATTAATAGTATATTCCTTGATTGTAACCCATTATGAAATTTGCATGGAGTGAGCAATGATATATAATCTACTATTAAAAAGTCTTGATGTATGGATATTTTTCAATACAATGTGAAATTGAAATTTATGAGTATAAGAAGTATCACTTTGTTTTTTCTTTATAGGATTTGTGACTATTTATCTTTAACTGTAAAAATCGATCAATGTTATCAAAATTGATTCGAATATAACTTAAACATTCAGATCATTTTAGACATTCTGGCAAGATTGTTTTAAATTGATAAGATATCAATCATGAATACCAATAGCTCTTCTCTGAGTTCATAATGATAAAATAACAAGTTTACCCTGTCTCTTCTCACCTCATTTGATGTAAATATAAGTATTCATATGGATTTCTTTTCTAGTTTATCACAGGATGTCACTTATTAATCTTTTCTTACTGAAATTGTTCTTGCACTTTCAACCTACAAGAAGAACCAACTTTTATAGAATAATTAAGTATATAGTCGATAATTCTGTTCATGCAATTCTATATTTAACTGCTTCATTGCTTTTTATATTATGAGTAGTAGTTTTAGTTAATTTAACATTTAATATAATGGTGTATGCTTTTGTAAGTCACGTTATCACATTTCTTTTGGGTATTTGTAGTGTATTATTAAGACTCTGTTTCTTGGATTATTTTGAAATCTCGGGCAGCTTGGCAGATTACCATAAGATCAACCAAAGAATACAAAACAAAAAATCCAGATGCAAGGTCTTGCCATGCCAGTCAAATCAGAACATTGTATTTTCGTTGTTCCAACAGAGAACTGTAGGTATTGCTGTATCGTGATGATTAGTTGTAGAGACGATAGCATGTTCTGGATGGCTTGGTCTGATACAGCAGTAACTGACATGTTGCTGCAACATCCCATCTGCTATTTAGATTCCTGCAAACAGAATTAGAAGGTGAATCTGTGATAAGGGAACGTGAATAAACCCACTGCGGAGATGCAATCTTCTCCACAAGCGTACATAGAATTTTGGAGCTTTTACATGGAAGATAGCAGTAGCTTCTGATACGTTTCTTTACAAAATTGGAAATTTTTGTTTGAGGAAATTATTTTGAATTTTTTAAAAACAATTTTTAGCAAACTTTTCAGATTCAGCATGGCGAGCAATCAGACAGAAGAATTAGAATCAAAGCCAGTTCACATGCTTAAAGAGACACAGAGTATGTTGATAGGATCACATATGTCAAATTTTGAAATCGATATTATTACATCGGGAACCACTAAGTGTTACTGAAAATAACAAGTTAAAGGTCAATCAGATTTTTCCATAAAATCAAGCATTTTAGAGATATTATGCATAAATGGATATATTTGCAAGTCCAGTGATCAGATATGAATTTCATTAGAATATTAGATATTTTCTAGCTTATCAAAACCAAATAAGATTTTAAGAAAGATACTCTGTGTCACTTTAAAGTTCTATACCATATTGTATGTTAATTGAGTCCAGTAAATACATAATCTATTATTTTTCGTGTCCGATATTGACAAAAAGACCTATAACACATGGATGCTATGCCTGACCGCATGTGTTGTACAAATTGTCTCTGGCTTTTAATTACGTTGATGGTATTTGACACGATTGACACCCAGTGACAATGGTAACTATTCAGTTGACAAATCAAGATTCCGCTTTATTAGTTTTGACCTATTCTAATGGGGTGACATTTTCAAGCCTAGTGGCGACTTTCACTTAGATACACATATTAGACCCCTATAATCTTGTTAAGCTTTTCAAATGCCGCAGGAAAATGAGTTAAAACTAATTATTGAAATTGCTATTTGTGAAATTGAAAATGTCAAATGGTGTTGAAAGTTATTTGGCTTGAGGTATTACAGATGATGTCAGGTTTTTGAGGAAGTTAGAAAGTGGCCATGTAAACACAAGTTTTGACCAAAAATGTGTAAAATAATATCTTTGCATACTGGATATGATTTACATGATACATTGCATGTCCACATTTTATCACAAAAGAATAAAATAAATTGAAACAAGAAGTGATTGATAACTTGATGTTTATTCAAATGCATTAAGTCTTTATTACACTTCTTCCGTGTCATAATTTGAAATCTAAAAAATATAGCTCCAATTAAAATCCCTAAGCCTACTCCATATCATCTGTGTCCAAAAATTAAACATTTGCACATTCACAATTGAAACCATTGTTTTGTTTGATGGAGCTTATGTCAGAAATGATCAAATTCCAATAAACCACCGGCCAAGATCTCCAACCTTCACCAAGGGACTACTGCAGTTTGCCCCAGGGTTCTCATTGAAAGTGGTGTGGTTGACGAGATTCAATTTGACTGGTATTTGATCTGTAAAAGGTGAAACAGCCTGGTCCCAGCTAGTGTCCTGTTATCTCTCCCATATCATTAAGCAGCTATTATCAAATTATCTGGTCATCCAAGCACAATGCCTGACCATGTGGCCTCTCCTCACTAATTGATGGATTGGAAGTTCAACTGGGAGCCAAGCAAACCTCTTCAAGCCAAACTCTTCATCTGACCATTTCAATATTCTTTCTGTATCTGCTGAGACCTGAGTACATCTTCCATTGCTTATACCAATTTTTTTGACATGACAATAAAAAGACAAAAAAGTGGAACATTTTCCTATGGCAATGATGAATTTGAGGTTCAAACCTCTTTAAGCCCAACTTTTCATCTGATCATTCAATATTCTTTCTGTATCTGTTGAGACCTGAGGTGTACATCTTCCATTGCTTATACCAATTTATTTTTATCATGACATTGTTGCTTTAAAAAGAGACAATAAAGTGAAACATTTTCTTATAGCAATGATGAATCAAAGACTTTATCTGAGAATTTTGATATCACTCTTAAATCTGCAGTCCTAAAGGAGAGATCTGAGTCTATTCCTTTAATGCTTATCTCTATATGTTTAATCTTTCTATCATGACAAAGCTGGAACAAGAAACAATAAAAATTCTGTGTTAGACTCATTGCCAAAATTCTTTTACGTGAGAATTCCCAAAATGACAATATCACCGCTTTTCCAGTAAAGAATCCTTGTATAAATGCACGTTTAACACAGTGCATGTGAATAGTTTAGCATAATCTTTCGCCCAAATGCAACTGTCCATCAACATTTATTTTACGTTAATATCAAAATTGATAAGGTAAAATTGAAATGAGCAACATGATTCAACCTTTCTGAATCACATCAGCACTGTCAGTCATTGCAATTAACAGAATCTTTCACACCACAAGACCCTTCAAGCCTTTGATTCCAGTTTCATGGAACCTCTTGCTTTGAAGTTCTTCATTGCTTTCACTTCCTTGAAAGCAATGGATGTTTTGCCGTTGAAAAAGTAATGAATGAATTTGTTTGACTTTGTGAAGAATTTGTAAATAACTTTCAACACGATTGATTGAAAAGCAAATTAACAAAGATTGTTTGCAAAGCAAATTTAGGTTTTTCTTTTCACATGATATGACTGTCAGAAGTGTTCTTTGCATAAAAATCATTACTTCATAAAACATATGTTGTTTATTATCGCACCAACATCCTCCTATTGGGCAGTGATAGTCGCGTCATAGAACCTGCCTTTCCATTATCTTGCTGCAGTTTAAGCAGATACTACTCCCCTAAAGCATGCTTATGATCATGTTTGATATGATATGGGCCTTCATCAAGGATATGATACTTGGCAATCGTTGGATGTAGATATGTGCGTAGTAAGCTAAGAAGATAGCCCATTTGCGTCACAAGCGCCAAAAGCTCTTTCAGATTGACGTATAAACATAAACAATCTAGCTTCTTCATAACAAACTTGTGGCATGGAAATACTTGACTTAGTTACATTTTGGTACTTTTGGAGGGATTGAAATTTGTAATCTTGGTAACGATTTCATTAGAATAGATCTTGATATATAAATATCTGTCTTTTTAAAATCAAAGTTATCTTTGAAAGGGACATTGTCATAACATAAAGACAAAATTTGCTAATTGAATGTTGTTGTCCATTGGTTTGTGGTTTGTTGATGAAATAATGATTAACAAATGTCATTAGCCATATAAAACTGTAAACATCTTTCATTGATCAACTATCAAATCTCAACGTCTGAAAGTTCCTGATTTCTTGTTAAGAAAAACTTGCTTTCTCTTTATTAATATAGGTAAGCCATAAAAGAAAAGTGTGTCAGTTTACAACATGAATTCAATAAAGGTAAAATGTCAACAGTGTAATATGCCAATCTTTATTAGTTGAGATAAATGCCACAAATCCCTGATGGCAACAAGTTTGAACTACTTTATTTTGTAAATATTTTGGATAAATTCTGATATCTGTTCTGAAATTTTAATCATTGATAATGAATATTTGAATATTGTATCTCCAAAGAGATTTTGTTATCATTTATAAACATTGCTTTATTGATTTGAATTTAATCCAATTGAATGCCATGGAGCTTTACTTGTATTCTGCAATGGACTCTTTCAGAAAAGGTAAATGACTTAAAAGTAGTAAAAGTAGCAGCAGTTGTGATAGTGGTGGTGGTTTTTACTGGTTGTTTATATGATAAGTATGGTTAGTATGATTATTGGTTAATAAGAAAACATTATTGTGACAAAGATGCTAGATACAATTGATTCTGATATAATAGAGATACCATTTACTTGTATCTTGGTGCAAAGTAAAGTCTTCTTTAATGCACTTGCTTGTGTTCTCAACAATAAGATTTGAAGTAATTGGACATTTTGTATTTGTAAAATGGACAAATTTATATTTTTGTTAAGTAAGGGATATTGAAATTTTCGTGATGACCATTTATCTTATATGTTTCCAGCATATTTGAATCTGTTGAAGTATCATAAGCATACTTTTCAGGTAACTCAGCTAGAAGACATCGAAGATTATTTTCCTTTTGCCTGAAAATGGCTAGTGAACATTGCAGGGGAGATGGAACAGATGGAATGTGATTAGGACTTTCACAGGTTGCCAGGTAGTTGTAGTACACAAGGGCTTTGTTGGTGTGGTCAGGAAACCCTAGTAAATGCTGCCAGTGGCATACTAGCATTATGGTTGAACCAGGTAGGCAGGTTTACTAATCTAGGGTATCAGTCCGTTTGATTATACACTGGTTCCCCTTTAGATATTATTTAATCTTGTAAAATTGTAGAAAGGTTAACCTTGTCAGTGGCAGTTTTTTAGCAAGTGTTGTTTATCAGGTCCAGAGGACTATATTATGAGATCCAGAAGTTTATATATCTTTGTAGATCTTTTGGGGATATTATGAATGCATTTTGGCAGGACCTTCTGGATTCAGATAGGCTGCTAGAAGCACATGATGTAGACAAAAAGTTGAAAGCAAACATTCATCATTGGGACTGAGTGTCATAAAACATTCATAAACAGGACCATATTTAATACTGATAGGAATCTGACCTGGAACTATCTTTCCGGCCTGTAATAAGTTATGCAGATAGTAGTATCTCACAGTCTGATACCAGTGATAAGAGGCTAGCTGACATGACACTGTCTCATTTGATCAGGGAGCTTCTTCACAAGAAGATCAGGTAGCAAGTTGGCGTCTTCCTACACCATCTGCCCCATCTTGCGTCTGCTCCAGCTCTTGTAAATAGTTCCGGCAGGGTGAAAGAGTGCATGTGCACTATCTAGTTTATTGAGCATGTTTTCCTTTGGGAATGAGGTATCTCCTCCAGTGAGTTTAGTGTTGGTTAGTTATCTTCACTCACCCTTGCTGACCCTGATTACAGAGCTGTCCTTCCTCCTTCCCCCCAGACACTTCTCAGTCTGTAATTACTGCTGATGCACAGGAGGTGTTTCTAGACTGCATCACGGACGCCTCTTTCACTTTCCAGCCATGTGAATCTCTTGTTTCACTGGCATTGTGAAACTACACTTCCAATATGGATGTTTTAGACAATAACCCTTCATACAGTTTACAGGCATTTGGCCATTTTTGGCTGAAATATGGCTCGATCAGCAAGAACTCCCTTTGTGGTGTAAATATACCGCATCCTGGTCTTTTTATTCAGTTTCCAGGCATGTGATCCTCTTGATTCACTGTCTTTGTGAAACAATAACTTCAAATATGGATGTTTAAGACAATATCCCTTCATCTTTGTTCTCTTATCCACCTTCCAAAAGTGTTGTTCAAATGATTTCAGAAAGGGCAGCTTCTCCTTATCTTTATCAATGAAGAAATGTTCAAAAGAAGAACAAATCTAGAAATGCCCTCAAACACCCTCTCACATTGAACATTCATCTCCTAAACATTCATACATCACTGGGCTACAAGGAAATATCAAACTGAAAGATTTTTAAAGAAAAAATGCAATACTTTATAACAAATTTGCTTCTTGGTCTTGGTGTTTCATATTAGTAAAACTAAAATCAGGTTTCGGTAGATAAGTACCTGAATTTTCATACACAGTCATGGAGCAGGACTAGTTAAAAGATGGTTGATGCCAGTCCTGCAGGGGCTGCAAATTGATGCATGTGCTGCATTTGTCTGGAGATGGTTACCGAGGTCTCCCTTCAACATTTGTGATTATTTTCTGATTTATACCTTCTGTCTTTAATTTACAGCCTTACATCCTTAGTTTAATGAAAGAAAAATAATGATATGTTAACATAAACATTCACTTATAAGATGTTTATGTTGGACTTATTGCATGACATAAGGTGTTTATTTTAAGTTTGAAGAGAGAAATTAAGGGTTCCTGTCCTGTTTTGTGTAAGAAATTTATCTTTCAGAGAGTTTATATGCAACATTTAACGAAAACTTTAAACCAAATTTTGAAAAATCTTTAAAATGTTACAGAAATCCATGAGTTCAGTGTTATTATGAACTGTTTTTGAACCATTTAACAATTTCCATATCAAACTATCTTGATTTTGATAAAAAGTCAAACAAATTTCTTAAAATCATATTTTATTAGGAGAGACCCAGAAAGAAAGTCATTTCTGACAGTATTTTTCAAACATTAAAAGATATATATTTTGAATGACCAAAGTAAAGATTCTTCAATAATACCAATTCGCTCTTTAACAAAATGCGAAAGAATCAACTTTAGTTCAAGGATACAGCTCTGCCTTTATCCTAAACCAATTCTGTATGCAAATCACTCTCGGTGCTTCTAATATGTTTTAGTGAAAGAAATGTGGGGTAAATTCAAATGAAGGTACATGCAATGTGTTGCTTGCCAAGTAGTTTTTTCTCTAATGCTACCTCAGTTGAACTGTTTGATCTATGTACAAATCACATTTAAGGACAACTCTCGTTTCACTTTTGTCATTTCCATCTGTTGGTGATTGTTCTTTAGAGAAGCTTCTTCTGGTTGAATTAATCTGATTTCCTCTGTGATTCAAGATGTCACAGATGCATCCTGTAGGAGCGAGTATTCCTTGAATTATTTCCATGTTAGGAATTGGTTGAAATTGATTTTGAAATTACTCTTTGTTGGTTTTGCGAGAACTGATTAAATGAAATTAACTTTACGAGACATGGCAGTTTTTCAACAAGGATTGATGGGAGAATGGTGTTACTTTCTCCAACTGACAAAAGGATTGTAATGCTGAGCTGTGGTGCTAAGCTGATAACACCTTCATGATTAGGCATAGGACAGTGGTGCTCAAGTATGGGACAGTGGTGCTAAGCCTATAGCACTTTCATAGGACTGCCATGCTAAGGCATAGGACTGCCATGATAAGGCATAGGACTGCCATGCTAAGGCATAGGACCGCCATGATAAGGCATATGACTGTCATGATAAGGCATAGGACCGCCATGATAAGGCATATGACTGTCATGATAAGGCATAGGACTGCCATGATAAGGTATAGGACTGTCATGATAAGGCATGGGACTGTGATACACAGTTTTGTCATAATAAGGAATAGGACTGTCATGATAAGGCATAGGACGGGTGCTAGGCATAGAACTATGATGCTAATTAAGGCATAGAACTTTGGTGCTTAGGCAGAAGGCGGTAGAGCAAGGCATAGGACAGTGGTGCTAAGGCCTAGAACTGATGCCGAGCTAAACGACAGTGATGCCTAGTTCATTGAACCAAATGACAACCTGTAAGTCCACAGGATCTAAGGAATGAAGCTCTGTTGTAAATCACCATAATAACCTGCTAGCATGTGCTTAAAAGTGATTAACAGTGAATAAGAATAAAATAAAATTCAATCTTTTGATTCATTACTTCTACCTGCGTGAGGATTCCTAATCATGAGGAAATTACAAAACAGAAATCTCTGTGTTTCTTTTAATAAGCTACAAAAATGAAGTAATGATGAACTGATTTAAGAGCTATCAGAAAATGTCTGCCTCATTTCCTGAATCAAGACTTTGATGAAAAATTTCATCGATCAATTTCTGAAACATAAATCCATTAAGAAAGGCTGTTATCTCACTGATTAAGGCAGAATTGCTACATTTTGTGTTAGAATAAAATGATAATGTTTTTAAGTTCCGCTTAAAGATTACAGGAGGATTGAATATCACATTGTTAATCTTGTAACTTATTATTTGTTCAAACTTGTTCTAAAATAATTCTCCATGAAGTTATAGTTTTTGTTGATTAAATGCATGATAAAAACTATTCTACAAAGAAACATACAACTATTGACTTACTTATGATATAGTCACTACATATCATATGTATTAAATTTGAAAAAAGTCTTTACGGTTAATTTTTCCAAAAGATTTCTTGGATTTTATTGTTCCTTTTAGGTTATGAAAACTGGTTCCTTTTCATACAATGTACAAGATTTGAATTAAAAAAAAATTCAATATAAAATATATAATTACGTAGCATATATATAGAAGGGTTAATTACACTTTGTAATGAAGTTTTGTCTTACAGCAAGTCATATACTTTACTGAACTCATTTAGAACAACTGGAGATGTTCTTGATGTTGTTCTCTTATCAAAGCAAGGATGGCACCCATTATTTACTAGTTGGGAGATAAAGTTCATATCTTACCCTGGAATATCAGGCGTTCCATATATCAAAGACTTCTGGCCTATCTTCATCTAAAGTATTCAGTTTACTTGATAGACTGTGGTCAAAATGTCATTGCACGGTCAAGTAGTTGACCTTGGCTTGACCTTCAGGGTAAAAATGAGATTAAAATCCAAAAGTATAGAAATGGTAATTTACATAAGTTACATTATTTCTGTAAGTAGAAATTACTATTGACTCGACGAAACAGTTATATTATTGTTCTTGGGTTTGACATAGGTCAATGATATGTTGAAATGGTAGATTTCGCGCTTTGAGCATACTTCAGTATGCAAGTTAGCGCTATATAAGCATTCTTTATTATTGAAATGGTAGGTCATGATATCGTGTTGATACAGTTGATATAGTTGATATAGTGGCCAATATCGCATTATATCTATTATGTAAAATATTTATTAATTGAACAAAAATTTTGAGTATTGAGCAATTGAAAAAAAAAAGAAGTAAAAAGTAAAAATATCTGAAATTACAAATTTCAAAGTTTGAAATTGATTCTTCTGTTGGTCATGTAGGGAAGAACGGATCTTATTGATGCCATTTTAACTTTAATGTGAGTCAGTCAAGTCTACACAAAGTTTAATTTTGCAAGAGAACATTATGATGTAGGAGCGCTGATGTGACAAACACATCACTGGGTTACCAATAGAGAAGTAATCAAGTCATTTCCCTATTTTACAAGGCAAAGAAATACTTCAAACAACCAGTTATTCATTCCTCATCACAATCCCTCAATGCTGGATCAATTGAGTTTTACTTGATGGAGGCTAGTGAAATGGAATTATTTTCGACTAAAAAGTGTCTTTCGTTCAATCCATTTAGGTCTTGAGTTTGGACGATCTTCAAATTGATTATGGAACTGTTTGATGTTGAAAATGAGATGAGAATTCATTCATTATCGAACAATTCGAAATCATAATTGTACACAAGCAGGGAATATGTTGTTAATCATTGTTTTGACAATTGCTATTGTAGATCTGAATTATTTTCTTTTTCATATCTTTTTATTCCTTGGTATGTTTAGATGTTTTCTCTATGAACATTATCACAGAATCAATCTCTTGATAATAATGGCAACTTGGTTTTTTGTTACAGCCTTTTTGATGAAGTAGATTTCTGAGTGTTTCTAGGTTTTGCAATCTTAATAATTAATGATCTTTATTTCTTTTCCTTAACTTGCCCAAAAAGTCTCAAAACAAACCAGACTTACGATGAGATTTTAGATTGAATGTAAGTCTAGATTTGTATAACCAAGTGTGGATGATTATGGTTTCTCTCTTAAAAATCTTTGTGTTATGTCTCAGTTCACTTTGGTGAGGACAATTGCTGCTAATGTCTGCGAAAGGTGCATAATAACAACCCATTCACTTTAAACCTTAAAGATCTTTTAAGAACATTATAATTTGATGCTGATATAGTGATCTCAAATATGCCAAAACAAATGTTATGACATGTTTTTACATAGATTGATATGATCTGCACGAATAGTGATTGATTCCAAAGAACATCTGTATGACTTGATAAGATTCTTCACAAGTGTCTTGATAAAACTCTTCTGATAAGTTAACACATTTATCCGTACAATTGTCAGTAGTAAGCTTTACAGATGTCCCTCACATGGAGGGTCAATATGCATATCATCCTGCCACATGGAACCACTCACAGCATTGTCCATGTATATACATATCAATCCAACCGTCAGATAACAGTCCAATCGTCCAGAGACTTCATTTCAACAAACAGGAAGCTAGTAATGGCTGAAAATTGTCCCTTTTTGAAATTCTTAAAATTTGAATGGGTTAACAAATTCACTCATCCCCCTTTTAAATTCCTTGACTGGTCACTGTTTTTTATAGCCAGAATATTTTGACTTTGTAATCAACATTTATGACTGCATAATTTTAGAAGGTTTCAATTCCTGATTTGTCTTAAGTCAAGAAATTGGAAAAATTGGTGAATAAAACTGTCACCTATGTGATTTATTTGCAAGTGATTTAAAAAGACATAATCATATAACAGTTGTGAAGAAACAGTATCAAAATGTCTTTTGATAATGAAATATCCAAGCAGGTGTTATTTACAAGAAGTTGATTTAACTTATTTTCCAAACCTGTTCCGAGTATTGAAGTATCATATAATCACTCCTTTCCACGCAAGCTTTGAAGCCCAGTGTTCAAAATACAAAGAGTTTTTAAGAACAAAGTTTAACATTAGGATTTTTTTGAAACCGTATCCACTGATTTAAGATAAGGAGTCATTCAAACTGCTCATTAAATGTAACTTTTCTGCCATTTAGACCACTTAAAGAAACCCTTAAACCTCTTGAATCTTCTCTTTGATAAACAACTCTCTTGAGCAAGGAATGCGATCCAACTTTTATGGCATGGAGTCTTTCCAGTTTTCATTGCAGCTTGTAGGTTTAGTTTGCATGATGCTAGTTAATGGAGCCATTTCGCAACATGTCCCAATGGTATATGTGGATGTTTATATCTCATTCAATGTCTATCCCCATTAGTCATTTAATGTCCTAATCTGTCAAACAGATTCTGCAGAATTGCAAATTCAAACTCTGAGATGATCACAACTGATAGCCTGCTTAATAGGGGTGTGGCCGTGCTGCTACCATGTTGATGTGATATTTTTGTCAGGTGTTTACTATCCACACTGTCATGTTAGTTAAACGAACTCTTCAACATGTTCAATCTGTTTATCTCTCCAGCCTTGTTTATATGTATGCCGAATCTGAAAGAGAAAATCACTGATATTTGATTATAGAGACGACAATATATTTCAAACTTTCATTTGTATATTTCTTAATGAAAAATTCAATATGTTCAACATATTTTTCATGATATTGTTTTTCATTTTGGAAAGGACATTAAAATTTGAAGTCTTACACTCATTGACAATCAGTGTTTTCAATTTGAAAGTACATTTTCTGACCATACTTCCTTGCAACTAATTTTCCATGATAATCTGATACATTTCTAAACAAATAATCTCATATTGTACATATTGTTTCTAGTAATATGGTATTTTAAAGATTCAACAAAGATATTAGACTTGGTAAACCTGGCATTTATTTTATCCATGTTGTAAACAATTAAACAAATGTTGCAAATCCAAGCCTCAAGCTTTAAAGTATTTTTGAAAATAATTTGATCCATTATGATGAGCAATGGAAGAACTTGTTGTCCCTGTTTTGACACATGCCGCTAATGGCAGCAGTCATTTGATCTCAGGCTCCAAGATCAACCTCTCTTATCATTAAAATATTTGCATACCCTGTCAGTTGTAAGTTCCCTAGGGAGTTAAGATGGACAATTAGATATGCTCTTAGACTGACGTATGTTGATTAAATGAAAACAAAGCTCCATTGAGCAGCTGAGATGGACATTGGTGCTACATACCATAAGTGTACCTCCAGTTCAATAAACTTTAATGAAAATAAAGCATCATTGTACAGCCAAGAAACTTCATTGAAAACAAAGTGCAATTGAGCAGCTGAGATGGACATTGGCGCTGCATACCATAGTTCAAGAAACTCAACTGGTACCTCAGTTTAACAGGTGTATATTCCCACCTGGCTTCACCTGTTGATTGGAGATCCCTGTGATAGATTTGCATAGGTGTTCATCTGAAATTTCGTTTAGGTGGCAACCCAAGTGTGAGGGTTTCTGCTTCTCCTACATATAATTATACCCCCGCCTTACAGCGTAAGCGGGGGTATATAGCGTTCATTCTTTCCGTCCGTCCGTCTGTCCGTCTGTCCGTCTGTCCGTCTGTCCGTCTGTCCGTCCGTCCCAAAACTTTGTGCGGAGCAGATCTCCAAAACTATGCATGCTAGCCTCATCAAACTTCATACACATGTCAACCATGATCCCTAGTTGTGCCTTTTGAGGGTTAGAACTATTTCTGAATTTTCATTTTTGCGGTTTCCATGGAAACGTGACTAAAAAGTGACTCTTTGAGGAAGTCGTTTTGTGCGGAGCATATCTCCAAAACTATGCATGCTAGCTTCATCAAACTTCATACAGATGTCAACCATGATCCCTAGTTGTGCCTTTTGAGGGTTAGAACTATTTCTGAATTTTCATTTTTGCGGTTTCCATGGAAACGTGACTAAAAAGTGACTCTTTGAGGAAGTCGTTTTGTGCGGAGCAGATCTCCAAAACTATGCATGCTAGCTTCATCAAACTTCATACAGATGTCAACCATGATCCCTAGTTGTGCCTTTTGAGGGTTAGAACTATTTCTGAATTTTCATTGTTGCGGTTTCCATGGAAACGTGACTAAAAAGTGACTCTTTGAGGAAGTCGTTTTGTGCGGAGCAGATCTCCAAAACTATGCATGCTAGCTTCATCAAACTTCATACACATGTTAACCATGATCCCTAGTTGTGCCTTTTGAGGGTAAGACCATCACATTCTTTTAATTTTTGGCGGTTTCCATGGAAACATGACTAAAACAGTGACTCTATGACCAAGTTCTTTGTGCGGAGCAGATCTCCAAAACTATTCATGCTAGCTTCACCAAACTTCATACACTTATCAACCATGATCCCTAGATGTGCCATTTGAGGATTAGACCATCACATTTTTTTAATTTTTGGAAACATGAGTAAAACAGTGATTCTATGATAAATTACTTTGTCCTGAACATATTTCATGAAATATACATCTCAGCTTCACCAAATTTGCTACATATGTCAATCATGATTGCTGGATATGCCTTGTGAGAGTTAAACGATATATATGGATTTTCTTCTCTGTGGTTTCTTTGGAAAAACATAACTTACAAAGTGACTCAACAAAAATAATTTTGTCCTCCGTGCATCTCGTAGAATATTCATGATAACTACCTCAAATTTGAAACAAAGATCAACCATTATCTCTAGATGTACCCTTTTAATTGTAAAACCTATTAATGAATTCTGTATTTAGGTTTCAGTTGAAAGAAGACTTACACAATGACTTACTGTATACTCAACTATCATACTTTAACCAATATTAATCAGTTTTACTATTTGAAATTCTTTGAACAAAGTGGGGAGCGGGGGTATGTGAGCTTTGCTCGCTTCTTCACTTGTTAAGCAAATCAAGTGATGAAATTTATGATTTTCCAACTTTATATACAAATTACTAATGTACGATTGATCGATGTTCAACTGAAATCAAATTTATCCAGACTTTGATCAGTGCAACTGCTTGACGATATCTCAGTGCTTTTTCAAACAAACTTAAATGAGTAAAAACATGTTGTCCCTCATATTTGAGTTGGAATAGGTCCTCTATGAAATTTGCATGTGGTTGCAATGATTCTTTACAAATATTGATAATTTAACTTGATCAAAGTACTTTCTTTCTTTAAGATTCACAAATCAACTGTTAACTTAATACTTTAACACATGTCTCTGACAGGCAGGTCATTCAACTGAATCTACGATATTGGTTTCGTATTTGCAGCTACCATTCCCCTCTTGAGGAAATTTGTAACTCAATTGGCGCTGGTGGTGGTTTTTGCTTTGCAATTTAACAAGATTTGTTTTCTTGGGATAAGGTTTTGAATGTCTTTGTTTTGGAATGATTGTAAAGATTTAAGACATGATTAAACCACAGAGTCATGTAAAACCCAAAAAACTCTAAGACTCTTGGAAGATGGAGAGATGGTAAATTCCTGGACTATCATGTTAGCCAACAGAAAGGCTACAATACCCACTAGACCAGGATTAATTTGCCATAAAGTCTCCTCTTTGATGTGGGAATATACTCACATTAGCTTTGAAGTCTAAAGCTTGTATTCAAAATTTGTGGAAGGGGGCTGATTCAGTTTGACAGGTAATTTGGAAGGAAGAAGTTAAGAGAGGGAAAAGCCTCTATAGCAAGGCCTTGTAAGTGATGCATTGTTTTGTAGAGGAAAAAAGCCTTTGGCAATTTTGATGCTCCTGTGATGGTTGGCATTTCCTGCATTAAGCATCCTATGTTTATTTTGTATGCTGTATAATTTGTAAATTGAATCAATTTCGTCAGCTTGGGAGGTATGTTTATTTGGATTAGCAGCAAGCACTAATTGTAATGTACACCTTCTGATTGTGATTGGCTCAATCCAAACAGATGTCAGACACTTAGATAAATGGACCACTCCATCAAAGTGCTTTACTCTTTTATGTGCTTCCCCAGCCCTACCTGAACACTCCTTGTGCCTTTGTTAGGTTTGAGTTGTCATCAAGATAATTATGTTGCTTTCTATATAAACATTCTTTGGGTTTGCTCATTATACATTCTTTTGTGTTTTTAGTGAATAAAATTAATCGCCCCTTTATACCGTATTTCGTCTAATAGGGACCCGGGCCCTTATGAACACTTATGGGATCTTATTCTCTGGCCCCTATTGGAGGACCCAATTAGAGGAAATACGGTTGCTTTACATTTAATTTCTTTTTCATAAGAGTTTGACCAAAGAAACCATGAGCCTTGACAGCCCTCCTTGGCTAATGGCATTAAATTTGTGGCATTGTGATTTGTGAAAAAGCACTGTTAACATTTTTTGTTCAAACTTTCTTGATTTCCTGTTATTGTACTTACTATTTAGCGTCCATCCAAAACAAAATGGAAGGTTGTATCCATGTTATTGATATCAAATTTACATATTGATATTACATGTATTTTCCCATCAAAGTAAGAATACGATTATTTTTATTGCGGTTACAGGAAACATTTGAATCACAGGGGATGCTCACTTAAGATTTTCTGCAAACTTTGCAAAGATCCATCTAGAATGAAGATGGATATGTAGTTATTTGGAAAGAATAAATAAAAGTTTGGAAAATTTATAAATGTTTCCTGTTCCTATTTATCACTAGGTCAGTAGAACTCAACTTGGCTGCAGATGTCTATGACAGCTAAGTTTATGCAGCAGAATGGCAAAAGTCTGAATAACTACATCTATCTTTTACCTTCTATGGCATGTACAGTACTTTGATGTGATTATGTATGGAAATGGAAGCACAATATCAAGTATATATGACAAAAGGATAAACCTGTTGGAAAAATATATACATATTTTGAAACTTTTTGTTTATTTCCTGTTCCTGCTTGCTACTAGGTCAGTAGAACTCAACTTGGCTGCAGATGTCATGACAAAAATGTTGTAAATCGTTGTAAGCTGAATAACTACATCCATACACACGTCTTCTATGGCATGTTCATTTCTTTGATGAAGTGATTATGCATACAGATGGCCGGGCAATATGAAAGCATATATATGTCTTGTACAAGCTATAAAGGCTGACTGGTAATGTTTGTGTATATTGTGTTACATAGTTGAAGAGTATTGATAGCCTGAACATTGTCTCTTCACCTTTCATGTTTACAGTGTCTCGTTCCGTCTATGGTGTTATTGTTTCATGATATTCATTTACATCTGACAGAAATGCTTTTAGGGGTTCAATTGTCTCTCAGACTAAGGGTTAGAAATGGATGGAAATAGCTTCTTCTTGATTATCTGGGTTTATGCCTTGTAAAGTGTTTCTGGAAGTTGAGAGGAACTTGCTTTCCATTCGGTTTGGCTTTCTTTTCACTTAAAATCATGTTTGAATGTTTTGTATTTGTACCTTAATTACTGGAAAAACGAATAGTGTGATTCTTTATTATCTAATCATGAATTCTGGCTTATGAATTTTAGACACATAAATCTTGCCTTTCTGCTGTATTCTATTTTTTGAATATAGATATTCATGGAATTCTGATCAACTTGAATTTTATTTTGAATTTCAGAATTTACAAAATCTATTAGTGATGGCCCTGGGTTATACCATCAACCCCAAAGATCCCTTATTTGTACGTCTTCCTCTTTTGCAAAATGAGTGACTTTACATTTTCAGGATCTACATAAATATCATGCTTATTTCTGGACATTTTCATTTTGGGTATTCAGTTTAAGTTTTTATCTTACCACTAAACCTTGTTTTTCTATGTTTCAGGATGAAAAAGCGAGTTACGATGTTAATGGTCACGACCCAGATCCACAGCCTCGGTATGACTACACCAATGAAAACAGGTGAGTAACTAATGTCTAATTCAAACTATGATGGGATCACCACATCAGATGTTAGATTCCCATCTTAATTAGACAGTGGCATATTATTTAATAATATCAATAATAATATTTATGCCAAATTTAGCATGCACAAGTGTGTGGATATTTGCGCCCTACAAGTGACATTATTATTATTTATTTATCATCATCAGAGAGTCTAACTATAATAAACATCTCAGTTTCAAACTGATTATCCGTAACATTTAATTTTCAAGATTAAAAAGCTGGCAGCCAGTTTTGAGATTAGAACTGTAGATCATTTGAGGTAAATTTGTACTCCTTTAAATACAAGATATTACAAGATCATATCCTGTTGCATAGAATTTCTTGATTTTAAAGTTGATAAATGTTTTCATTACACGAGAAGGAAAATGTTTGATGTTCCAGGCATGGTACGCGATGTGCAGGAGAGGTTGCAGCCAAGGAAGACAACTTTGTGTGCAGTGTCGGGGTCGCTTACGGTGCCAATATAGGAGGTAATGTCATTGAGCAGTGGAGACACTCTTGGTCTTTATTACCCATATGGTTGGAAATAAGTTGTGACATATTTTCAATATGAGCAATATAAAACAACTACCTCGTGGTGTGAGGTTTAACTACCAAGTGAGGAAGGCTGTGCGCAGTGACCCGGAAGTGCGCAAAGGTAAGGTCAGGTCAAAGGTCGGGTCACAGAAAATAGTGCCAATTATGAATTTTTTAGGAAAAAATGTGTATATGAGCACTAGTGCACATATCACTTTTGCCTAGCAACGATTGTTGTAGCGCGAGTTCCCGTATTTTTTCTCCTCGGACGTCATAACACCATTGTTCGTGACGTCACTGTTGCCGGTCGTCGCAAGGGAAGTGGTCCGTTTCTTTGATATTTCTAAGAGGGAAAAATGAAATAGAATCGGTAATAAAGAAATTATTACCCTCGGAAGTGTGTCATATGACTTTAACGAAACTTGTGCAAATTTGTGTATAACCCTCGCTCTTGCTCGGGTAATACAAAAATTCACACTCTTTTCGTAAAAGTCTTATGACACACTTGCTCTGGTAATAATCTCTATATCTTAACAACTTATACACTGCAGAGGCTCTAACAACTCCCTCTTTCACTCACTCAATAGCTTCATCTTTTACAAAGAAAGATAGCACAGTGCCTAACATCGAACTAGTTTTTGATATATTAATTGCTTGTCAGTTTTGCAGTATTGTTGTAGAAAGTCCATGGTTAAGTTGTAGATAGTCCCATGGTTAAAGGTTTGAAACATACACTGTCATGTTCAGAAAATAATTGAAAAACTATTATCCCACCAGTATGTATAAGTAGATATAGCCATCCGTGTCCCTCAATATGTCCGTTTACTCTGTCTGTCCTTCCGTCTCTTACCATTTTGTTACAGGGCAGAACTCAAGAACTCAATGAAACTTAATATTTGAGTCAAATGATCAACACGCTTAGAAGATGGCGACTTTTTGTAGGTCTTTTTATCAGTTTTATTGAATTTCTAAGTTATTGTGAACCGTGGGATATGAAATCAACTCTTTAACGAAACTGAAAATCTTATTTTGCTACTATTGTACTGTTAGGATATCAAAGTAAACTAGGCATCATGAGACGTTTGAATCTTAAATCAAAGAGCAATTTCTTGTTGGTCTCTTAGCATATAAAAATGGATTGTTGAAATCTCGGTTGTTGAAAAAGTCAAAGATACAATTCACTGATGTTAAAAAGAGAAATCATAATGAGCAGCAAAGCTGTATATCTCTTTGAAGCTTCTTGATGGCTTTTATGGACAAAGGAAACAGGAAGTAATTCAAAGTAGTACATGCAAAATTTTCTTTGTAGTCTTCTTGAATGTTCATGTCCAAAGTCGTAACATGATCACGCTTAGCGCTTATATGGTGCTTTTAGATACATTCTTTATTGTTATGATGTAGGTAGCGCTACAAGCAGGTTCTAAGTACCTGAAAAGTTTGTTCAAGTTAAAAACAAGATATGGTAGATGACAACTTATTATTAATGTTTTCTCTGCTTTTTCATCCTGGCTTAAAGAACACCAAAGAAAATGACGAATAAGTTTGGGCCAAAAAAAATTAAATTAAATTTGAAAAAAAAAATTTAATTAAAACAAAATGTCTTTAGAGGACATAAGCTACCTGTGCCCTACATCTGTCATCAATAAGAAGTGATGAGCCGCAAGACAAATTCATTACATTTGTCCTTAACAAACTTTCTAACTTCATTTGGAAGCACTAGGGAGTTCCTTATATTAAATGAGAGGATTACTGATTGTTTGAATTAGCTTTTGTGGAGCCGAACCTTTTCTGATGGGCAATTTAATGGGAGTATGTGATTAGGTGACAAGTCTTTGACGTCAGTATGCTCTGAAATATCATTCGGAATTACACTTGGAGAAATAAAACAAATATGCTAAAAGCCATTAGGCTTCTTTAGAGACTTTATTGCATTTTTTTCCCTCATTTATTACTTCACCTTTTTGTCCTATATCACAGATAATCAGTTGTAAAAAGTACAAGTCTAATGTCGCCACTGCTAAACAAATATCAGCGAGATGATAACCTTCCACAAGAAAGAGCACATTTACATGAAATCTTTAATTCTGTGGTTTCAAGTTATGTGTCAGGCATCTTAAAGGAAGAGTACCTACCACAGTACATTGTGAAATGATTTTTCTGTCATGTTCCTTTATGAAGATTGTCAGCCTTCATCAAAGTTCATGCCGTTGGCTGAAATATTGCCAAAGTGGCGTAAAACAATAACTCAATCACTCCATCAAACTTCATTTATCCCCGTTTCCCTTTGAATTTGTTTTTAGAATCGCCTTCCTTTTCCATAAATGACCAACCTCTCCCCCCTTCCATTCATAATATCTGGTTGTAGGCCTACCTGTAGCTTATGTTCCTCTTTTCATTATCTTTTATATTGACAAAAAATGCAGAAAAAGAGCCTTCAAAATTCATCCACAACTGAAATATTGTTGAAAGCATGTCAGATCCAAACTCAGTCAAATTTCATCTCCACAAGAAAATATTATCAAACAGTTCTTTTCATGATGCAAAGATGTCTTTAACCCAATTTAATAACAACAAGACACAGCAGCCTTTACATGGAAAGCTTTATGTACGTGGTCTGGTCTATTGTGAGGGAGAAATGGGTTGTCATATCTCAAGCTAATGCTAACTGCGAATAAAATACAATCATTGAGAGAGATTATAGAGGTAAACATGCTGATGTGAGGTCTTTAAATCTTTTATTGAACTTCCTGTTCAAATTACCATAATTTTGAATGAATGTGTTCATAAACTGTGGCCTAATATAATGCACATTAGATTCAAATAAAGTTCTCGTAAAAAGGTAATCAAAAATGCCATATTGTAGACGATCATGAAAATTATGTTCCCTGTATAAAACCTTCTGAAGCTGTGCAGTTGATGACATGGATAAGGCAATGAAGAAAGCCTTGATTTAAGAAGCTATAACGAATAACAATGGAAAGACCAATTTGTTTCTACATCTTTGGTTGCGCTACTACTAAATTATAACCCTGTATTCACAAATACTCCAAAATCTAAATATCACCTTTATGTTTTCTAAGTTTTATTCAAGTGTTAGTGGTACAATTGTGAACTAATAGCCAAAGTGTAGGCACTCCTTTACTCCAAATAAGCATGGAGTATAATATTATTGATAGCATTGGCTTTGATCACTTAGTGGAACATTACTAAAGTGAGTAATCTTTGACTGGCTACTAGTAATGTATAGACCAGCAAGCAGTATTCTTGAACTCACAGGCATATAAGGTTAACTGGATGATCAACAAAATATATATTTGATGATCTCACAAAAGGTGTTCTCAGTGGGACGATAGAGGTGAACAGATCGCAGGTAACAAGATTAACCCTAACTCATCAAACAGTTTGTGGAGGAGTGGGCGTCAGTACCAAGGACCAGCGCCAGATTGCACCTGCAGATTGTACGAGTGCAGGCATGGCTCTCTAACTGGTTTATGGTGTGTCTCATGGCACCAACTCCTATGCTATGAGACATTAGAGCAATTTGCAGTTTGATTGGTAACTTTCCTCCCACGCCGCCAGCCATATGAAATAGTTTAGCAATAAGGCTCACACCACATGATCTTCTATAGTGATGCTGTCCCTTGGGATTAGTGATGCTGTCTGTTGGGATTAGTGATGTCATTTCCTAGCAACAACCTCTTTTGTGTATGCCGTGTACTTACTGTTTGATGGTCTTTTTTATCTAATGTTGAAAGCTTTATCACTACGTTAGCTAATTAAGTCTGTAGATCATGATATACTGAAGTGTTTATAAAAGATGATTTGGTTTTGGTCACTCACGTTGACGTCTGCCTTGTACCATGTTTTGGCAGCCATATTACCTAGATGAGCAATAGCATTCAATATCCATATTTTATCAACGATAGTGATGCTGTCAGTTGGGATTAGTGATGTTAAATCCTTGCACAAACCACCATTGGGTATGCAATGTGATATGGAACAATTTACTGTTTGATTGGTCATTATTCTCCCACGCCGCCAGCCATATCTCTTAGTTGAGCAATATGATCTTCTGTAGTGATGCTGTCAGCTGGAATCAGTGATGTCAAACCATTGGCACAATGGTCGTGTCAACAGGAAAGTCATTACATCAATTTTTTATGTCTGATAACCAGAACAATTATTGTATGTGAATTATGATCTTTAAACACTGAAACTTGTGAAAATGTTGGTTTTTGCCTAAGGGTTCATTTATTCCTCCTTTTTAGAAATTGCCATTGGCAGTATGTTCATGTGGCCATGAAAGTCATTTGATGAATTTTAAATGTCACAGTAATTTTAATTCATATTGACAAGCAGTGGAAAGTGTCAAAATGTTTATTTCTGCCTAAGGATTGAAGACCTCAATTCTCGATTCTTTGGCCTTGTTGTCAAAAATGATTTATCTATGACAATTTATGAATTAAGCTTTTTTAAACTTCACTGCAATTCAATCAACTTGAATTGAAAATAAACAGAATTTGTTTTACCAGTTTAAAAAGTGACGTTTAACTCTAACTCACTCACTCTAAAGTCCCATTTCTCTGTCTGCAGGTGTGCGTATGTTGGATGGTGATGTGACAGACTCGGTGGAGGCTCAGTCTCTGGGTTTGAATCCTCAGCACATCCACATCTATAGTGCCAGCTGGGGACCTGATGACGACGGCAGGACGGTGGACGGGCCCGCTACTCTGGCACGCAAAGCTTTCTACGATGGCATCACCAAGGTGAGAACTGATTTCTTAGACAATAAGGTTTTTGCCCTAATCATTAGGCTAATGGATTATTAGATATGTGTAGAAGCTATACGATCACTTATGAATTGATAGAGCAGGATGTATGCTGTTTGATTCAAATGTTTATTACTGGGTACTGGATCTTCTGAAAGAATGTTTGGATCATATGAATATTGGTTATTTTTCTGAAATCATCAGCGGTAGCAAATAGAGCATTATATAGTTGTTTTAGTGAAATTGTTTACTACCCAAAGGTTCACTTCAAACAACATACCTGCTCACAAGGTATTATTTTGATACTATTTTACTAACGCTGCCAATGGCTGAAATATTGCCAAAGTGAAATAACACTCAAACCCACTCACTCCATTTTACTTACATCTTCAAAATGGATTACAAAAGCTCTCAAACATTTTCAGAAGAATAGATAATTTTAAATGACAAATAATTTCTTAGAGGTTGTGCCTTTAAGTAAAAAGTAACACTTAACAACATTTGCAAACTCACATTTTATACTATTGAGAAAGAACTTTTAAAGTTCTTAACTTATTAATTGTTCAAAAAGTGATTATGAACTTGTAAGTTACCAATTTCTTTTCTTACATAAAAAGTAACATTTGTAAATGAAATTGACCAGTTCCATACTTTTTACGGTTTCTTTATTCTCAAGAAAAGTAAAATGTGACATTATCAGTGTTATTTGCTGAATTAGATGTTGAGTTGTGTAACTGCAAGTTAGCTGACACACATTCAAAGTTAACTTGGATAATCTTACGTGACATATCTTGTTTTGTGGGACACCTAAACATCTTCTGACCTAATTCAAGATTTGCTGACTTTGCAGAATTAACATAAAAAACGTAGTCGCTTGATACACATTCGAAGTGAAACCATTAATGCGTTACGACATTCTGGTTGTTCTTGAAGACAAATGGCGTCCTCAGCACATTCAGTTCTTCTCTGCCGACTATTTTTTCTATTGTTCAACAGTTATGTCAACTTTATCAAATCAGGCAAATTGATCAAATCGGGCAAATTTATCAAAATTTATCAAATCGGGCAAATTTATCAAATGGTCTTCCTGGTTGCTTCTGTAGATTCTCCAATTATATAAATGGCAGACCAATCTAGAAATAGATAATTTTCTTTTTGAAGTTATCAGGTATTGTTACAAAGTTCACAATAAAACATTAATGAAATTGGAAATATTCAGACTTCTCTTTGGGACTTCTTAACCACGTTTATGTGTCAATATTTTTGTTTTGTTGAAATGCAGAAAGCAGAATCACACTCAAAATTACTTTAATTTTTTTTAGTTAAAAAACTATATTGCTTTCATCTCTGAAGTGACTTCCGTTAGTAAACAATGTAAATATACTGACTTTTATCAAAACTAAACCTGACACATGTTTACACAAATTTTACACAAACATTTTTTTTTTACAAGTGAATTAACAGTACAACGCAATCTCAAAATTGTTACTTAAAACTCTAAAGTTTAATAACTTTTTAGCCAGTGACCTGGGACTAACATAATTTTGCAAAAAGTTTTCTGTTTTAGACATTATTCTTTCCGGAAATTGCAATACAAATAGCTCCCAGGCCAACAAAAAAGTTATTTCACCAGTTTTTTAAGATGTCATTGTTAAAGAAAATCAACATCAAGTTTGTCTCACTAAAAATACATCAAGGAGAGTAATAGTGTCTGTCTTTGATTAATTTCTTCTAGGTTGCATGTTTTTTCACTTTTCTATCTAAATCCTGAAATTCGGTCAACACTATGACCGATGACTATTTTCTTGCTACTGCTTCAAGCTAACAATTTGAAAAAAAAGTTTTACCAAAAACACTTTTATACATGTCCATAAAAAAATAGTCTGACATATTTTTTTTCCAAAGTAAAGATTCACTTTTTTTCTAAAGCGACTAGGAACAGAACAGTTGATGAAAAAAAATCACTTGATTGATGACTTGTACAGAAGGAATAATGAGAAGGTGCACAAGGGTTTACAATGCAGGCGTTAGTCATGGGATGAGAGCCTGCAAAAGTATTGAGCTTTTGCTAAGCAGTAGAACCTCTGAGTGTTAACCATTTGTGATTCATCACTGAATTTCAAAACGTCACGGTATGAACAGTATTCTCTGGATCAGTCAATTTTGTCGCTCTGTTTTTAAACTTTGGCAGCTCTGTATGTCTGCGGACCTCTTATGAATATACTCTTTGACTAGTGAGGATTAAGATTTATAGCTTTTGTGGCCCTGTGGCCCCTATTAAGGGCCTCAGGGGCCACACCCTTTAACCTAATTTCATCTTTTTCTCAAGAAGCATCAGGCCTACAAAACTGAAACTTTGTATGCAAACTCCTAAGTTAGATAAGGAGGAATCCAAATTGTACATTTGGTGACCCTGTGGTCCAAAATAAGGGAGGAACCACATTTGCCACACCCTAAAGCAAAATTGATATGAAGCCTGATGAGCTACAGAGCAACTGGCTCTATTTTTTGCTCTCTGATTTTAAACTTTGGCAGCTCTGTATGTCACAGGACCACTTATGCTTAAGCTTATGATGCATTTACATTATCCATTTGCTGTACCATACTTCATCGATGATCTAAATAACTGCACTTTTCTAAAAGACAGAGTATTATAATTTTAGCAAGGAATCGTTTGTTGTGTTGCATTTCAAGAAGTTATACAGCAGTGATATAAAACTTTTTAAAATTAAGAAGTCGCTTCATAACATATCCTTGACGATTATTGCAATACAATGTTTAGGCTCACCTGCCCCTTGGCTTCTTACACATTTTATTCTTTCAGTCAAGTAATGAAAGACTTGATACTAAGGATGCACAGTATTATCAATATATCAGTATATTGCAATACAGGAACAACCTGATACGAATCGATACTCACTTCTGTAAACATCCAATATATCGAACGTATTAAAACGAGCTATTTCTATCTAAAATTGCAAAAATACACAACCAAATAAAACATAATTGAAGGAAAGTTTTTTTCAAAGTTGTGTTGTGAAAATAACTCAAATATGTATACAGATCATAAACATTGATTGAAAACATATTTTGTCCAACATGGCTCATAGGTGAGCAATAATGATCGTTCTTAACGCAATCTTGAATTAAAGAAGTACCAATATATTGCAATACAGAAATGAGGAACATTACCCATCCTTACTTGATACTTACAGTTTTTCAACAGATGAAATTTGTATTTCTCATAAAATACAAACCAAACAATTTTACTTTGGTTCCAACCTCCAGGCATAGTTGTGAAAACAGTGTCATTTACTGAATACCGAGCATTTCATCACTGAAGTCTCCAGATAGCTACCAATGGTCTCTGTCTCTATCAATTCTTTGATGAATGTTGGTAGGCTTAAGTCGGCAAACCCCAAAGCCGTTAGCAGTCAGACTAAAAGCTGTCATTGTTAATGTTGTGCAAAATATTTATTTGTCTCTAGACATTTTCTTCCAAAGTTTTAAGAACTGGTCATTTCTACCAATGACAGAACCTTAGTTGCTTCCTGTTTTGAGATCTTTATTCAGGAATACATCAATTTCAAGTTGGATCTTTTCCTTGGCTTCTAGTTGGCCATAGGTATGTGCTAAAGCTCCATAACATGGTGATCTGTTTCCACAAGGGCAGAAGGGACAGGATCGAATTAGTCTGACGTGTGTATTGAGTGCTATCTGTAATGTATATCTTATGTCAAACTAACAACATTATGCTTGATTTAGCCCCGGTCGGATGGTCTGTAAGTAGAAGCTTCTGACAGACAGCTTCCCTATATCAGTTCTACCTAGCTTCAGGCTCTTTCTAATGCTTTTGCGTAAGAAGGTTAAGAAAATCAGAATACCAGATGCCTTATCTATGTATTTCGTTAAACTCCTCATTTTCTTGTGTCATTTAAGTCTAAAAAAAGGATAAACTAGAATAGAATAATCACTTATTGCCTCAGGTGGAGGTATTGATATTGATGACCTTCATATAAAAAATTTATTTAGTTTCTTTGGATCATAGCTTGAAGACAAAAGAAGTAACCACTTGACTCTGGTATTTCCTTGGATACCGGAGAATGAAGGATTATTTAGGAAATGATGGGCAGACAATAACCATGTAGTGTTTTTCATCCCTCCAAGCCCATGATAAGTAGCTCATGTGTGAAATATCAGTCTTAACCTACCACAGTCTCCAGAACCTTACATCATTCTTTACTCGGCAGGTTTACTTGCCTTCGGCACACAGTGGGTTAAGATGAATGGAAAAGATCAGACCTATAATCTATGTACATTTTATTTTGTGCAAGTATCATTATTGGCAACTTCCATTGCTTGTTGCACACTTCAGGTTAAGGCAGATAGAAAAACATCTGACCTATCGTCTATGTACATTTGAATCCAATTTTGCAAGTATTTGTAGGTGACTTGTGGCAATGGTTCAAGCACTACCTTGGGAATGGGTGGGGACCTAAGATGAAACACACTAACGCAACCTCTGTATTGTTGACAGCTGATATTGTAGATTTTTCATCTTAGCAAGAAGGAAGCACTTTTTGTATTACAACTCATTAACCCTTTCCCCACTAAGAAACCAGCAACAAATGAGTTTTTGAGCCTAATTTCAGGCTTTTTAGGTTGGAAGGATATGCAAGATAGTTCTTAACTAGGCAACTTCCAATGCTTGTAGCACACAGTGGGTTAGGGCAAATGGAAAAAATGATAACTTACGATCTATGTACATTTGAATTTATTGTATAGATTTAATAATTTAGCACTTATGTAATGCCTATCTGTATGTTCAATAAACAGTTACCCATATCTATATTGCAAATATATACGAGAATATCTGCAATTTTACAAATGAGATCTATTTTAAGCCTCGTGGCAATGATTTTGTTAGGTTCTTGAACTCTTGATGTTTGAGCTACAAAAAGCAATAATGGTTACAGCACATTTGAAAGCGTGATTTGATTATTCGATTCCCAATTAAGCACTCAGTTGCTGATCACACATGGCATTTCAATATCCACTGTAATTCATCCAGTAATTTTACTCATTGAATCATCAATAGGGCTTCAAATCTCAATTCCAATAATTCAATTATGTAATTAATTAAAAGCACATTATAATATAATCTACAAATGATGAAAGCCAATGAGTAATTAAACAGCAGATTGATTAGCTTGAAGAGTTTTCCTGAGAACTACATCATGATAACTTGGCATGAATAAACAGAGTAGGGCACAGTGGGTAATAAGGTTTCTATTCTAGGAAGCTAATGACCATAACTCACTGGTAGGGAGTCAGTGGAATTTGGTGTCACCAGAACTTGCAGAACATTGCTATCTTGTAGAATTGACACAACGATCTCTGTGTTCTTTTGTTGATTCTTCATTACCTGTTCTACAATGTCAGGCAATGTTAAAATGTGTGATTTCTGTGATTTCAGTCTTATATTCTGCTTTGAAAAAGGAGTCACAGCTTTCAGAGTCATCAGAGTGAATTCGTATGATGGCAGGACTGACTTTGATGCCACTACAGATGCCTAACAATATTTTCTATTTTCTCAACTGATTTTCATCATAGCCATGGATTCTTGACTCTGAAAGCTGTGACTTCATGTTCAAGGCAGAATATAAGACTGATGAGTTTTGATACAATCCCGGACCTTTGAAATCAACACTGCACGTGCTGACGCTCACCTGGCTTTTATCTCAGGTGTGACTACACCCTTGTAACAAGTTGTGAAATGTCTCATGAAAACAATGATAGTTTGTTAAACAACTTTTGTATTCTGAGACCAAAAATTAAGGTAAAAATATGCAGAGTTGGTGTGCTTATCCTAGAAACTTTAGCGTTGTATTCACTCACATTGAACACTACGTTTTAGAGTTAGAGCATAATTCAAAGGGGAGATTTTGTCTCAAACGAAATGTACATGAAAATTTAGTCTACTTACTTTCTACTAGCTACTTAGTACACATTCATTGATATTATTTCATTTCTCAAGGCTTTTCATTTCATATGTGTATACTGTCAGTCTAATACTAGTCAAACGCATGTAACCATATGTTCCACAAAAAGTAAAAAAGTAAAAAAGTCATCTCTTGTAATAAGTAGTATCAGTCTCTAAGTTGTAGCAAATTGCATCATTCATGTAAAGGAATTGCTTCTTGGTGGTTGTCATGGTGTACTATCTCATGATTTTGATAAGGGAGTGAGGGATGGAGAGGGTGATTAGTGAACCTACAGGTGTACACCAGCAGTTCAGCTCGGATCTGAACTTAATCACTAGATGGATGAGCTTCTGAAATTGGGTTGGTATGTTCATGCTTGTCTAATGATTGAAAGTCAGGAACTTGATGACTTATATGCAAAATCTGATCCGGGACAATATGGTGTTCAATGACATTGTACCCTATGAATGCATCATCTTGGATACTACTTCCTGTTTTGGGTAACTGATGAACCTTTCTTAGACTTCTTTCCTTGAGAAATGGGGCACGTTGGCTATATGTCATTTTGTCTAGTCTAGAAGGTTGTGTGGGAAGATGAGTCTTTCAATGTTTTGGAGGTTCTAGTATTGTTCCTTCTCTGCCAAACAGCTAAGACCAGTTTGTATGTACAAATATCTAGTTAAAATGGCTAATTTGATTCTCTTCCTACTAGTTATTGAGCAAATGGTCTTTCAATGTTTTTGAGGTTCTAGTTTTGTTCCTTTTCTGCCAGACAGTTAAGACCAGTTTGTATGCCTATCTACACAAATATCTAGTTAAAATGGCTAATTTGATTCTCTTCCTACTAGCTATTTCAGGATGACGAGTTAACACAATTCCTTCATATCTTTGAACAGTTCTGTCAAGTTGTGGACATGCTAATATTTCACAACATTCATGATGATGGAGTAGCCATTGCACGAACCTATCATAACACAATATTGTACCCAGTACCCTAACCCTTGTGCTGAACAGACCCTGCAAGACTTATAATTAACTGTGTTTCAACTGTTTGGGGATTATGTCTCCATCACATGCTGCTGTTCCGACATGCCTCAATTGAACATAATGCTGATTAATAAGCTGTGTTTGCAAACTTCTGCTGAAAAACATGATCCCTTCCATCTGTGAAGCTAAGAAGTAGCTCTGAAAAGCATTAGTTATGACCCGGTTCATTTCAGATGGTATGCTTGGAAGAAATGGAAAGCAATAAAAGAAAGGTTTATTCTGTTATTATGGTGTCTATTTGTAGAGGAGTTATTGGGTTGCAAATTGCTCATTTGTCTGTAGGTAGCATTTATTGGCCTATTGTTTCTGTTTTTTGAAGAATAGAAAGATAATCTTTATTTTATAACATTTTTTACTTGTAACTTAATGGAAATCTATCTCAACAATCAGCTTATACATTTAAAAGATCATATACCATTAAAAAATTTATTACCTCAGAGCCAAACATGTTGTACAATTCCATGACCATTTTATAGGAATTACAAATCTTTATCAAAGGAAGTTGATGGCATGTATGAGCTTTGAAAGACATAATACTTCTTGATACATGTTCTGTCATTATCTACAATCCAGACCCACACATTCACTTCCAATCCTGGTCAGGACGACATTAAAAGAAAAAAATACATAAGCATGGGATTTGGAAGTAAATTATTTTCTTATTGTGAATCCAAAGATCAACTGCAGCAAACTCTTAAGAACCAATGACATGTCAGTATGACTTTGAAAGAAATCAATTACTACATAAACATAGACAGGAACATATGAAAAGCAGGAACTCTTGTACACCGTGGAAGCTTGTTACCGTGACCTGTCTGCCTGTGAGGAATGGTGCCGCCATGTCGCCTGGTATTACCCACACCAGTTTGAAGACCTCCACCAGAGGTCCTCCCGAGTGGGTCCAACTCCTCCCGATAACTAGATTACCTCACACTTATTAGATAAGCACCGAACCAACACCATAGCCATGCTAAGCCTTTGTCTGCAGGCACTGTTCTAGCTAAGCTATTGTATGTGGGCACCGTTCCTGTCAGCCAAACTGTTCCTTCTGTCTTGAAGTCAATGGATCTGGGTTTACATTTGATAAGATAACATTCAATGGATCTCTGAGTTTACATTTGATAAAATAACATTCAATACCAATTTGTTGAATTTTGGTTCTAAACTTACCGTAATTTCTCTATTAATTCGACCCTAAAATTTTCAAAAGATTTTCAGAAAATGTCTATGGTTGAACTAATTTCACTTTTGGTGGCTCATTTGGTACTATGGATGAAATATTAGATAGATATCAGGAAGTTATATCATATATAATAAATACATAGCTTCCATAGATGACCACATGAAAATGTCATAGTGATCATAATGAATATACTGTTAATTGACACTGCAGCAGAGAACATTACACATTGCAATTATTAATTTTATTTTTGCAAATTAAGCCATTATTTTCAGCAGTGGTTGAATCACAGGAACATAAACTCTTGGCAGTTGGTTGAATTTTTAGAAGTAATTTGAATTTGTGACATCAGAATAATAGTATATGGTCGAATTATTGGAGATGTCGAATTAATAGAGAAATTACGGTATCATTAGTTTGATAATTTTTCATTCACATTTGATTTTGTGAGGTTTTTTTTTTAAATATTAAAAAAAATATTCTTTAGTTTCAATATATACATGTTCTTAATAGTATTGTCTTTATTTATTTAATCAGGTTATATAAACTCAGAAGTTTGTTTATCTTCCATATCTGAATAAAACCATTTAGACCAAGATCTAAGGTTTGTTCAATAGCTATATATGGAACGAAAAAAAATTATTTAAAAAAAATCCATTAACAGTAGGCGAAGGTTAAAAATAGGTCAAAAGCATTCTGAATAAAAGATGCTGTTTATTTGCAGTAATGCTTTACAAGTGATTGAGATAATTGAAGCTATCACTGAGTTTGCAGAGAGCACTGAAATATTAATGTCTTGCAAGATTGTTGCGGATGTTTACAGACAGTGTATCAGTCAGACAAGAGATTTCAGAATTAATCAGAGATTTGTACATACAATATTGATGTTTGGTCAATGTTAATCAAACTGGAATCGCTCTGTAATTGACTCCTGGAAACAAATGGGGCAAGATATTGTTTTGTCGTAGGGTTAACTAAATAATATATGATTTACTTTGAACTTGTAAATACTTTTATTGGGTTACAAACTGAATTTGATAAGAAATATAAATGAGCTTTGATAACAAAACCAATTCTTGGAAGATGATATCTCTTAATTAAAAAATATTTTTACATTGATGCCATGATGATGGTATATTTCTTAAAAGGGGTCGTATATGTATAACAATTATATGTAAGCACTATATGAAGCAATACAATAAAGTTCCATTATGACTTGTAATTTGCATGCATTGAATTTAGGACTATCGTTTTGATTTCATGGCATTTTTTTTTCTTGATCAATATCAATTAAACAGATTCATAATTTAAAAAATTTCTCATATTTTCAATTTCATTCAGTTTTATTTAACAAAATGTTTTTAACTGGTTAGCTAATTAATCATGATATTGATTGTCCCAGCACCAGAAATAAGCTCTATTTTACCGTAACCATTTGATTGGATATCAGAAGAGCTAGCATGCCGATATGCCTGGATATTCTCAAATTATGCCAATATGCCTGAATATTCTCAAATCATGCCAATATGCCAGCAAAACTTTCAAGTGCTTGTAGTAGAGAAACTTATGAAAGCTCTTAGCGTCCACGTGAACACATGACAACGATGTCTCGCTCACAAGCAGCGGCTGATCATGGGAAGTATGAACTTCCTGTAGTAAACTAATCACACATGGTCCCTGTATATAAAGCATACCTCATTGTTTCTAGAAAGTGCATGCGTCCTATCATATGTTTACTTGAACTTTGTACATTTAGGAATGAGCCGGCCCTTGCAGTTCTAAGTGTTTTAGTCTTTGCAATGAAAGTGGAACATTAGTTCAAGATGGCCCGTATTTGTCCGATGTCACCTGTCTTGTAGACCTTCTCTTCACTTTCAATATTATAATTATTATTACTTACTTTGGTGAAGAACAATAACTGTAATATGTTGAACACCTTATCATGGTAATTGAAGTGGAAGTTAAAGATGGCAGCCGTCTGTCCAAATATACCGGATGTGGTAGACTTGCTCTTTAATTTCACATATTTTGATTATGTTGATTATGTGATACTTCATTTATAAACCCTTTCTGTCTTGAACATTGAAGAGTGAGACAACCCTTGCAATATTATTCTAAGAGAGGTTATCTTTACAAAGGAAATAAAATGTTTAGGATGGCCGCTCTTCGTCCAAAATATGTCACCTCTTTGCTTGACTTAATTAGTCTTTCTAGATTTTATTACTGGTATACATGTTTTACTTTTCAAAGAAAGAAATGATAATTGAGAGACTATGAGACTTTGTTTGTGTGATTCAAACATGGCGTCAGAATGTTTTTCATCTTGAAGGAATGTGTCTTAAATGCTAATGGATTTGGATTCTATGCTTCCCTTATTTCATTTTGCTAGGAAAATCCTGGTTTTGCAACCTTTTAAATGTGATAAAGAAATCGAATGAATAGAGTTACCATATGTTGACATTTAATGGAATTAATACATTTGTGGTCTCTCAGGGAATTAAAAACTGTTAGTGTTGTGGTTTTCTTAATCTACAATAACCTTGAGAAACCAATGTGTTCTGTTTACGTAAGCAGAGAAGCAATTATGAAATTTTATTGTACATGTGAGAAGAATCCTATATCTCAGATAACCCTGGGGTCATGTTTCTTTGAAAACGGTTTAAATATGGAGGATTAGATTACATTCAGTATATGAATATTGGAAAAAAATATTGTACCTTCATCCAACTTTATCTCCCATTTATCTATTTCTCTGTATTCAGTCAGGTTTCCTGGGAAAGCATATATTGAAACTTCATGCTAATATTTTCATTAAATTATCCAAAATCCCTGCAAATTGCAAACCATTTTTATTGCTGTATTAATTAGGTGTAGGTTAAGAAGAATTTTACATATGTCAACTTTGCAAGTTTTGTTTCATGGTCATAGCATTAAATTCCTGCATTTGTAAGCATCAACATGGCTCTATGTAAAAAAATATTGAATTGACGAACAACCTCACATGTAAAAACAAATGAAACCTATATATATATATAAATTCACATGCTAAAATTGCAACTGTTACAGGGTCGAGGAGGCCTGGGCTCAATCTTCGTGTGGGCGTCGGGTAACGGCGGCAGAGACGGTGACAACTGCAACTGTGACGGGTACACCAACAGCATCTACACGCTGTCCATCAGCAGTGCCACAGAGAACGGCAAGGTGCCCTGGTACTCCGAGGCTTGCTCCTCCACCCTCGCTACCACCTACAGCAGCGGCTCCGGGGGAGAGAAGCAGATCGTAAGTTATGATGTAGTCTAATACCTATGATGGTTGTAGGTCAGCAATTGATATATTCTTACACCTAGTCTATTGATATATTCTTACATTTAGTCTATTGATATATGTTATAACAGCTTATCTTATATCCAGACTGTTGTAAATCAAGCATTAAATTAGAAGATATTATATGAGTGTCCATGACATACTATGTTTACGACACGAGTGGCTAAATATTAGTATTTCCTGAGCGAGAGCCGACCCGTAAAGATTGTGACGTCATAGGTGAACCGTGACGTCACAATAAAAAAGTGATATTTTGCCCTAGGGCAACATATGAAAAATATGAACCTCTGTATGACTGCCCTCGTAGGTAATAATAAAATCTAACAACAAGACTATTGTTAGTCAGTCTAACATCATGACTGAAGTTAGTCCTTACATAACCTCTCGAAAAGCAAGTCTAGATCTGAAGTGAACTACATCTAAAATAACCATTTATATGAGTCTCCTTACTTATAAATGAGATGTTTGTATTATGTAACCTTATTTATTTGATCTCTCTGCAGGTAACAACAGACCTGAGGAAGGGCTGCACAGAGAACCACACGGGAACATCGGCTAGTGCTCCCCTGGCAGCTGGTATCATAGCTCTAGCTCTACAAGCTAAGTAAGTAGTCTTGTACAACCTGTAATGTAGAGTACAGCAGAGTAGTTGCTGTCCTCTCATGCCAACAGCCGGATTCAGATGTTTGTCGAGACGTCAAATTTTTTTTACTTCTGTTTCATTCTGTGTTGTGTCCCTGTGCAAGGCACTTCATCCACATTGTACTCAGTCCACCTACTACCTGAAAACTGGATGCACCGACCTTCATGATCTTGTTTAGGCCTTGTTTGCTGCTTTTATATTACAAATCTTTCCAGCTACTGATGTAGGAAGTGTTTTGAGCAGGTTGTGAGTAGCTTGAAAAGTCGCCATATTTTTATCCTCCTTATCATTGTTGATATGGGACACGATATTTAAAAGGACATATTCAATATGGAAAAGGTTAAACATATCTACTTTCATATCGAAGATAGCTTATGAAGTTTCAGGCTACGTTGTCTTGTACAATCAATATTGGACATAATATTGTATCTAAATGACTTATCTCATATAGAAAAGGTTAAAGATATATAATTTAATATCTAAGAAAGTAATACTAGCTATTCACTTTCATTTCTCTAGGTTGCATTGATTTGATTAATGTGATAGTAAAATCAAATACTTCCGTAAATATATGAGTACTTAGGAAAGCGATTCATAATCATAGTTTTATATTTTGTTTAGAGAATGCTGTAACGTTTAATGTCAAGCACAATCATCTCTTATCATTTGTAAGCGAAAATGGAAGCTGCTGTTTCAAATTTAATATACCCTGATTATTTGGAAAACTTACTTTTAATTTGATGACAGTTTTATGGGATATAGGAATGTCTAAAGGACAGTTTTGAAGTTTTCATAATAAATCATGAAAAATCTGAACTTGAGTCAATTATATAAATTGTTCATTTATTATGATATGTGCTACATCGTCAATGCCCTCAACATATACTGCTTCATAACGTTGACTTTATGATGTTAAGATATTCATTATGTTCATGATCCTTTGGTGTTCATGATCCATTGTGTTCATGATCTTGTGATGTTCATTCTCTTAAATGATGATCATAATCTTAAATGATGATCATTATCTTAAATGATGATCATTATCTATGATGTTCATGAACTCATATGATGTTCATGAACTCATATGATGTTCATGATCTATGGTGTTCATGATTTCTTGATCACATGTTATGTTCATGATCTTAAATTATGATGTTCATGATCTTATCGTGTTCATGATCTATGATGTTCATGATATCATGATGTTATGATCTTAAATTATGATGTTCATGATCTTATGATGTTCATGTAATGTGTGAGGTATTAGAGCCGATAACTCTTTTAAAAAAAATATTTTGTATCTTGCCTACAGTCCTCTGATGACGTGGAGAGATATGCAACACTTAGTGGTGGAGACAGCAAAACCAGACAATCTCATAGCCAATGATTGGGTCGTAAACGGCATTGGCAAAAAAGGTAACGGATTTATTAAATAAGGACCATGCCATTTTTTTTAACCAAGAAGTTTCAAGGGCATCTCATGGTCGAATGATCTTATCTTTGATACAAAATTAGTAACTTGTGATTTTATAACTTACTTTTCACATCTTATTGCTCTGTTATTTTATCATGATTGATATATGGTCACAGGCCACATGGAAAATTATAATGAAAGGAAGAAAAACTCAGTTGTAAGCCCTGACTATGATTTACCAGTTTATATTCTGTTATATGAGCATTATTTCTTTCACCATTGAACACTTATTTATGGTGAAAGAAAGAAATACCACAAGAAATGTAAGCCCTGACTAGAATTGACCAGTCATATTTTGTTATATGAGCATTATTTCTTTCACCATTGAACACTATTTATGGTAAAAGAAAGAAATACCACAAGAGATGTAAGCCCTGACTATGATTTACAAGTTAAAATTCTTTTATGTGAGCCTTTTTTCTTCCACTGCCAGAACCAATGGGCACTACTTATGGTTAAAGAAAGAAACCTCCGAGAGTTGTAAGCTCTATAATGAATGGTTTTGTGTTTCAGTGAGCCACTCGTTTGGGTTTGGATTGATGGACGCCTTCGCGATGGTTCAACTTGCTCAGAACTGGACCACAGTGCCTGTACAACAGATCTGTGAGATCAGATCCAGTGTCTCCAACAGGTTCCACTCTTATTCTCTAATATCTATTGAATTCCTTGAGAAATTCAGGAAACTTTGATACATATTTTGTCCCTTTTCACCCAAAGAAAAAATGCATTCTGAAGAATTCAGAAATATTTGTGCACACATTTTGTCACTTATTTAGCCCTTGCTTTAGTAAGAAAAAAACATTTTAAAGAATACAGATTTGTTTGGGCCATATTTTGTCCCTTTGAACCCAAAGAAAAGAAACTCATTTTGAAGAATTCAAATTTTTTTTGTGCCATATTTTGTCCTTTTAAACCCAAAGAAAATATTAAGAAACTCATTTTGAAGAATTCAAATTTTTTTTGGGCCATATTTTGTCCCTTTGGACCCAAAGAAAAGAAACTCATTTTGAAGAATACAGATCTTTTGTGTGCCATATTTTGTCCTTTTGAACCCAAAGAAAAGAAACTCATTTTGAAGAATACAGATTTTTTGGGCCATATTTTGTCCCTTTGAACCCAAAGAAAAGAACTCATTTTGAAGAATTAACACATAGGGCAATATTTTCTCCATTTTTACCTGCAAGACACAAGACAGGAATTAAAGTTGCCTGATTTCAGGGGCAAAGTTGAGAACAGTCTTTCTTATTAATTCAAGGACAAGCTTTTTGTTAACAATTATCTAAAAAACCTCTAAAACAGCTTCAATAAAATATTTTAAGCAGAATATTGATGTTGATCAAAATGTTCTTAAATTTTAGGAAATAAGATAATTTAATTATGAAAATCTAAAGAATTAGCACCAAGGTTCATTTGTAGCTGCCAGGAGCATTAGCACAAGATACATGATGCATATGATACAGTTTGATATTTACGTGTGTTACTATCTGAAGAGAGGTTCTCAAAATGAGGGTTAAAAGAGGTAGTTCAGAGCAGATAAGAATACCAGACGACTTCATGATCAGTAGAAATGTTACTCCTTACTCCATGGTGACCACAAATGATATATCTATTGTAGACCTATTCCGATGAACGGCAAGATCACAGTTCCACTTATAACAGACGGATGTGTCGGCAACGTGAACCACGTCAAATACCTTGAACATGTTCAAGCTCGAATCACGATGTCGTCAAATCGTCGCGGAGAGGTTCAGATTTTTCTGACATCTCCGCAGGGTACAAAATCCACCCTACTCGCCAAAAGGACGAGGGATAGCTCACGCGAAGGGTTCAACAACTGGGCTTTTATGACCACACACAACTGGGGGGAGTTCGCAAACGGAACTTGGATACTTGAAATTGAAAATGGTGCAAGTTCGTGTAAGTAATGAATTTTGTGATCATGGACCAATTTTGAATTTGTAGCTGAGGTTTGGGCTGTTTGGCCTGATGGTATCGTAATTGTACTCATTATAGTGGAGTGAGTCATGTTGATTTGTTGTACATGTGCATGATATTCCGTCATGAATGTCTCAGTACTCTGGCTAGCTTGATATTGTACAAAGGGAAGTAACTCTAGTTACAGATTGTTCAAGTTAAAGGGAGTCCTGTAGACATCAGTTAGATCTTATTTGTACTGGTATGGAAATAATACACATTTTAGATGTGAGAAAAATGGCAGCTTTAGTTTCATAATTATATTATCAATAAGTTGTTAATTGGTTATTTATAAATAAAACTAGAAATAACGAAACCTTGAAAAATGTTTGTTTGAAAAAAGATATTTTGATCTGACACTAATAAAAATTGTTTACAATAAGATGTATTTTGAAAGTGATGGCATAGATAGAGAACAAAGATGTTTAGGGACAATGGCAAAAGAAAGTGATAGTGCATATTACTAAAATGAATTTGCTTGGCATGGCGTATTGCTTGAAGTATTGGACTCTGAACGCATGATGCATGTGCAGAACCAAGAGCATCCACATTACAGCCAGCTGAATACTCATCCACATTCTCTGTGATGTGGCTTCCTTCATCCACATCCACATCCACATTCACTCATTCCGCAGGCTAGGGAGATGAACTGATATTCCCCTTATGGATTTGATTCTCTTCTGCTGCGATCACAATAAGAATGCAGAATATTATATTACTGATTCAAAAATTTCAAAATCTGGGCTTACACAATGATGACACTTAATACTTACATTTACCTATTCATTGTAAATGTTTTCTTTGAAATAAGGTGCATTTGATCTAGTGTTATTTTTGCATTTCTACTTTCTTCTTGGTGAAGGTCATGACATTTTAAGAAATATCCAAGTCATCAAAATTTGCCTTATTCTTATTGCCAGTATTATTAAATTACTCTCTTTGTGAGAAAATTCAAATGAATTGCATTGGCTTATTCCCGGAAGTGACCATGATTACCTTTAACATCGTTGAAATAGAAATATACAGACACATACATAATGACATTACGAAGTCAGTTGGAGTTGTTGCAAAGTCCAATAACATAGAAAAATTGAAAATGGTATCATATCAAAGAAGTAATGAGATGATGAATACCCCAACATGGACACACACTAAAGCTTTCAAAGCTGCCAATATGAACTACTAACGCTCCTTGGCTGAGCAGTGATTGTTCTGTACATAGGGCGGCTTCTTGATGCTGATACTCTCAAACTCTTCCTTTATCCTGAATGGCCTACAATGCATGGAGTCTTACAGATCTTTACTTACCAAAGTATTTTATAAATTCTTTACCATTTCTGAGTGGAATCTTTTGAATCTTGAATCTATGTGGATTTTTTTTTAAAGAGAAGTAGATGAATTAGGTACCTTGAGATTTTCTATGCTGAGATAGTGGAACATATGTTAATAAAGGTGTTGAAGTACAAGAGAGATATTCCTGATCTTTGTGTATCATTTATATATAACTAACATGTGATTTAAAAATAAGTTGTCTTTGGGTTCCAATCTAAGGTCCAAGCCTATGGGTCCCTCCCACCTTTTCAATAGATGAACCCCCTTCGCAAAAATAATATAAAAAATAAAAAACAATAATCTAGATATATTGACGTATAATTTTATTTATAATTTAATAATCATTAGCTACCAAGGAGTTACTGTTATTGTATGATAGCTAGCATCCAATCAAGTCTGTCTCTGGTTATGTGCAACCTGTCATACCAAGCTTCATCTCTTCCATGTGATATATATCTCTCATCCAGCCTCTCTTCTTGAAATCTCACCACCCTACTGTCTCAGTTGACCTTCTTGCTTAGAGAACTTTAACCCTTAACCGGCTCTCTCAGAATTGAACGGTAAAGTAGGCCTTTGCATGGCGATTAGGGAGTGACCTTAGAATTACAGTCCTCTCAATGCTTTTTTGTTTCGGTTAACATTTAGCTTAGTGCAATTAACACTACAACTGTGAAAACTTGAACGACTTCCACATGGCAAGGCATAGTCATAAGTCTAGTTTGTAATTTGTTAATTTTTTTGATTATATATCAATACATGTAGTAAACAAATTGTACAACTCAAATCAAAGGTACTCTACAGTACAGTGCAGAAGGATAACCCAAAATTATGTGCAGTACCATCAAAAAAGCACTAAAGTGTTTTTAAAGATTTGGCACCAGAGTTAATGATATAAATAAGTACTAAGAAAGCCATGAATGCAGTATATTAACCTAAATTTTGTGCTAAGAGAACTTCATCAGAACTTTTTACCAATATAATAACCTTAATACCTACCACACAACCGTATTGTAATGTTAAGCATATGAATTAAGATAAACCTGAGTAAGGTTGTGTTTAAAAGTGAACATTAACAGTCCTGAAATAGTTTTGGTACAGGAACAGTCAAGGTCTGGTGCTTATATCGTTGAGCTGGTTATGGGTTAAATTGGCTAATGTTTGCATCGAGCAGTGAGAAGGTTAACTTTGGGTGCCTCAGCATGTTCTCTGCACTTCTTGTTATCAACCATAACGGTTCATATTTCCTGCATCAGTCTATCACTTTATAAACATTAGTTTGATATTTTATTTCCTTCAGGATGGTTATTTACTTTAAGCAATTAATCATTAAGATGATCAGTTTATCACACATTTTGTGGCCCAAACTCACCTTTCTTTCATAATTTTATTTTGACATCTGTACAAGGTAAAAGATTTGATTTTAAGTTGAAGCCTTCCATTTTTTTAATTCATAAGGCATTAATATTTGAAGAAGGTTGCTAAAAAGGACATTTGATTTATATGATCAGGTTTTAAATAAATGTTATTTGTGATTTTGAACATTTCTCAAAATATTTTTTGAACATTTTATATGATATCAGAACACTTTTGGTGTCAAATTTTGTTCATTTACTCCACTTCATTCTTAAGGGCACTTTCAGAATTGTTCAGATATTCATTCTTTCATTTTCATATTCATTGTTACTAACTTCTACGGAAACCAAGATGAAAAGTAACGTGATTAACACCATCAACCAAAATTTGTTTTGTCATAATAATTTTGTAACATTCATTAAAATTTTCATTTTGTTTTCTCTTCTGTATCATTTGGATTTTCTCCTGATTGCAAAGTCCAAAGTGTTTGGACTAGGAATAGATGAACTAGGTCTTTAGTGCATGTACCTGACTATATATATATATACTCTATATATACACCTATAGCACTGGGTATAGTCATGCATGCCAGAATAGTTTGCCATCACATCACTATATTAGCATGCAGAAAAAGATTGAGATAAATTATATCCAAGTGTTTTAATTTTTAAGAGGCATAAGATACATAGCCTCTCTATTATTTCCAAAAGAAATATCGTAATCTGAAGTTTCTTGGCATCTACACCATCTTGTATTAACCAATTAACTTCTCAAAAGAGGAAAGCATTGTAATTTTTATGAGATATAATTTAACGATTTTTAGATGAATATAATCATGTAATTATTTGAAGTGTTTTCCTGTTTCAATATGAAGGTCAACTAAATCAGTGTAGAATAGTAAAAGATGCTCTCTTTTGGGTTACTTACTTCAGCTTAAATCTCATGTAGAATGAGTGTAATTTGGTCATCAAGTTTTAAAGTTTTTCAGGAAAGTGTATTTTCTTCAAAAATTTCCTAAAATTATCAAAAGGATTCTTTCAGCAATGTGTTTTTAAAAGTCTTCTAAACGTTTTTTAAGAGATAATTTCAGCAGATTTAAAAGTTTACGGGAGTTAATTTATGAGGCAGCATATTTGTGAGTATACACTGATAAACAGGGTATTTGATCAAAAAGAGGCTGCATATTAAGAAATGATATAGCTGATTTCATTTTTTGAATTTGTAGTTTGGTTGTTGACCTTTGACCTTGAGTGTGGAATGTGTGGTGTGTGATAACTGCTAACCTCTGTTCTCCGTATTCATGGTATTGACCCTTTCTGTCTGTTTACAGTTCGAGCAGTTAAGTTACGGGATTGGGTGCTGGTTTTATACGGGACAGATAGGCACCCGTGGAAAAAACCACACCCGCCACCTCGAAACCCTAAAGCGATCACGCCTACTAGGCCTCCCATCTATGACCACAATAATCGCCCTTGGCATACCACCTATTCCTATCGCAATTACAACAAAAGACCCTCGACTCAAAAACCAAGGACTACCACATGGTCCAAACACCGTAAGAATTGGAGTGGTCAATTTAACCCTAAGAACTGGGACCAATTTGCTTATTCCCAGTCTTCAAAATCTTCGACCTATGCACATGACAAATCGAAACACTTCCATCACCAGTCACACATGTGTGTGTACGAAACTCTTGCCAAAAAGTCCAACATGTCCGCTATACAGTACATCAGGATGATCCGCCCTAACCTGACGGCAGGCAAGATTTCGTGTTGTGTACCTCTCAATTACCTATGTGGTTGTGGTAGATGTCCTTGGTTTGGCTGTGTTTTCATTGGATGTTGCTAACACATGCTGTTATTTCATTGGCTGAAATCCATGACTGCTACCTGTCCATTGGATATTTGATTTAGTTCATGGCACACCTCACTGTCCTGTGCTTAGCTGGTTCTGTTGAGGCTGCCGTTTGATTGGTCAAGAATATTTCCCAGCATGCTCCCTCCCTGTGTTGTCAACCAATCAATAGGCTTCACATGCATGATGTTATTTGTGCAGCATGTGTGTTTCTCATATTTAATGCATCATCTAACCTCTAAATATCAACTTTCAGGTGAAATACCATTCTTTACAACAGGCATGATCTAAGAAATACCTGCTCAACCACTTTAATCATGGATTATCATAAGCTGTGATCAAGTTTGACCCAAAACTCTCTGATACTATCTTGTTTTGGCTTGTCAATCCCTACTTTCTGACCAACTAAAAACCCTTTTTGCTTGTCCAGCTAACTTCTCTGGAATATGCCTTCAGTTCACCTCAAATATTACAGACTACTCGGAGCTTTTCTTTATCATATTTACGTACAGGCAGGAAAAGTGGTCATATTGTTAAGAAATCACAAATGTATTTAATAATTTATGTGAATTGTTAATTCATAATGAATTTATTATTTACACAAGGTGTGTATTTGGAATAGTACATTAAAGGGGCAGTAGCACGTTTTTAGGGGGAATATAAGGTGATGTCAGGAAAATGAAAATTAATGGTTCCAATTGAAAGACAATGTGTTTAAACTAAATGGAGCAGTAATAATTCAATTATATAATATAAAATTTAGCCATGCGATTCCTTTTTCTTACACAAAATGAATTAAAGGTGTTCACAAAAAATGGCCGCCAGTGGATTTTATGTGAATTTTCATTCTTTGTCCTCTGATTGTGGATGATTGGTTTGTGTAATGAGATTTTTGTCACTGTCAAAATAATACATTTAGCATTAAATTACAATTATCAGTGAACAAAATAGATGTAAAATTCTCAAAAAAACGTGCTACTGCCCCTTTAATCTCTCATTTGTAAGGAAATAGTTTGCAAAAGCTTATATATCGGAAAAAGAATTCTCTAAAGAGAGGCAAATCAATTCAAAGATGTTTTATTTGTAATGAAGGTTTTTTCTGACAGGAAATAATTCATTCGTCAAGTTGATCCATGAATTAAATTATCTCAATTGTAACATTACTGTAGCAATGGCAGAAAAGTTTCTATTTTGGGGGAAATGTTAGTTGATATTTGATATCATCTTGTGAGTGTTAAATGTTGCATGACCGTTGAATTTCAAGGCAAGGGGGGTGATATTTCATTTTCCACAATGGCCTCTGAAAAGAGTGAGCAACTTACAAAAATTGTAGGATGTATATCATTAGCAATTTGCATTTGGTCTACTTTGAGAAATTTATGAAAATCAACATTTTGTTAAATTCTTTACTATTGAAGCTCTTGAAGCTCTTGAAGCTCTTGAAGCTCTTGAAGCTCTTAATTGTGGAATTGTAATAAAAATTTATTTCTAGAAGCGGGTAAATACCAAAGAGTGTTTTGATAACTTGCACTGAATTTTGAAAATGTGCTGATTAAGGTATTTATATACTCCATCAATCAACCCCTTGGTATCCTTGCGTAAAGTGTGTCAAATCTAAGTCTGTGCATGGCTTTGATTTCTAACAAAACTTTGCATCTGAGAAATTCATTTGCACTAAACAGTTACTGTCGAGAACTCTAGATCTTCAATAGATATCTTGTTTAGAGATAGTATCATATCAAATCATCTTGAATCATTTCAAATCATCTCAAATTATTTCAAATTTGTTGAATCTGATAAATCAGTCAAATCATACAAAATCATAGAATCAGATGAAATTTTGAAAATCATTTCCAACCATTTCTGTTCATTTCAAATCATTCATGTCATATCAAATCATAATATTTAATCATAAGTTATTTTGAATAAATCAAATCATATAATTATTTCAAACCACTCACATTCATCACATCATCTCATGTGTTACTTGTTCATTCCACCATTCATTCAAGTTGTCATTCATTCCTTTGCAATCACACTGTTAGTTGAAGTTAGCTCACTTGTCACTTCAAATGAAGACTTAAACCTTCATGTAGTATTGTCAACTGTTTAGGTATTTCTTTTCCCTTCAAGAAATCTTTAAGATGAATGACAAAGAAATGAATAAGTTAAATTTTCATTCGAGTAAAACTTATCTAGTTCATGAAAGTAATATTTCTCAAATGATTATCTATTATCTATAAGTTTAAGCAAGGAGAAAGATTCTGAGCATTTCTGAGGATGAAATAGATAAGTTTCTTGCAAAGTGAATAGTTTTTCCTAAAAAAATCGATTCTAAGGACAAAAAATCAAAAGTAAATTCTACTATAATCAAGCTGTTTAATTTGATAAATCACTTTGGTCATGCTTGGGTGAATTTACAATTCTTGTTGATTGTTATATATTTATGAATAAAAAAATGTGATTTTGGCTTGCATGTCTGGCCAGTGCATGACGAAAGCCGCGAGATTAACAATAATAATAATAATTGCAGTCTCACAAAAAGCACAGCTTCTGCTTAACCATATATACTACATGTTTCAATAACCTGCACAAACCAAAATGCAGAAGGGGTACTCACTTATAAGTTAAAATACTGTTTTCAGATACAAGATATTTTTTGTACCTTTGTTGTTTGCTGTTTAAAATTCAAACCAAATTTTGATGTGCTTTTGATGTTTAATTTTGTTGTATTTTGCCAACATTAAAATTTTAAAAATAATTTGGTTTATGATTACCACTGTTTTTACTTTCATTTAATTTGATTCAATCCTATTTAAATTTGGCAATTTTGTTAATTATTTCCACAAGTATTTTTTTTAATGCTTTAAATATATACATATTTTTTAGCTTATCAGGCCTTATGGGTCAGATGAGTTTATAGCTTGGACTCTTGTCATCCACATTTGTAAATTTGTTCTCAAATTTTAGTATTGCAGGCATTTTATTAAAAAAATCTTTAATGATTCAAAACGAATGATCATTGGAAGTGTAATTTTCAGAGTAACATCATGGTATGGCATCTGTGGAATTGCCTATGAATCTCTTCTCAAAACGTTTTTTTAAATTTCACCTTTTGATTAAAGCAAAAAGAAAATCCAATTTTGTACCATGCTGTACCATGGTAGTATTGATCTATCACATTTATAAACTTGGTCACTTTGGAGAGTTTTTTATATTTATTGCAATCATTTTTGAAATATATGCGTCGGTTATGTTCATCTCTTCAAGTTTAAGCGAAGCTTGATTGAAATTACCTAATTTTAATATCACAGATATCCGGCGAACCTGTAACAATATTGATGATCAATAGATCATAACAAAGCCTGATGAGATACAGAGCCAATGGCTGTTCTACAAATTATGTTATTTTAATTGAAAAACATCAGTTTTTATTAGTTGGATTAATCTGAGTTGTTACCCCTCTGCATGAAACTCACCCCAAGTAACACTATTTGTGAATTACCCATTACTTACTATCTACCAAAACCACAAGAATATTTCGAGAGCAAGAAAATAGAAAAAAATGTTAAATGCTCCAAGATGGAGCGAGGTAAGTTGTCGTTGGTTACCAGAGTATGTGAGACTGCCAACTGGTTAGTAATTGGCTGGTTTTGTCATGCATTGGTTAAGATTTTGAAGATGTTTGTTTTTTCAATTGTCAAATATTCATGTATTTATTTTCCATTGCTTGTAAAATAATCTCATTTTCATGATTTTCTATTCAAATAAATACCATGCGGTTATCGTTTTAAAATAATTCAGAAATATATTTTGATTTGAGAAAATATATAATTACAGAATTAACAAAAAAAATTGAGGAATATTTGTTGTAAACAAAATCATAACCGGAAATTATAAAGTTTAAAATTGGACTGTCAATGACATCAAAGATTAAAATTCTTCTGAAAACAAGTTGAAATATAGTTATTCTTAGATCTCCTTCGGAAAAATATTCATTTTGTTCTATTTTTGTCCACAGCGGAACTGAAAGAATGGACGCTGGTAGTAACTGGCACAGGGGCTCATCCGCTGAAGAAGAACATTACACCTTACCCGACTAACGAGCCTCCGTTTACCTGTGCGGGGATCACATCTCACGGCATCTGTATAGGTGTGTCTTTAATACCTTGTCTCGTTCTTGCATTACTCTGCAGCAGTTTCCACATTCCAGGGCTCTCATGACATTGACTTCTTCTTTATCCTCTTTATTCTCATTGTCCGCATAAATCCTAAAGTATTCTAAATTTTGGCATAGAATACCAAATCGGTTTTCAATTGACATAGAATACTACAATCTTTATTTCGTTTTCAGAGAGAATCCTAAAATCTATAGTTTGTTTTGATATGGTATCCAAAAATGAATTGTTTACAAATTGGTTTATTGTTAATCCAAAAATAGTTGATATTGACATAAAATCAGTTTAATTTTGACATATTTTCTCATTATCTGTTACACTTTTTATGTTATAAGCAACACTATTTTCAACTCTTATTTACATAGAATCCTAAAATAAACATTATATTTTCATTGTTATCATTTTTTTTAATGGTATCTTTAAATCATTATTTTGTTTTCAACATGAAATTTGGTCATTTGTATCGTTATTTTGATTTTAAAATCCCTTGTTTTAACATGAGTCAAGATTCGAACCTTTATTCTGCTGTATACTCATTCGTGTACACAAACCTATTATGTTCCCATTTTTGTCGAAAGTCCCAAGATCCATGTTTTGTACTTTCACAAGTCCCATCTTGTATATATGTTAAAGATGGTTTTTTTGTGAAAAATTAATCACAAGATTTCCACCCCGTTCAGAGAAAGTTCTTCTTTGATGATCATTGAGTTTTTCGGTTACTTTAGTTTGTTTTCAAAGAGCAGATGAAAAAATAAAGAATAAATATCAAACTGAGTGTCATTGGATTTCAATGTGATTGAATTCAAGAAAAAAAGCAAAAATAATAACAAAATGGGCATAAAGATTTCACATAAAAGGATATCAAAAATCAGAAATTAATAATAGGCGAATGTTAAGAATAAGTGATGTCGATACGAAATTAAGAAAATTATTTTGTTTTATTGATAACACTCTTGTCTAATTCAAAATTGAAAGACATTATGTTGCATTATTTTACTTGAACGGGTAGAAGTATGATGAATATTTTTCTCTGCTGAATACAAAAGGAGATAAAATCCTTAAGCATTACAGGTAAAAAAATTGCAGGGTTGAATTTCAAAATGGCCATAATTTTGCCAATTACTTTGTATATATTTGTCTTTGTTGATGTTTTTTGTTGTTCGACTACAGGAATGATCCCTTCCTTTTGTCTTCAGTTTACCTCGACTTGTTATGTTGTTATTTGTCTTGTTACTCGTCATGATATTATCGCAAGCCTTAACTACTGGTAGCTATATCCCTGTGTCTTTGACATTAAAGGGACCAAACTTTGTCACAATAGATCTATGAATCAACTCTTAGATATTTATTTTGATATTTCTGTTTATCTGTTCCATATAGATGAAACATGATCAGTGTTTGCATGCATCGTTCGAAATTCTCAATTGCCACATCTTAGACATTTATTTTGATATTTTTGTTCCATATCTAGATGAAACCTTGATCAGTGTTTGCATGCATTGTTCGAAATTCTCAATTGCCACATCTTAGATATTTATTTTGATATTTTTGTATATCTGTTCCATATAGATGAAACATTTATCAGTGTTTGCATGCATCGTTCGAAATTCTCAATTGCCACATCTTAGATATTTATTTTGATATTTTTATCCCCCGCAACAACGAAGTTGCGGGGGGTATTAAAATGGGTACCGTCCGTCCGTCCGTCCGTCCGTCCGTCCGTCCGTCCGTCCGTTACACTTTGTGTCCGGCTCATAACTTTCTAACTAATCAACCATTTCAATTCAAATTCGTCATGGACATGAAGAAACATGTAATAATGTGTCATGAGAAACAATTTTATGAAAATCTACATAAAATATTAGGATTTTTGAGAAAAAGTGGTAAATTTTGTAAGAATTTTTTTACAAGTCCCGTCCGGCTCACAACTTCTAAACTAATCATCACATATTGATAAAATTTGATATGAAGATACATAATCATCTGAAGGTGTGTCATGAAGATCAATTTTGAAAATATTTTTATAAAATTTTGCCTTTTTTGGCAAAAAATGAGGACTCTGTTTGGAAAACTGTTACAAGTCCTGTCCGGCTCATAACTTCTAAACTAATGATCACATATTGATAAAATTTGATATGAAGATACATAATCATCTGAAGGTGTGTCATGAAGATCAATTTTGAGAATATTTTTATAAAATTTTGCCTTTTTTGGCAAAAAATGAGGACTCTGTTGGAAAACTGTTACAAGTCCTGTCCGGCTCATAACTTCTAAACTAATCATCACATATTGATAAAATTTGATACGAAGATACATAATCATCTGAAGGTGTGTCATGAAGATCAATTTTGAAAATATTTTTATAAAATTTTGCCTTTTTTGGCAAAAAATGAGGACTCTGTTGGAAAACTGTTACAAGTCCTGTCCGGCTCATAACTTCTAAACTAATGATCACATTTTGATAAAATTTGATATGGAGATACATAATCATCTGAAGGTGTGTCATGAAGATCAATTTGAAAATATTTTTATAAAATTTTGCCTTTTTTTGGCAAAAAATGAGGACTCTGTTGGAAAACTGTTACAAATCCTGTCCGGCTCATAACTTCTAAACTAATGATCACATTTTGATAAAATTTGATATGAAGATACATAATCATCTGAAGGTGTGTCATGAAGATCAATTTTGAAAATATTTTTATAAAATTTTGCCTTTTTTGGCAAAAAATGAGGACTCTGTTGGAAAACTGTTACAAGTCCTGTCCGGCTCATAACTTCTAAACTAATGATCACATTTTGATAAAATTTGATATGGAGATACATAATCATCTGAAGGTGTGTCATGAAGAACAATTTTGAAAATATTTTTATAAAATTTTGCCTTTTATGGCAAAAAATGAGGACTCTGTTGGAAAACTGTTACAAATCCCGTCCGGCTCACAACTCTAAACTAATCATCACATATTGATAAAATTTGATATGAAGATACATAATCATCTGAAGGTGTGTCAAGAAGATCAATTTTGAAAATATTTTTATAAAATTTTGCCTTTTATGGCAAAAAATGAGGACTCTGTTGGAAAACTGTTACAAGTCCTGTCTGGCTCATAACCTCTTAACTAATCATTGCATATTGACCAAATTTGATATGGAGATATATAATCATCTGAAGGTGTGTCATGAAGAATAATTTTGAAAATATTTTGAGAAAATTTTGCCTTTTTTGGCAAAAAATTAGGACTCTGTTGGAAAACTGTTACAAGTCCTGTCCGGCTCATAACTTCTAAACTAATCATCACAAATTGATAAAATTTGATATGGAGATACATAATCATATGAAGGTGTATCATGGAGAACAATTTTGAAAATATTTTTATAAAATTTTGCCTTTTTTGGCAAAAAATGAGGACTCTGTTGGAAATCTGTTACAATTAAGTCCTGTCTTTCTCACAACTAAACTAATCATCACATTTTAATCAAATTTGTTATGGAGATACAAAATCATATGTTGGTGTGTCATGAAGAACAGCTTTGAAAATATGTTTGTTTAAATATGATCAAATTGATCTTGGAGATACAAATACATAATACATAAATTCATTCGTTTGATTTTAATTTTGTCAGTTAAGTCGAATTATGCAGTGAACATAAAGTTGGTATGATTTATTTTTTTTATTAGAATAGTTTCTTTCATATCCTGGAAATTTTTTGTTATTTTGTGCGACATAAATTAATCAGCAATATGATAAGGAAAACCTATACATATTGTGCAATTTGCGGGGGATATAGCTCGACCATGTCAGCTGCTTGTTGTAACTGTTTTGTAGACGGACATATTGATGAATCACTGACCACTGTTTGCATGCATCAAAATTCTCAAATGCTCCTTCCCCTGTGTGCCAAAATGTTGACTATGTTACCTTTGTACATCTGTCTGTGTAGATTCAGGATTTTGTTAAACCATGTACCATCTGCCTAAGTGAGTTCGCTTGAAACTTCTCAATGCAAGATTGTATATAAATATCTTCAAATTATGCAATTGTTGGTTTGATATAGGGCAGATTCATTTTTGAGATTCTGTTTGAACATATGTAGCACATATCAAAAAACATTTTTTTTTGCAGGACCTTTTTGCAAGTTACAAAAATGTTAATAAATTAAAAAGATGTGATTTATTTACATTTCATTTTCCTAATAAAATATTCAGTTTATATTCTGTTTGATAATATCTAGCACATATCAAAAAAAATCTTTTGCAGGACCTTTTTGCAAGTTACAAAAATGTTAATAAATTAAAATGATTTGATTAATTTAAATTTCATTTTCCTAATAAAATATTTTGTAGTGACTCTAACAGATATAAAATGAGAAAGCACTAACAAATTCTCTGATAGATTTAGAGATATAGTTGTACATTTATGGTAGTTTAACTTAGGAAATTTTCTAAAGATTTGTTAAGAACCGTTTTACTTCCTGATTCTCATATTGAGAAGAAAATGAAAAATGAGACTTTTTAAAATGTAGTATTGCTAGGCATTATGGACAATGATTACCATTTTGTTTCATTATTTCATAATCTAGAGAAAAGTAATTGGCTCAAGTATCCATTTGTAAGTTTGTACAGTACGTTAATTACCAAGTAACATGTGTACATATTGGGAGAGTAATAATTTATTTTGTACTACATGTTTTGTTTGTCTCATACTTTTATAATATCATGATGAAATATTTAAAAGATAAGAATTTGAAACGTTTGATCAAATTAGAAACATTTGCAATTTTTATTTCTATCAATGGGACTTCATTTCATTGTACTTTACGCATGATAAATGAATTTTTCGTTCAACAGAAATTTTAAATTCTTCATTTCTTATGTTTATTTTTGTTTATGTACATTTCATTTGTACAAAAGTCGCCACATTCATTGTGTAAATTGTGATTGTTTGTACCATTTTTACACAGAGATGTACATTTTATTGATTCTTATTACGAAGATATCGAGTTTACAACTCTGAATGGAATAAATGATTTGTACATACGGTCACGCTGCCTTTTCTTTTGCATGCAGTTGTTGTTTGCCATTTGAATTGCTACACCAAATTTCATTTTATGCTTTGGTTTCAAAAGTTTGTAAGAGCTCAATGGTTCAAATCACACTTGAAGGTACTCACTTGAAGGTAACTGCTAAATAGGTTGATTATGGAAGGAAGGACAAACTTCAAGAGAAACGTTAATAAATTAATCATTTTATAAGTCAAACTAAGTTTGTGTGCTTTTGTAATGTAATGCAGATTTAATGCTCTTTAATTGCATGCAAAAGCTAAGAATCGTCAATTGCTTTTTAATATTGAAGTGTTTTATATCGGGCATATATTTTTCAAGAAGATGAAGTTTCTGAAAAGTCTTCATGCCTTCAGCACAAAGTAGATTCTAACATCTTATGTCAGGCTTCCAACAGATATTCCCATCTACCAAGAAGAGAATAATACTTAACGTGAAGCATAGCAATTATGACATTATTGTTAGTTGATGGTAAAAGAAACATCTTATTACATAACAAAACAAGATTTTATGGCTGCTTAAATGGAAAAAAGTTTTAGAACTCCGAAATGACACACACACCCACACTCACCCATCGAGTTTAAAAACTATTTACAATTGCACACCTCGCCGCTACTGGCTGAAATATTGCCCAAGCGGCGTTAAGCGTTAACTCACTCCTCACAGTTGCCTGCACACACTCAAAGTGATTATTGCAAACCATTATGACACACATATTACAATAGGGAATTCATATACATGGACAAATATATGGAACAGAAACTTTGAAAAAGAAGACTTGTGATTTTGTAAAATGTAAATGTAGACATGATGAAACCAAATTTCCTTTTCTGACAATGCAATAATGTTATCTTTATGATCATTTAGATAGTTGGTTTACAGATGCAATGTAAATTTCTTACCTTTGCTCTCATTTAAAGGATGAAAATTATTTCCAACAACATAAGAACAAGTCCTTACATTCTACTTCAAATAATGTTGAAAGGTGATGTTCATATCATAGAGATATTCACAAACTTTAATATATGAGCTAAGTTTCCATGTGAAAGGTTTATTAGAAAGGTTGAAACTTCTTGAAGTGAAGGCTTTGACAACAGCATAAGAAAAAAATCCTTAAAATCTACTCTGATGTGCATATCACAAAGATATTCATAAACTTTAATATGAGCTAAGTTTTCCATGTAAATGGTTCATTAGAAAGGTTTAAATTTCTCTAAGTGAAGACTTTCACAACAGCATAAGAAAAAATCCTTAAAATCTACTCCATAAATGTAAGAGGTTGATCTGCATATCACAAAGATATTCATAAACATTGATATGAGCTAGTTTTCAGCTTCAAAGGTTTACTAGAAAAAGATATTCCCTATGGGCACAATGGGTGAGTTGGCTTGTTTTCTGCATTCACTAACACATGGGATATCACAAGCTTGCCCAAGTCTATAAAGCATGATCCACTGAAAAACAAATGTCCCCAAATTCTAATTAACAACTCTTGCCCATAGCAAAACACACTGCACAATGCTTAATTAACTTGCTTGTTAAAATTAACATGTATGGCATATCATATGATTGCAAAATGCAAGATTATCCAAATAATGCTTGCAATATTTGTGCTTGAATGCTATTTGAAAAATAAATATTTGTGTAATTTTAAAAAATATTTTGATTTAATAAATGCATGTTTGCATGAATTGCTTTGTTTAGTGCATCACTGACTAACGATTATGCTTATAAATGCTCTAGTTGCTTCAAGCGAAGGCAAGGTGACTCTTTATCCATTACTTCCTCTCTTATTTTCTGAAAAGCACTCGTGGTTCAATTTTGATATTTCCAGAAATAGTTGTTCATCTGAAAAATTGTCCAAAAACATTGGAAGATTATTTCATATTTAGATCATTACTTCATCCCAAGGAGATTTTATGTTATTGTTGTTTGAGTTGTTATATTTTTAGGTGAAAATATTGATGATTTTTTGTGTGTAAAAGCCCTACAAGTTTATATCAATAAAATATATGTAGGTCTTCATCAATAAAATAAGAATAAATAAAAAAATTCTATATGAACTTTTATATTTTTACATTAGAATAGGATGTTATTCAATAAGTTGAAATTTTGACTGTTGCTTGTAATATTTTGAATCAAGAACAATCAAATGTAAATGTGTCTTTTAAACAAGTCGAAGTATGCTATAAAAATTAAGTCAAATTAATTCAATGATCATAGAATTGTGATCTATAGATTGTTATTTTCTATCAAAAAAACCCATAAATCTTTGATTTTAAATCTAAGGTAAATGAAATATATTTAATCAAGAATTCTTGACAGTCTAATAATTCTAGAAGACCAATATCTTGCCAAAATGTTAGACTAGGTCAGTTTTCTAAATACATTTCCTGCTGTATGGTCAAAGTTGACGGTATCTATAACTAGAAATGTGTGTTGATGTGTGTCCATGTTGATATTCCATGAGTAGAGTGTGTGTTATGTCAGTTATTACCTGGTGATGCCAGTAGCTATGTTATAGATAATTGGTTGGTGTTGAGGTTCATGTCTTGATGACCAATAGAAGACTGTTACTCATTGTGTATATTAGCATCATGAGCCTGGCATAATGCTCAATGGTATAAGCATATAGCATGTGTTCTGAATTAGTTTAAGAAACTTTATTGTTCTAGTTCATGAAATATTGGTTTAGGCATACAGATTTGTGTTTTAAATTTTGTTTGCAATATATAAGAAGTATGAAATACCTACCATGAATAGTTTTATCAAATCAACCCTCTTCATAGAAATTATTCTGTGATTCCTCTCCACCTGGTCTGATCATGGTTTGTATAGACACATGTTCTGTACTTTATCATTCGAAGGCTTCAAAACAAGAGCTTTTGGTATGTAAAGTTATATGCATAAAGATAGGTCATGGAAACAAAGATTCTGAATGTATAAAAATGACCATCTTTTTGAAAGATGTAAATTGACTAGTTTGCTAACTCATGGGAGTGAACCATAATCAGACTGTGTGAAGATGATACTTAAGTAACCAGGTGAAGGCAAAATACTGTATATTTTGTTTAAAGAGAGTCTATTTTAATCATACCTCATTTTAGATTTATAAGAAAAGGATATTGTTGCCTATGGAAATTAAATATCCTTTTTTCATTGTTTCATAGGTCATGTACGTTTTATGTACTTTCAATTTCATTGTCATTATAAAAAAAAAGTCATTTGTCGTTAATGTTGAAGAATTCCAAATGCTTACCTCGCTAAAACCATTCCATTCGTCATTTTCAACCTTCTCACTTTAAATAAACTCCACATTTACAACAAAACTTAACATCTTTAAAGGTATACGATCTTCTAACTCTCCTCCTTTATTTCAGAGTGCAAGCCAGGATACTTCAAGATGCAGGACACCTGTGTGGCCCACTGTCCCCAGCACTATTACGGGAGCGTGGAGGCGGTGCACGTAGCGGTGCCCCACCGTCGCAACACCAGCAAACCCCTGATGCGACCCCAGGGGGTATGTAAACCCTGCCACCAGTCATGTCTCACTTGCAGGGGGGCACTACCCGACGATTGCTTCCAGTGTAATAATGGGTACGAGCGAAAAAGTGATTTATGTGACAAGAAAATGATTTGGGACTTCTTGGATCCGGATGTGATGAAACATTTAGCCTGGGCAATAATTCTTTGTATTGGCGGGATTTTATTGTTTTCTGTCGTCTTTGGAATCTTGCAGGCTAGAGACCAAAGTAAGTTATGCTGGAGGGTAAAACGTTATTATGTCCCCGATTTCTCAAAAGGGAGATACAATGGTGTATCTTCAGACTTTTCAGGGGAAGATGTGGAAAACAATGGAGACTGCCCACGGACAGTGCGTATAATTCAGCAGCAACACCAGCAGCCAAAAGCTTGATAATATCTGTGTATCTAATTAACCAAATATATTGTGTGAGTGCCAGCAATCATGTTCATGTAAGGAGATGTCCGTAAGCTACTACAGAACCGTTGCACAGAATCTAACGCAGACGTTTTGAAGGTTTAGACAACCAACTTGATAAAATCACAATGAATTAAGGTTCCCGATCTCCATCCAGACTGACATGGCAGATTTGTGTATAGTCATACAACTACAAATCTACAGCTTATTCAGCTTCAAGAGGTCAAATCTTGTGGATCAAATCTAGATCTAACACAGTCCTTGCTTTAGACAACTTTAATCAATGCAATATGACGCTAATGCAATTTGGAAATCGCACAATATCATACTGTTGTCAGATGTAAAATTGTTATTTGATATTGTTTTGGAAATTAAGGTTTATTTAGAAATGTCAATGTAACAATTTTCATGAAAATTGACAATAGTCCACCAATTAAGATTCTTCAAGACAATATTGTATACTTTTGCAAGAATTTGATGCTTTTGTTTCCTTTATCATAAATAACTGTTATAGACCAAAGTACTTTATCAGTATCATTATGCAACAAACTTTTATCAAACTATATAACTTTTATGTAATATAATTATTGCTTTTGATAATATGTGCATTATTGATTGTCTTTTAAAATGATGCATGTCACAATTAATTACCAATTCTTCAATTAATGTGGTATTTTGCAAGACGATGTGAAGCAAATATGGTGTTTGGTAAAATATCATGTATATTGCATTCAATAATTAGTTCTATAATGATATTCTGAATGAACCTTGATAGATACATGTAACCAAGATGGAAATAAGAAAAAAAAAATCACATCTTTCATACAAACCATTCATTTAGCCATTGTTCAATGAATATACAAGGCTGTCTTGCTAGAAATGAGTATATCCAATATGAAACCTGGAATATTCTTATATAATCTTCATAATCTGTTGTTCAACTCTTTCTTGCAAGATATGACTTTCCAATATGGTATTTGGATAAAACTTAAATCATATCTTACAAAAGGCTTAGGTTACTAATTGTTCATCTCTGTATTAAAATTTTCAGTGAAATTGAAATTCAATCTTGTGTATCCAATATGCCATTTGAAAATGTATCCTACAAAAGGCATGTCATTACCAGTTGTTCAGCTCTATCTTGCAAGATATGAGTGTAGCTATGTTGATATTTGGTACCTCTTGAATCATAAGCATGATAGCTATCATCCCTGTAAATCTGCTAGACAATCAGTATGCTCAAGTGTATCTGTGTCAGGTAGTTTTTGATTGAACACATCTCTGTTACTGTCAAACCTATTGGAGTCCAAACAAAATCAGCTACAAGACATATCCGTTTGTCCCATTCTCTAACCAGCTCTGAAGAACATATAGGAAAAGACCATATTGGCTTGTCCTTGTGTTCATGGAATGTACCGTATTGGAGGACAAACTTTAAAGTTGTTTCTTTCAATAACTTTTTTTTCTGAAAGTTAATGGACCAATATTTCTTAAGTAAATGAAATTGTATTTCTGAATGTTAAAGAGTCAAGTTTTTGGAAAACGATAAGAAAGTTTTTTTACAAATATCAATACATTGATGTAGAATCAATTTAATTCAAATGATGTTCTTTTGATTTTATGTTTTTTTTAAAAAGACTATCCAAAACCTGAACACATCTTGTCTAAGGGTATGAACGTTACGCTCACTTCAGATAAGTGGAGTCAGCGTAACGTTCGTACCCTGAGACAGGGTGACCTGAACATTGAAAATTGTTTTCTTGTTGGTCTCAATTTGAAAAGGTCACAAAAACCTCGATTCATTCTGTAATTCTGCATCAAACTATGCATTGATATGACAAATTGCTCTTCCGAGATGAATGAAATCATCACTACCGTTTGGAGTAATGTCCCTTGTTATGATGAATGTTACTGAGAGTGTACAAAGATCAGTATTGTGAACTGGGACATTGTTAATAGTTGACAGAACTATAATCAAAATCAGTGTAAATCTTGCAAATCATTTACCCAGTATTCATCAGTTTAACATGGTCAGTGGGGACAGTCAACACTTTCAAATCATTTTTCCAAAGGCCCCAGAAACATGGCTTTCCTAACATTTAGAAGTTACATGGATCAGTTTAATAACGATCAAATCCATTTTTTAAAGATAGAGTTGTGTTGATAATCGATTTGAGCGAACAGTTCTCCAAGAATAGAAATCTTGAAGTATGATTTCATAAATAGTCCTTTTAACAACTCTCAAGCATGCAGTGATAGAAATATCAAAGAAAATGATTTTCCGGAGTGTTGACGCGTCCCCAATCATCTCACAATCACGCTGGAGGGAGCCATGCTGTCAATGAACATGGTTCTACAGCTCCTTCTGGAGTAACTACATCATTCAATGGGCCTTATTTGTATGTCATTGTTTATATAACCATCACGTATACATGTAGCACAGTGCTGATCTCCTTCGATCAGCTACCGGTGCAGTCAATACAATGGTTACCCATGTCTTTTATACTTTTTTAGTTGATATTTATTTTGAAAGTTAATGAAGTATAGTTGATGATTTCTATGTTGATTGTCACGTTTTAGCCTCTCATTAGACAGTGAATTCTCTGTCCACGGAGGTTGCTCAAGTCTTAAAATCTGATCTTACCTCTGTTGAAATGAGAGCAGTTCTTGAGTTTCTGGCATATTCACCTAGTGGCAAATATGTACATCTTGAACTACCTTAAAAAATTCAACCAATGAAAACACTTCTATGTAGAGCTTTCTCACTGAGGCTTATGCCATGATTCCATGGCAAAAATCCATTTATTAGTTCAAGAAGGCTCAAAGGTTAAAGTTCATGTATAGATGAAAATTGAAGCATTTTGATATGGATGAGATTTTGAACTGTTACAACGTCCCTGATTTCATTCAATCATACTTCTCCCTTTCTAGCTTGAGAAGTGCCCTTATCATAACAGAGGTTAGATCGGGCTTCTATGACTGAGCTGCTCTCTATGAGAGAGAAGATAGACAGTGTTGAGTGTAGTCTGTATGGATGTTTCTTGCTTCTCTCGCCATCTCTTTACATGTTAAATTATTCCCATTTCTGTCAGTGTCTGTATTTCAGTTTTATGATTTACAGTTTGGACATTATGATGTTGGTTACATCATGTAGTGAACATCAGTAGCATGACTGTGCTGTGGTATTAAATGTGCTATCTTTAACTGGCTCCTGAACAAATTCTGTAATTATGAAATATAAATCATCAATTCCTTGATTCTTGTAAGCAAAAATGTATTCAGTGTTGTTGAGACTCAATATGTATTCAATTTAAGAGGATTTTGTAATTAAATGTGAAATCACTCCAAATAATTAATTAATCAGATTGGTGTAACCATATACTATAACTCTTCAACTGCTAATTAAGAAAGAAATGTTTTGTTTTACAATATTTTCAGGCTCCTGAAATGTGTCCTAACCTAAGAACTTTGATTAACCCAAGGTGTTAGGATTGGTTGGAGAAGTTCCTAAGGCTATGAAGGTTTTAGGAATAGCAATCCTTAGCCTAGGTTTACAAAGCTCTTAGTGCTAAGATAGTCTTAGCCAATGTTATGTGTGCATGATGCTTAAATCTATTGTAGCACAAAGAGAGCTAAGGCCTTAGCCCGACTTTCACAAGGCCCCCTTGAGGGCTAGAGGGGCCCGACCCATAGTTATATCATTGGGTAACAATCACCTCAATCTAATGGGTCTCGGTGAAGGTGGGCTCAGACCGTTAAAATTTACCCATTACCATTTGACATTATGCATATTATTTATCGTGAGAGAATATAAACCGTTATCAATAGCATCATCTTTCATTTCAATAGCATTATATGAATTGTCGTGCAATCATGGTATGTTCATTCAAACATTGATTACTCATATAATGTTAACATTTCTTTACTCAGGTACGTCATAGAGTTTATTCATAACAATACTGCCTTTACAGTAGCTACTCGTTAGTTTATAAGTTTTGTTGCAGGGTATACTCATGATGCAAAACAATTTATTTTGTTAAAACATTTTTCCTTTGCTTTTGATTCTATACTTAAATCACTGATAAATGGCTTCTTTTGGATATAATGCAATTTTAGGGATAAACTCATTTTGGCAGTTGATTTGATAAAGTCAAATTTGCTAAGAAAAGAAAGTGGTTAATTATTGTGATTTATTTTGATTATTTTTATAAGTATAATTGGCTTGGTCACATTTATACATTTCCTGTCAGAAAAGAAATAAGCATTTGTAACTGTTTTATATTTACACTCTAAAAAGAGTTTCTTAACTTAATATAAAAATGTGTAGCCAAACCAAATATAACTTCTCAGGAAAAATGTAAAGTGGTAAGTTTCTTTGATATCTGGTGTATACTACCATATGCAGTATTTTCTAAATATCCTCAAAGTGATTCAGTTTGATGTAGTTTGAAATAGTGAAATGTTAATGAAATTTTGTGATAATTGCAGTTGCTTCGTTGTTCATGGCATTAATACAAAACAAAACAATAATCTATAAAACTTTGAAAATTCAAATAATCCAATTCTTAATGGAATAGAGTTTGCCATTTATTCAAACAGATACGTTTTTGAAATAAGATTCGAGCAGGTAGGGTGCTTTTCAAGTTGCAAACAAATTATCTTATCAAATATGAATGATATTTCAAACAATATTTTAAACACTATTTTTTGTTCAGTTTACTTGAGATTTGATTATTCCTTTGTTTGTTATATTTTTCTTTTCAGTATTCAGGTTTTTTCCTTTTCAAATTTATTTGTTTCTTTCTTAATTTTTCAAAAGGTGGTGGTAAATTATTTTGTCACATTATTGATACTTAAACATCATTTAGATGGACATGTTACTTATGTTTCATTAAAGAAATACAATACCAGAAGCTAAGTATTTACATCATTTGGTGTTGCAGAAAATTAAATAGGATTTTGAAATTGAAATACTTATGTATTTAAATCATCTTTTCAAATCATCAGAGGAAATAAACAAATCTGCTGGTACCTGAATATTTCAGGATTATTCTTGGAATACTCTGGCCTTAGCCAGTCACATCGTCTGATCATTACTCATGTAATATAGACAGCATGAATGGTAGTTCCATTGACATTAGCAGAGTAGACATGTAGCGGACATTTTATTTAAACATGTAGATCAATTAAATTTGTGTTGTAATTTTTGTTACTTAGTGTTAGCCAAGGCAGATTTCTGATCCCTGCCGAATTTGTCTATACTATAAGTGCTACCCTATACATACACATACCCATTGAATTACAACTAAGTTTATGTGAAAATGTTGATGTTCTTTTGGAAAAGGGAGATTTGTAAATATACTGATCACCAATTGTGTACAGTTATATCATGCAATTTGTATCCTGAATGATTTGATGCGTCCTGCTTGGTGTAATGTTAAGTTGATTGCCCGACCACTCCAGCTGAACTTGGGGACCACATTCGGTGTGGCAGATACCCTGGCAATAGAATCCATGGGGAATACAGAGGAGTTGCTTTAATACCCTGGTACTAAAGTCTGGGGATTCAGAACAATTGGCTGTGGCAGATACCCTGGCAATAGAATCCATGGGGAATACAGAGGAGTTGCTTTAATACCCTGGTATTGAAATCGTGGGATTCAGAACAATTGGCTGTGGCAGATACCCTGGCATTAGAATCCCTGGGGAATACAGAGGAGTTGTTTATACCCTGTTGTTGAAATCTTGGGATTCAGAACAATTGGCTGTGGCTAATACCCTGGTACACAAATCTAGGTCCCTGACCATTTTGCAGGGAGATACCTTGGTATTACAATCTGGGGTATCTATATCTGATCACTTATGCTGTCGTAGATACCCTGGTGTAATGTCGGGGATGTGGTAGATACCCTGATCATCATAATAAAATCTTGGTCAACTTAAATTTCAAAATTGAGTCAAATCTTATATTTTTTAATCACAACTTATAAATTTACTTCCTGTTATCCAAAACAACCGATGACAGCTCTGAAGTCTCTATTTCTTTAATTTCTGAGTCGTTGGGTCCAGTTTTGGAAACCCCTTGGGTCGTAGATTCCTATCTGCCATCAGTCACAGCCCGCCCTCCCCTCAGCTGGTTGTGGTCCTGAAGCATGAGTATTGTCCTGCTGTATGTGTTTTGAATGATGCAGAATGGTGTGTATCTGTTCTCCAGTGGTTCATCATTCAATCATACGAGGCTAAGTATAGATATTGGTTACTGTATGTATCACACATCTGTATGGAAATAAACTAAATTCTTGTGACCATTGTCTTCCTGTTTTTGTTTGTTGATAATCTCAGACTGATGAGCAAAATTGCATCAGTTTTGGGGAATGTATTTACCGTTATCAAATATTCAAGGACATGGATTCTCAAGAACTACTCAAGTCTTGTAATCAAACATTATCTCTGGAAGAACAGCTTATGAGCTAGAAGAACAGAATCCTAATTTGTCGTTATTGAAGTTAACTGTGTTTCAGCAACATGTTTTATATCACTGACTGGAGTTACTTCACATGTATGATGTAGGCATGTTTTTTTATTACAAGATAGGAGTCAGTAAGATTTAAAACAGTATATACTGATTAGAAGTTAAAATGGCGTATCCAATTTTTTCACAGGCTTTTGAAAGAAATGTGAAATTTGGCCCATTTGTTTCTAAGGTTTTGTGTGAATAATTGTCTTGCGGCAATTCTGTTTGGAGAGAATCTTTAAATGTAAAAGGCCAAAAATTTATTTTGTTCAAAGCAATCTGATTGTAGAAAATATAGAAGAAGAAGAAGAAAAAAGAAGAAAATTGTTTTATTAAAGTGTCACCAGGCTAGTACAAAACAAATTAAGACATTGATAGTACAGTTAAAAGTACACCTGCCGGCCTCATAAGGCCTACGAGACACATAAAACATATATATTCAAAATATATTAAGATTCATAACAACAATAAATTAAAATATGAAATATAAGGTAAGATCAAATTAGTGTGTGCTGAGGGATTTTCGGCGCTTAAACATTCTTAGTAATAATACGGCTAATGATTTAGATACATCAGATGTCATTATAAGGTTAAATTGGTCTACAATAGGTAACTGTTGGAAAGAGGGATAAATGGTTTTCATAAAATGAATAAAATCATACCTAAGGTCAGAGTATGATTCACAGCAAAGCAAAAAGTGCACCTCATCCTCTATCTGTCCATTATTGCAATATTTACATTTTCTATCGATGAGTGGTGTAACAGGACGTGAAAATCGACCAAGTTCTATTTCTAATGGGAGTGTTCCACAGCGTAGTTTACTAATAATACTTCTTTCAGAACGGTTTAAATTACAGGTGACATAATTTTCTGCTTGCACCACATTCTTAAAGCGACGATATGTTCGCAATTTGTTACCATTAATCAAATCTTTATCATTCCATAAGTCAGCAAGCCAATTATTATTGTCTAAAAATACCAACCACTCTTTTGCAACATCAAAATCAACATTTGACAAATTAAAAACATCTGTAAATGGTAAGTTCCATTTTGAAATCAAGTTTGAAACACGGTTATACCAAGAACTTTTAAAATGGCGTGACCATGCATTAATGATTGAAACAGTATTACATTGCGACGTTTGTATACGACGCCAGAATCTTACTATTTCAATATTCTGTTTTGTAAGGCAAGATAACCAGCCCATTTCACCACGGACTGCTAAGTTGGGGGTTTTACTGCCAACACCCAAAAAGAATCTGCATGCACGATTCTGAACATTATTGATACATCTAAATTGCTTAGTTCCCCAAATGGCTGAGCCATATGATAGGATTGGCTGGACAAGATTATCATACAATTTGTTAAAAATACTAAAAGGTAAACCACCAACTGCTTTAGACTTACAGATAACAACTCCTAAGGCACGACTTGCCGATTTTGCCAACTCTTTAGCAGTATAGTTCAAGTCAAGAAATTCATGGAACCAAAGTCCGAGATATTTGTAGGCATTGCAGTAGTTAATATTATCACCACATACAGTAAACATGAAGTGCGATCTTGGTCTGGATGGGAGCCGAAAGTGAACGATCTTAGTTTTATTAACATTTACTTGAAGGTGCCATCTATCACACCATTCACCTACACAATCTAACATTCGTTGCAGACTATGTTCATCAGGAGCCATTAGGGCAATGTCGTCAGCATATAGAAGCAAACTGAGCATATGTTGATCAATTTGGATTCCACAGTTCAGTGCATTGATTTCATCAACAAGATCGTTAATATAAACAGCAAATAAAGAAGGAGATAACACGCATCCCTGACGGACACCAGATGAAACTTCAAATAAATCAGTATAACAGTCATTGACTCGCACTGATGATTGAGTGTTCAAATACATAGATTGAATTGCACCAAGGAATTTACCTTTAATACCTAGGCATTTAAGTTTATACCATAAGCAGTTTCTGTTAACTCGATCAAAGGCTTTCATGATGTCTATAAAACATACATATGTTGACTGTTTAGAGGATTTTCTGTTACTTATAACTGAATACAAGGAGTAAAGATGCTCCTGCGTACCTCTTTTTGAACGAAACCCGTTTTGTTCGTCTGCAAGTACGTTGTTGTTTTCAAGCCATAAGTTAAGTCTATTATTTAACACATCGGAATATATTTTACATGGGATAGAGAGAAGGGATATACCTCTATAACCTAAAGGGTCACGTGGATTTGCATCTGCCTTCCTTATTGGATTAATAACACTTACTTGCCACTCAGTTGGACAGGTACCGTTATCAAAACAGAATGTGAACAATTGAAATAGTATGTCAATACATTTACTGTTCTTGAGTGCCTCTGCTGGCAGGAGATCGGGACCCGCTGCCTTGCCTCGCTTCGCACGTGCCACCGCACGCTCAACCTCAGCGCGCGTAACGGCACAATCTAGGTCACTAGTGTCGGGCATTGACTGGGTCACTGGGTCAACTTGAGCATCTAGGTCACCTGAACAGTTAGGGTCCACATCTATTGGACTGCCCGTATACAGTGAGCTATAATCATTTTTCCATTTATCTAAAACTGCACATTTATCGACAATAATAGCGCCATTTTCTTCAATTTCCCATGGAATATTATTAGATCTATTATTTGCTACACCGAGTTTGCCAATTGTCCTCCAAAAGGAACGTGAGTCTCTGCTACTGAACTGGTCAAGCAAACGTTGCTGTTCGTCACGTTGATAGGATCGTTTACACTTCCTTAACAGCTTGTCAAACGCTTTACGTTCAACAATGTACTCAGCTTTAAGGTCCTTCTTGTGACGAGACTTGCACTCGAGCCACCGACTCTCACATGCACGAACCTTGTCCCATTGCTGCTGCAGAGACTCGTTCCAATATGGTTTGTAGAAGGACTTGGATTTTTGATTGCAGGGTCTGCGACCAGCAGGCATGGCCACCTCGTCCAGCTCGGTGTACATGAAATCAAGGAAATCACAATAGGCAGAATTGATGTTCTTATCAACATTTAAATCATGCTCAAGTTTAGTTATTAAAGTTCTAATTTTGTCAGCGACATCACTAGATAAAAATGAATTGGTGATTTTACTTTGATCATACCTTTTTCGACTCCCGTGAGACCCAGGATTGGGACAGGAGCCGGAATCAACAGAGGGACCAGATACAGGAGGCGCAGGAGCTCGGATCTGCCAGGTCAGGATGGAGTGGTCAGGGATGGTGTCAGGAACGTTGTTACCATGTACCAGGGAGGATGTCCGGATGACGTTGAAGTCGGTGTAGTGATGCAAGTGTTCATGTGAAGTTATGACGTAGTCCACAACAGAGCATCCATTCTTCACATAGGTGAAATCTTGAGATCCTACTCGTCCGTTTAATATGCACATGTTCACATTCACCAGGAAGTCAACAAGCAGATCTCCATATGCATTTTCAGTGGTATCAATCACCTGTCTATCCGGCACGTCGTCCACTCCCTGAATATAGTCACATTCATCACCTATTCTAGAGTTCAAATCCCCAGCAATACAAACTATCCCCTCGTGTTGGTAAGTATACAGTTGTTCTAATAGTTTCGAGAAGAAAGCCTCGCCATCATTAGCTCTAGAAGAACCAGCCGGTGGTAAATAGCATGTGCATATGACTAGTTTAAAATCTGGGTCAGATCTTGACACACACTTTAGCCATATAATATCTTCTACAGAGTCATCAAGAACTTCTATCTTGTAATCAAACATTATCTCTGGAAGAACAGCTTATGAGCTAGAAGAACAGAATCCTAATTTGTCGTTATTGAAGTTAACTGTGTTTCAGCAACATGTTTTATATCACTGACTGGAGTTACTTCACATGTATGATGTAGGCATGTTTTTTTATTACAAGATAGGAGTCAGTAAGATTTAAAACAGTATATACTGATTAGAAGTTAAAATGGCGTATCCAATTTTTTCACAGGCTTTTGAAAGAAATGTGAAATTTGGCCCATTTGTTTCTAAGGTTTTGTGTGAATAATTGTCTTGCGGCAATTCTGTTTGGAGAGAATCTTTAAATGTAAAAGGCCAAAAATTTATTTTGTTCAAAGCAATCTGATTGTAGAAAATATATATCAGGGGGTCCGGACCCCCCCCCCCCCCTTTTGAAAATCAGTTATAGATTCAAGTCAATAAAAAATTTAAAAATGCAGAACAGTGGCGGATCAAAGGGGTTCAGGGGGCCCGGTCCCCCTCCCGTAAGGGGCTTTTTAAAAATCACAAACTATATATTACAACAAAAGGTCGTTGTGTTTGAAAGACTAATATTTTCTGTCGTTCTTTACTTTTGAAAACAAATCATGGCTAATTTCAAATGGTTCCAAAGTCGCACATTCAGGGTGTGAACGGAAGAAACGAATGATAGGTTATGGCTTGTTCTCAATAACAGTGTGTCGACTAATGCATTCTGAAAAATAAATCTCGTTCTTTATACTGATAAGGAAAATATCATTAAGATGATTATATTTTGGTTGTAAGAAATAGTTTTGGTTTTATGATTGAAAATAATTACTCTTTTTTTATTTGGATGGAAATGAATGAAATTGGAACACACGAGTTTGAAATAAAAAAAGGTATCTCCCTTGCATGCAGTTGTCGTAAATATTGACATTTATCATGCTCTAACTTTGTGATTATTATTGGTTATGTTAGCCTTATCGGTCAATCTCAGATCAACAGCATGACTTTATATAAAACCTGTTGATATAAATGTATTTAGATTGTGGCTGAATCTCAAAGGGGGACTGAAATGGTCTATGGCCACTTTCGGGATTCATAAAAAGCGGTTTGCAATTTGAATTATAGTCAACTTTTAATTAGCCCCGGCGAACAGAATCTGTGGTCACTGAAGCGTGACCCGAGCGTGTCCACCTACTATGACGTAGCAGTAAGGGAGTACTTTCACCTAATGATCATTTTTCAACGGGAAATTACACCTTTTTAATCACTCATTTAACATACAAATATTCACAAATAAAAACTCAATTCTTGTATATTCCGAAAGCTTAGATATCCGACGACTCAATAACGATTTGTTCAAGCCAATTATAATTGTATAAAAATGTAGTATCGTATATTTCAAAACCCTATCAAATGACGCAAAAAGGCGACTGCCGTTATGGCTAGACATGTCCGTTAAAGTGATAATCTGATGGTCTGTTGTTTGCTGAATCTTACACTTATCTTTACACTGACTATAATTTCCAATGGTGACAAATAACAAATCGTTTATGTTTTCATGCTCACATGAGAACTGTTACATCTGCGTGCACAGTTGTTTGTTGTTATTGAATATTACTTAAGTAGCACAGCAGAAAGGATGTTGTTATATAATACTATTTCTTTACCTTTAAACTCATTTTAAAAAAAATGCTTTTGACTTCATTTTGTATCAGGATAAAAAACCAAACTTTTTTCTTACTTATTTCATTTAGTGATGGATAAGTTTCAATTCTTAATGAAAGGCATGTATTGGATGATGACTGATGTCTTGTTTAAAACATTACTTTAATAGGGCATTGAATGACAATCTTAATTTTTTCACTCTTGTACATAGAGAATATATTTTTCACAACAATACCCGATACATGGCCCAACAGAATGAAGATTTATTAAATGAACCTTACCCAAAATAATTGTCAGATAGGGCAAAAACAGTATTCCTAATTTCAACAGGTTATAATTTTCCAATCGGAAAAAAAGGATGTGAAAAGAGACTTAAGTAAATGACTGCTATCTATAATCTTGGTATATGGTGTATGCATGAGACTCGCACGCGTATGTGTACTTGCCCCTGTAACAGTAAAAGTCTATGTGCCTGTGATGAATAACAGCTTGTCGAAGGCCAAGGCAGGAATCTCTGTATAAGGCAAACTAATGTAATGCGACGTCGCTGTTTTTTTTCTACATATTTTGTTTGTAAATGAACATTACACATTTTCAACAAAAATAGAATTAAGAAAGATAGTTACACTATGTTTCGCTTTCTCGGTATTCAAAAGCATCTTACATACCCTACATGCACAGAAGCGAGAGATACATTTTTAAAGTTTCAATGTATTACCTAGACCAAGAAAGGTCAAGATCAAGAAATTATTCAAAGCAATCGTCGATAGATGCCAAAAACTAAAATATAATCAAATCCGTACCTGGTGATCAAATTTTTGTCCAACACATATACCAAATTTCTAACAATTCATTAATTGTTCAATGGTTTCGACACTACATGAATTTTAGCGAATCATCGGAAATTGTGATGCAGTAAATGAACCTTTTTATTCAGCTATATATCCGTCAATGATCGATTGATCCGCAGATGGTAATAACTGTATTTTTCAAATTCAGATACTCCTCACATCTCGCCAACAAGCGTCACAATCTGATTTATTGTGACAAAAGGAAGAAGAGATAGCTCCTGCGGAACGTTACGCTAACTCCACTAATCTGTACATATTAGTGAGAGTTACTTTAACGTTTGTTACCCTGAGAAAGGATGGCAATCAACAAGCAACATATCATGAATCGATGATGGTCTCTCCTCGACGTTTTATAGATTTTTATCAATATATATAATATAACAATAAGTGACAGTTAATGTATATCGTACAATCCCAAATGCAATCTATCGCTCGTACCCTGCTACGTGTCAAATACGAGTACTGCTACAAAGGGGTCATGTCAAGGAAACTTGTCTGCAACTTTCATCTCCCTTTTCACTTCATTCAAACAACCGCTATCAGTCAAATGCACAAGAACCTGATATCGTAAATAAAATGTAGGTAAAATGTGGATAAGAAAGACCCGTCCCCTCTATATAATATTAAAAAGAGGGGACGGGTCTTTCTTACCCACGTTTTACCTACATTTTATTAGCTTATGTCGTGGCGCTTCGTCCGTCGTCCGTCTGTCTGTCCGTCTGTCCGTAAACTTTCACGAAAAAGACTACTCCTCCTAAACGAAACCAGATATCATTCTGAAATTGTAGTATGTTATACCCATGGTGATTCCTCACAGAAAGGTAGACGTTTCAGTTTTGAGAATCCAAGATGGTCGCCATGGCAGCCATATTGAATTTTCAATTAGATTTCATGAAAAAGACTACTCTTCCTAAACCAATCTAGATATCATTCTGAATTTGTAGTCTGTTATAACTATGGTGATTCCGCACAGAAAGGTAGACGTTTCAGTTTTGAGAATCCAATATGGCCGCCATGGCAGCCATATTGAATTTTCAATTAGATTTCACGAAAAGGACTACCCCTTCTAAACCAATATAGATATCATTCTGAAATTGTATTATGTTATACATATGGTGATTCCGCACAGAAAGGTAGACGTTTCAGTTTTGAGAATCCAATATGGCCGCCATGGCAGCCATATTGAATTTTCAATTAGATTTCATGAAAAAGACTACTTCTCCTAAACCAATCTAGATATAATTTTTAAATTGTAGTATGTTATACCTATAGTGATTCCTCACAGAAAGGTAGACGTTTCAGTTTTGAGAATCCAAGATGGCCGCGATAGCAGCCATATTGACTTTTCAGCTGCAGATGACACATCATTATTATTAAATTTTAAGCTTTCATAAAGTGATCACTCGCACCATATAAATCCTCTAATTTGAACTTACTAATCATAATATTATCTTGAATATGGAATATTTAAGATTGTCATGCAAGTTGTTCTATATTTTTAAGTGTTTCTAAAATAAATAAAGATGAAAGACACACATAATTAATTAATTTGTTTAAACTATTTATGGCAACTAGCTGCAAAAACCCAATCACATTAAACATCATGTTAAATTTAAACAATGGTATCTCCCTTATATTCCTTTAAATAACACACATAAGGGGTCAACCAGAGTTCAGATATTCCTGTTGAGTCCACTATGCTTTTCTAATACACATCCCAATACAGGCTGCTAGCATCACAGTGTCAGCTACTAGTCTGTTGCATAATCAACCTGACCCAATTGATATGGTAGAGCATTATGCTATATGGCCATGTGTATGCAATAAGAGTTATGGAAATTAGACTTGTATTCTCATGACAGTGATAAGTTCTGTCTAAGAATAACAACTTACACAAAACTTGTCAACAATAAGCTTTGTGTTTAGCAATCTACATGATAAGTTGATGTGGAAAGAGTTATTTTGCATAAGGTTCCAGTTCCTGTGTTTTACTCATTTTTGTACCATTTCATTATCTAACAGAAGTTCTTCTTGACACAAACTCAATTTAGGACATAAGCTAACTATGTTTTGTGAAATTATATATATTTTTCACAACAATGCATGTTCTCTCCCGTCAAGTCTTTAAATAACACACATAAGGGCTTAGTCAGAGTTCAGGTTTACATGTTCAGCACACTATGCTTCTCCAAATACACAAAGCCAATTACACAAATTGCTACACTCTTCTTAAAAATATGATGCCAGCCCTAATCAATTCAAATAAAAGATGGTTACACAATTAAACCATATTACCACATCATTCATTTTAAGGTGAGCTTCTGTACCCTCGGTACTTTTATTTACGATATCGGGTTCCTGTGGTAAAATGGTACCGACGACCTCTACTGGCTCTAGCCTCATCTCCCAGTAATTAAAACAACCGCTTATCAGTAATGGTACCGACGACCTATTAGCCTCATTGCGGATGGCTTATGTGAAAGGCCACCTAAACGACTACCTCTATGGAGCAGTACTCGATCCAGAAACACTACATGGTACGAATGATAGGTTCCATCTGGAATTGAGGAGAACGGAACTCATTACAAATATGTGCCATATGAGTATTTATTACTCTCCCGTTGAAGATATCGCTGTTTAATAAATCTACAATGTTATTACACATTGTGTAATAACATCGCGCGCTGACAGAATGACGTGATGTAATGATGACGTCACAATTGTTAAGTATGACGTCATAATGTCAGCGGGCCGGCCGCGACAGTCATGTTGGCGACTTTCTTTGTATTTTTAGCTCATCAGGACTGAAAGTCCAGATGGGCTTATGGCATGGCCCGTCGTTCGGCGTCCGTCCGTCGTCCGTCCGTAAACTTTTGACACTTTCGACTTCTCCTCATGAACCATACACATTAGAGAGCTGAAATTGTGTGTACAAGTACCTTAGCATATGGAGATTTTAATTTGTAACTTTGGTGACCCTGTGACCCCAAATAGGGTCACAGGGGTCACAACTTTAAAAACCTATTTTCATCTTCTTCTCCAGTTCCAGAAGGACTAGAGAGTTAAAAATGATATGTGCAGACTCCTTGGCCAATGGGGATTCTAATTTGTAACTTTGGTGACCCTGTGACCCCCAATAGGGTCACAGGGGTCACAACCTTAAAAACCTATTTTCATCTTCTTCTCCAGTTCCAAAAGGAGTAGAGAGTTAAAAATTATATGTACAGACTCCTTGGACAATGGAGATGCTAATTTGTAACTTTGGTGACCCTGTGACCCCAAATAGGGTCACAGGGGTCACAACCTTAAAAACCTATTTTCATCTTCTTCTCCAGTTCTAAAAGGACTAGAGAGTTAAAAACGATATGTGCAGACTCCTTGGCCAATGGGGATTCTAAATTGTAGATTTCGTGACCCCATGACCACAAATAGGGTCACAGGGGTCACAACCTTAAAAACCTATTTTCATCTTCTTCTCCAGTTCTAAAAGGACTAGAGAGTTGAAAGTGATATGTGCAGACTCCTTGGACAATGGGGATTCTAATTTGTAACTTTGGTGAACCTGTGACCCCAAATAGGGTCACAGGGGTCACAACCTTAAAAATCTATTTTCATCTTCTTCTCCAGTTCTAAAAGGACTAGAAAGTTGAAAGTGATATGTGCAGACTCCTTGGACAATGGGGATTCTAATTTGTAACTTTGGTGACCCTGTGACCCCAAATAGGGTCACAGGGGTCACAACCTTAAATACCTATTTTAATCTTCTTCTCTAGTACTAAAAAGACTATAGAGTTGAAAATGATATGTGCAGACTCCTTGGCCAATTGGGATTCTTAATTGTAGATTTCGTGACCCCATGACCCCAAATAGGGTCACAGGGGTCACAACCTTAAAAACCAATTCTCATCTTCTTCTCCAGTTCCAAAAGGTCTAGAGAGTTGAAATTGATATGTGCAGACTCCTTGGACAATGGGGATTCTAATTTGTAACTTTGGTGACCCTGTGACCCCAAATAGGGTCAAAGGGGTCACAACCTTAAAAAACTATTTTCATCTTCTTCTCAAGTTCCAAAAGGTCTAGAGAGCTGAAATTATATGTGCAGACTCCTTGGCAAATGGGGATTCAAAATTGTAGATTTCGTGACCCCATGACCCCAAATAGGGTCACAGGGGTCACAACCTTAAAAACTTATTTTTATCATCATCTTTAGCTCCTTAAGGTCTATTGAGCTGAAAGACTGCATGTAGACTCCTTGGCCAATTGGGATTCTAAACTGTAGGTTTTGTGACCCCATGACCCCAAATAGGGTCACAGGGGTCACAACCTTAAAAACCTATTTTTCTCCATTAGATGACAGTCTATGGCAAATTTATTTCTCCTTGGATATTTTAGTGTGGACTTCTTTCACTGTCTGATATTGGCGATCTAGAAAGTGTTGAATAATAATACATTTGTTTTGTAAATTTTTTAAAGGTTTTCTTGCAATAGGTAACATCAGTTTCATTTTTAGCACATCTTGCCTGTATAAAGCAAACTTGATATGATGCCTGATGAGCTACAGAGCCAATGGCTCTATTTTTACGATGTTATTAAGCAAGTAATAAATAAAATACTAAACTCGGTCCCGTTTCATAACATTTTTATGAATCTCGTGAATGGTATAGGTATTTAACTCACTTTCGCTCGTTAAATATCAACCATTCACTCGTTTCATAAATATGTTATGAAACGGGACGTCGTTTAGTATTCTCTATTTATCGTCCTTCTAGACTCGAAAAATAATAAGCAATGAGTATTACCTTTTTGCAAAAACACTATGAACAATTAAGCTATATAGCAGTGACATTATATAACACATCCTGCTACATCAGCGTATATGTCTCCGCTAATGCTACAACCTATCCCCTGACATCCTCCTATAGCCTTCTGTCGTATCGCTGACGGGTGGTTGCTCAGCGCTATTTATAGCCTGTCTGTTTTCAGTCAAACTATTTAGAATTCCATACACTGTTGTCTAGTGATGTCGCACGTGGAAATCTAAGAGCGCGCGATTTGGAGCTTAGCGGGAGACTGCAATGAGAATCAGATTTATTATCTAGTAGCACTCCTATTGGTTAATTTGAATCACGAGGTTAGCACGCGGAACGAAGCCAAGAAACTAGTTTGCCGCTATCGCTGAAAGGGCATCATTTGATTGGCTTTCTATATATAGCGATACGAAAGAAGACTATCGGAGGATATCAGGTCATAGGTTGTAGCATTAGCGGAGACATACACGCTGATGTAGCAGGATATATATAACATAATATTGTATATAAAGTCCCTGGCTATAGTTATGATACAATTCTAAACCTAACGCCATTCGATCTGAACTGATTGTCCCTGGTTTAACCGATAACTACTAATCGACCTCATCATGAAAGGAAGAGTTATACTAAGATAAAAAGTAGCTTTGCAATGTATTTCATAATTATGTGAGTATGTATAGAAAGCAAATGATTTCACGTATAAATCTAAAGTGTATCGACTTAGGCCCGTGTTAAATTGTTTTTGCAACAACACATTCTCTCCAACTCATCCCAAACATGCTCAATAGGGTTTAGATTTGGAGACACGACCGGCCCTTGGAGAGTGCTGATGTTTTTGCCTCACGAAGACGTCGTTTGCTCAGCATGCGGCCTTGAATTTGTCATGCTGGTATACATGTCATCCGAGTCCCATGTCTTTAAAGGAAGGGTAACAGATGGGGCTGCAAGTGTGTTGGTACAGATTCCACAGAGAATTATACACCTTATATACTACAAGACAAAGGTTTAGACTCAGTGAAAAGTGTAATGTCCTATATTCTATCGCTTATATCTTAAGAACTTATGACTTTATTCTTCATGTCTCGGACTTAACGCCGTAACAATGATTTAAAGAAAGCTTGAACATTTTATTCGACCCCCAATAATGAAAAACTGTTCTCGTTATAATGGGGTCCTACAGACGTAAAAATTTTGACTTTTCAAAAAAGTCCATGGACTTTACCTGAGCATTTGTCAGTTAACTCTCATGATGGACGTGTTCATCAAGATCCATTAATGACAAATGCATGACACTTTGGTAATAAGTTGAGAATTGAGAAAGCATAAATCAATTTTACCATACCCACCAATACCACAATTTCATATCATCATTTGATAGTGAGTCTTAACTATTGTCGCGTATTATATCTGTGAACTCAAAAACGTCGAGCTTCAGATTAAGTGGCATGCCAACGTCACAAAACGATCATCATGAGATAGGCGTGTCTGTTTGGTTGCGCTCGATCAAAAACCTCAGAAAGTCTACTGAAGTAATCCCTTTCCCAAGTCACTAGGCGACTTTTACGTGCACGGAATTTTATGACATGTTAGACGTGCATATGTGAAAAGTCCGTGGGGACATACTTCATGTCAAGCACATGCAATTTAATTATATTACTCGTTATATCACACTTAAGAAGTAGATATCAAAATTTACCCCCCATCTTTTGTAAGAACGAAATAAGTTTTCTGTTAATTTGTTATTTTTTCTTCGTCTTAAAAGTATTTGAATATATATACATGTATATTGTATTTTGTTCTTGTATCACCAATATGGATTATAAATTTATGAGAATAAAAAATTGAATGAAATTGTAAGCATAATAGCCATAAAATCAATGGTAATGTAATGCACAGTTACCTTTTTGTTCAAGTATATATCAAAATATGCGAGTTTTCATTGCAAACGCAAATGGAGGTATGGATATCATATCAGATTTCGATTTCGAAATGGCGTTCGATTTTTCATTCTCTCCACAAAGTGGGTGATAACGTTTGCGTAGGATTTTACGACTTGAATTATCTCTGTTGGGAAAGAATGTCGATTCTTTGGAATATGAATTTATAGAATCAGCGTTTGAATTGTTTTGGATAATTTGATTTATTACATAAAGACAGTATTATCCTATTTTATCTTAAATTACACAAATATAATGTAGTCAAATCGAATAGCATTTTTCCTCAGAAATACATTGCTTATTTTCTAGATTTTCTTATTTTCTAGATTTTCAAACTTTTCATAATCAAATATTCAAACAAAGTAGTAAAAAGGTATAACAATGAGTGGATTTAAATACATACTTCTTGTTTGACAATCGATAAGGAAAGTAGTAATTTTTTCGTGAACCCGTAACCCTAAAAATATTTTTTTCAAAAGATCTTGTTTTTTTATGTCTTATGCGCTTGCATAGTTAACTCACTTACGACCTCAGGCACCAATCTAGCTGATATTCGATAAATCCACCTGGTATCTAAACATGACTAGCTTAAATAACCCGCGAAATTTGCGACAAAAGTGTTCAATCCATTATACAGGAAGGGGTATCGAGTATATCAAACAACACTTTTAACCCTTCACATCATTTCATTTTAAAACAATTACAACTTATCATTACTATCATTAACATATTTATTCAAAACTATTCTTTTGAATCGTAAATGAATCTTAAACATCGCATTATCAAACTCAAAAGGAAGGTCGCATTCAAACATTCAACCCCTATAAAAATGGACTCGCCCACAACAAAAACAGAGGTTGCAGAAGCACGTGTACGAGAGGCGCGCGACCTTTCGTCTCTCAATACACGTCATGTCGAAGGTTGATGTACGAACCCCGAGTCCACAAAACCACCTCAAGTCACCGACTCGGCCAGGGGTATTGGAACGCTGGGTCGCCGTTCCCCTCTTTTCCCTTCTCGTTTCTCTCTATGGCACAGTGAAAAGAAAGAGTCCTTACCTCAAGACGGTGTTCTGTCGGGGCGAGAGAGTTTTCTTACACGCCAAAGAACTCACATCGGGAGACATAAATTTTCTGAAACCTCAATCTATTCGTGAGTTTCCAATTTGCATTTTCTTCATGCTTCATGTTTTATGTTACGATTAACCATTACTGTTCAACTTGTCATTTTTGATGAAGTATTACCTTTACCAATTTTCATCGCACCTTTCGGGTAGGTTACATCGAAATTCGATGCGAATTCGAAATGCGACGACCATGGTTTAGATACTTTTTATGTTTTATAAATAGACCAGTATCCATGTTGCGTTAGTTTGATCTCACTTTCTTTAAAAGAAAAACCCAATTATTTATCAAAGATTTTAATATTTTGATTTATGTAGTGTATAATAAAAATAGATTGGAAATCTATCCTGTCCTGAAAATTAATTAATCCATTCCTTAGGGGGAAAATAAAGAAAACTTTTGAAAAGTTACCAGTCCTGACCAAAAAGTAACCAGTCGTGGCAAAAGGTAGCCAATCAAGGACTGGCGGACGGGCTATATTTTAAACACTGTTTATGTATTGTCTTTACAAATTCATGTTCCTTATTGCAAAACTTACGAAAATCCCCCAGTCTCTGCGAGTGTGGCTGTTTAGCAATCGCCAATCATTATTCAAGTTAATATGAAACTCCAAATTACACATTAAATATAGTGGATTTGTTTTCTGTATCATAGTACAAAGAACAGACTTGATACCCAGGAACATCGTGAAGGTGAAGAAAAAGCTCAGTCGGCTCATAATGTCATCCAAAAAGGTAAGCAAGCGCTATTGCATGACATAAAAAAATCTTCCAGGATATCACTTCTCTGAAACTTATTTCATCTGAAAGTAAGGCCAGAAATCCCTGTGTCCGTAATGCTTTGTCCGTACACAAGCGCCTGTAACAATTTATATGGGCTAGACTATGTGATATATATAGATAGACACTTGTATTGCGTATTGTGCATATGCATATTTAACACTTTCCACTAGAATAGTAGAAGTTGATTGCATGTATGTCATAATGCGCAATGTGGTCATGCACTTTTACTACAAGGAATCAACTTGTCTTCTAATGTAAAGTGTTTTATTATGCATAATGCATTATGTATTGCGCACACAGAATTCCTGCAGAAAAACAAGGCAGATTAATGCTGTTTTGAACATTGATGTCATTGGTTTCCAAAACAAAATGAATGTGAACATGGAATAGTGATTTTATGATAGGTTTCATGTTGTAAAGCAAGGCAAGATGAATATAACTTGTTACTTGGGACATTGATTTCATTGATTCTTAGGCAATTTGAGCGTTATTGTTTGCTTTAAACATTCAATGTATTTATAAATATCTAGTATCACCGACACATATTGATACAGATTTTCATTTGGAGGGGATACAACCTATGAGTTTTAATAGTTGATCATCTTTAAAAGGTATCCGCACGTTCCCTCTGGAACAGATTCGGGTAGTGATGAATAAATGAACGGTTAAAAATTGAAAATTTCTTTCATTGGTTAATTCGATTCTTTATTTCTGAAGTGTAGGCCATCGTCCCATAACTACATATGTTAGATTGTACATGCCAAACTGGTGTGCATACAATAAAAGGTATATTGCATGATAAATAAAGCATGCTTAGTTATTAATAAGTTTACAATCTGATGTCAACATGAGAAATTTGAATTTAGCTTCATTTGGATTTCTACAATATATCTGAGGTAAATATTTAGAACGGAGTTGGTAGAATTTGGAACATACAAGGAGAAAATGGTACTCATCCTCAATATAACCTTCATCACATTGTAAACACAATCTATCATATCTATTCATTGGTTGATTCAGGTAGTGAAGCAAGGGAAGATGGAAGTGATTGGCTACTTGGAACACAAGGCTGGCTACCTCCTGCGCTCTCTTCCTGGTCGAGTCGTTGTGTGGTCAGTGGACAGAGTCAGTGGAGTTGCCGAGTCGGCACTCTTCCTCATCAGACCAGATCTGCGAAGAGCCAAGAAGGGGGAAATGTGGAACGGACATAATGGGGTTCATTCTCCCATTAAGAACAATAGTCAGGTGAGGAGTCTTTCAAAAATGTCATACCAATGACAGTGGTGATAAGCATTTTATATGTTCAAAAGGAATCCTTAATAGCTTATATCAAGTCCCTGATTTTATGCCCCAATAAGTCGAAGGGTAAATTGTATAATTGTGGTCTATCAATTATTAAGAAGCCTAAGAAATATAAATTGCTAAATATGAGTTTCATATGGCTGATAATATCTGAGATATTTGTTGTTTTGGAATATTTGATGTAGATGATTTGCTTGGGCTTTTGAAAATTGGATTTATGATAAGGTTATCAATGAAGAAATATATTCCATTATTTCAAATGTTTTACCTTATTACCTTACTTTTGTTCATAACAAGTATATGATTTTGCATGATCAATATTTATTTTTCAGAAACCAAACCCAGAAGCTAATCACAGTGCAGTATATGGAGTTTTTGTTGTGTTTACCAAACCATTGGAACTCTTGGTAGGTTGATGGATTTCATTGTAAAATATTGCCTTTAATCTTTTCACTTGCTGAGGTATTAATAGCTGCTTTGCAATATCTGTTGACATTTTTTCTTAACCCTTTCACCCATAAGAAACCAGCAACAAATCAGGGGTTAAACATTTTTCTGAAAACTTTACTTGCCACAGGTCAAGTCAAACCCATGTTTTCACTTGTTTCACAATAGTGTTGCGGGCTTTCTCCCTGCAATAATACTAGCAGCCGCAATATAAGTGAAATACTCTTGAAAGCGGCGATAAACCTGATTTCACCTAACATCACCTCACCTGTATGGCCTTAACACTAACCCACTTACATTTCATTGTATGTTAAATTAGTTAGAAGTTGTAGTAGAAGATGCAACAGAGATGAGTTGGTTAATCCTGTTTGCAGGTGTATGTGGTGCAAGGAGTCCAGAACTACTTTCACCGAGTGGCCGGCAACACCAGCAGCTGCAAGAAGAATGGTCTCATGTCACCAGAGAAAGTATCTGAAATACAGTCTAGAAGAAAGGTACTTTGCATGTAGCAAATTAATTAAGTTTTCACATAAAGGAAATGTTGCAGTCAAACTAAAATAAAATTTAAAGCATTTGCAGTAACCTTTACATCGTTAAGGACTAATATTGCAATAATAACTTGTGCCTTCCATTACAAATCTTTTTTTGTAGCCTTGATTTGAAAGTCTCCAAACAGAAGTTAAATGGTTTTGAATTAAGATATTCTAACATTATTGCCCATGACTTCATTAATAGCAATGTACTTGTAACATTCATTCAATCACAGAAATTTGAAATTGCATCATTACAAAGGCCCTGTGTAATCATTGGCTGTAACAAGTAAAAATAATTTTTGCATTTTGGAATTTTAACTGGAAAAGTCTTAAAAGGGCTTGAAAACAACCAAGATTTTTGAAGAAAGCCTTAAATTTGCTACCAACTTTCTCATAGATTTTAATAATTTTATATGTGTGTCAGATGCTATGCAAATTTAGTTTCTCCCTCTTTATAACTTCATTCACAAATCTTTCTGTTAACTATTAGTCCATTGCCTAAGCTCCAGAACTTCTTGTGGCCTGCTATTCATATGGGAATCTGTTCTTTCTAACTTGTATTACTGACCTTGTATTGCCGAGAAAAGCCTTGGAAAATTTCTTAAAAAGCTTTTAATTTTGGTCTTGATTTATATAAAGCCTGTTCATGGTAAGTGTGTTCATGGTAATGTAGGGTTCCCCAAAATCATGGATGCAACAAATTACCAGTATTTCTGCTGCCATGATTATGGATGTGGTAGGGTTTGTGTTCACAGTAATGTAGGGTTTCCCTTAATCATGGATGCAACCAATTATAAGTATTCTGCTGTGTCTATGGATGTGGTAGGGGTGTGTTCACAGTAATGTAGGTCTGTTACGTGTGTCTATGGATGTGGTAGGGGTGTGTTCACAGTAATGTAGGTCTGTTACGTGTGTTTATGGATGTGGTAGGGGTGTGTTCACAGTAATGTAGGTCTGTTACGTGTGTCTGTGGGTGGTGCAGGTCTCCCCCAGGAAGAAGATAAAGACAGGTCTCGTCAACCAGCTCCAGAGAACTGTCAACTACTTCGGTCTCAACAACCTTGTCCCTGGACTTCGCCGCAAGTTCCACATCGACATCAGCGGATATAATAAAGGTATGCTATTTTCAATCAAACCTTTATTTGTTCCTAAGGAAAACTTAAGCTTTGGGTTGTAAACATGCAAACAACTTAATTATTGATATGTAAGTTTTCAAAATCAATAAGAAATGGAAGTCATTGACCCAAAGATGTTAAAAGGAAGATGTGATTCCTTGCTTACTTCTTAACACTAAAAAGGAGAAAAATTGAACAATAAAGGAATTTCTATAATAATTTTGTAGAATCATGTTAACATTGTTTAAAAGTGTCTGTTCCCTTGCACCACAACTTGACTCAATACCTTATCATGGTGTGGTTGTTTTTGTGCCTTGGTGATCCTGAGAGCTATGTCAACTGGAGCACATCACATGTCAGCAATATTTCAGTTATTCAACACAACACCTTAAATACCATTCAATCATGCCTCACTCACTCATTGTCCCTTGCAGGCCAGCTGATGACGAGCCCCAACAAGGGAGATGAGGATGACAAGAAGAGGAAGTACGAAGACATCCTGTCTGAATCAGACTCAGATTCTGATGACGATCTTCACACTCTGGATCTCGACCAGTATGTCAGTGATGAAGACCCAGACTTCAAGGTACTCACGATGTTTTCTTCAACAAAGCTTGCTGTTATTTAGTTCAGGATAATAATATTCAGTCCTTGAAAAATATTCTTAAAAATTTTTAAGCAAGAGGACCCTCCAACAAATGTCTATTTCAGTTCACATCTAGACGTGTTTAAGAGGTTATGTTAGGGTCAAAATATTAAAATTTCACATTCTGAAGTTAACACATATTCCATAATTTTGATTATTACTTGCCTGTTGAAGATAATGCTATTTAATAAATCTACAAAGTCATTACACATTGTGTAATAATATTGCTCGCTGAATGAATGACTTGACGTCATAATCTTTGAATAGGCATCACAGGTTCTCTATGGTCATGTTGGCAAATTTCTTCGTTATCATGGTACAAAGTTTAGTATTTTCTATATAACTGGCCTATATTTCTTCATAAATTTACCATGGTGGTGTTCTGTTGAACTTCAGCCGGGAGGCAATGAGAGCACGGACAGCGAGGAATACAGAGAGGGGGACACGGAGAGCGATATAGAGTTTGAGACCACCATCGGGGGCACCACACAAGTCAAAGTGAGAACCAAGGTATAAACTACACCATGTATAAAGTATAATAACCATATTGCCAATTGTAATGTTCTGTTGGATTTTGGATCTATTATACTTTGAACATTCTCCATCTCTTGCAAAGAATAATTAACTGAATTTTGTTTGCTCTTGAATAGCTTTTAACATACATTTGCATTTTTGGTATAAGGATATAACCAATTATTGTCAATGTTAATCGAGGGTATGGAAAAGGATACTAAGTTGGCTATATGTAAGGAAATGTCTTAATATTTTTAAAAACTTGTTTGTAGTCAGTCTCCAAAGATAAAACCCCCTCAGCAAAACCAGAAGAGAAAGGAAAGGTTAGTGAACTAAAATATTATTTTTACATTACAAGGCAGTTACAAAGCAGCTTCAGGAAGTTGTATCAATCAATTTCAATATGAGAGATTCCTGATAGAAAAACGCCATTTGGCTTGATAGATAATTCAAATGGTTTCGCTCTAATATCTACAGATTTAAATACACTGATGTAGAAGAATGCTTCTCTGAAAAAATTTTTTTGTTTGTTCCTTGCTTGCAAATATTTTGAAAAGATAGCTTTGCATGTAAGATTAGTTCCTTTCATAAGAGTTTATAATGTTCTGTTACAATGTTCTTCAAATGTTGAATGTGAATGACAGAATGTTTTCTTTTACTGTCTTTTCAAAGTCCAAAGCCTCTCCAGTGGTCGACTCCACTCACACCAAAGAACAAGTGAGATTCTTTATTTACCTTTGGCTAACTTGATGTTAATGCTTCACAATCGTAAATCATAATTCAAGTGATAAGATAAAATTTGATCATTAAATTACTAAAGCAATACCTGAATAATATTACCAATTACCTGGCTTGGTATGACTCATTGCCATATTGGAACAATAAGTAAAGCTACCAAATTTCAAATCAGACTTTAGTTTGATAATACTTGCTGTTTGCCAACAATGAGATTTTAATATGTTCGTGTATAAAGATTTAAAACACATTTTGAAATGTACATATAAAATGTGAAGGAAGCGGGAAATAGTGTAGCTTTTGGGTTGTTAAAATCTGAAGGTTTGTTTCCATTTGTATTTGAACAGAAGATATTGATGAATGTCTTACAATGTAAATACAAAGTGCTCTTTATTTATGAGATAAGTGAAATGATTATGAAACTTGATTAATTATCTGGAAGAACGTCAAAGACCAAAGTCTGCTCTGCATAGACTTTAAACAGAAGTAAATGAATTGTTTTAAACAATCTACCTTCTTTTTGCAGACTAAAACCCCTCCGCTTACGACTACACAGCCTGCTGTTGTCACTCCCCCGAAGTCGTCCCTCCCCTCCAAGCCCTCGATTCTCAAGTCCAGCACGCCAAAGCCCTCTGGTGGGAAGGAAAACGCTGCACCTAACGACCCCAAGATCGCTCCTCTCTCCAAGAAGACCCCCGAGCCAAAGCATGGACTCTCTGAGAATACAGATAAAAAATCAGATGCAAAGAATACTGCGCTGGCAAATGGAGATAAAAAAGCGGACACTAAAAATGCCTCAAATGGTGGTAAAAAGGTGAAGAGTTGATTATTCCGCACATTCTGAGGGTAAAATAAGAATAACCCTAAAGTTTGAATATGTATAAGATCGGTACTTCTTTGCTGCATGGATAATACCGTAAAGACTTTTATTTATGAGATAAGTGAAATGATTATGAAACTTGCATTTGTGCAAAGTTATAACAAAGGTCTTATAATAAGACAAATGCCATTGTTTGCACTGTTCTTCCACTTATTTGTTGAACTTGTGAGAACAGTTCAAAGTTCATGATTGGCACATTACCCTTACTCATAGTGTGAAAATGAGATTTCTTTAGAGCTCTTAGATTGTCAGTAAATGAAAACTTGTAACATTATTCATGATGTTATCAAGTAGTATAATTTTCCTTTTGGTTCATATGTTTGTGTTAATTCGCTTGGTGCCTTAAACTTAAGTAAGTTCAAGTTGCTACTGGTAGATTTTTAACGGGCTGTTAAATACTAAAATATTTCCCAAGGGACATAAATCTCCAACCCACCAAATTTTATAAACTTTTGCATTGTGTGTGTTTAGGGCTCCAACGGGGACAAGAAGTAAGAGACGCAAGGTGTTGATCATCGGCAAGGAGCCGGAAGTGGACCTCAACTGCAATGTGGCCACGGAGGTGAACCGGAACCCTGCACCGGTGTCCGGCTTCTCTCGTCTCAAGGAGAGATATGATTGTGCATGCTCCTGCTGTCCTGTCAGCTAATCAAAGTGCTACTGTTGCCTCATCTGAACCGTGAAAGACTCGCATCTGTAAATATCACCCAACATGAATGTTGCTCATGCATCAGTGTTTGTTGTTTATTAGTTTATTTGGCTTGAAAGGGCCGATGGGCTCAGGGCGTGGTTTTGTGTAAATCCGTATATAAGATATTTGGACTTCTCCAGAAGCTAAAGGCCTAGAAAGGTGAAATCTTGTATACATGTTCCTTTGCAGTTTGCTGATCAGGACCTAGATGTTTGAAACTCTCTTGTTGCTAAGATTTTCATTTGAACCTTACATTGACCTGCCACTCTCTTAGTACTAAGAGAGCCTCAAATCTAGGCCCTGGATTGTAATTCAGTTATACTGTCGCACTTACTATGGTGACGCTCTGACCATTCGAGAAGTATTTTGATATTTGATAATTTTGAGCATTTTCAATTAAGTTTGACCAGGTTCCTTGCAAATTAAAGTGCTGCAGTAAAATCTCGTTTTGTATCATCGTGAATACTTCTGAATAAACTATTATCACTCAAACCACAAATCTTGTATAATGCAACACAACTAAAACCAGCCAGTGTTGGACTCTGGTTAGATGCCTACAAGGAACCTCCAGAATTGTTTTTGATAGTTTCAAGTTCAGATGTGGTATGCCGAAGAGCTGAGCAGAAAGTATAGATATGCAGCAATGGAAACATGCCTTAACGGTGACTGAACTAAAGAAATTGGCCTCTCTCTCTTTCCCCCCCCCCCCATTTCCTAAAATCTTCATGATAGCAACATCAATCTGGAAACAAAGATCAACCATTATCCCTAGATGTAGCCTTTAAAAGTGAAATTTATTAATGAATTTATTTTTAGCTCATCTAAAGGCCTGATGGGCTTATGGCATGGTGTCCGGCATCTCTCCGTTCATAAACTTTGTGCATTGGCAATAGGGATCGCGCCCTGAAAACCTACTTTCATCATCTTCTCCAGAAGCATAAGGCCTAAAAAGCTGAAACTTTGTGTACAGATTCCTTGACTAGTGACGATTACAATTTTTACATTTGCTGACCTTGTGGCCTCTACTAAGGGGGTAACCACATTTGCCAAACCCTAAACAAAAAATTGATATGAAGCTTGATGAGCTACAGAGCCAATAGCTCTATTTTTGTCTTGAAACCTTGTAAGCCTGTTTATGGATGTTTAGGCGTGTGTTCACAATACTGTAGGTTTCCCCTTAATCATTGATGCAACAAATCATAAGTATTTCTGGTCTTTTGATTTGGATACAACACGTGATTGGAGCGGCTTCCTTTTGAAAATATCAACAGTAATATAGAGAATTTCAACAAAGTTTGAGAAAAATCAAAATATTACTGCTTGGTGCCTATGGGCACCACGTAACTAGAGAAGTACTCTCTGATTTTACTCACGCCAGGGCTCTGCAACTTTGCAGTAGAGAACTGTTCAACACACAGTCAGAATTGGGTGCAATTTTCTACACTGAATTTCAGCGCAGTACCACCCATGGTTCGCTAGTTCCAGCCGATGTTTGCAGGTTTCACCGCAATACATAGCAACAATGGTGTTGCGGGCTTTCTCCCTGCAATAGTACTAGTAGCCGCGATGTAAGTGAAATACTTTTGAAAGCGGCGATAAACCCCAGATCACCTCACCTCACCTCGGATTTTAGTGTACCTTCAATTCTCGGGTCAACTGTTTGTTCGCAATGGTTCCAATAATTTTTTTTGCCAAAAAAGAAACTTCTAAAACTTAGAAAATACTAAAAACATTCAGTGTTGCCTTGCAGTGTACTTCTTATTGATGCGCTGTTCGTGCACGAAGATATGCCCTTTGTATACTTCCTTCAACTTTTGTCCTCTTAGATTTTAAACTTATTTTATATACATTTGACTCAATGAAATTAAATTTGTCCGAAAGAAACCATGTTGACAGCACCAAAATTGATTTACGTGTCAACTATGATCATTTATGCAACTGTTTATAAACCGTTGGTTTTTTTCCGGAGAACATTATTTCAATAATAAGAATATACGGTTTGGGACGGGGGCTCCTATAACTCATATGTTGGAATTATAAAATCCATGGTCATGAAATGCTACGGGCCTGTAGATATATATGTTGCTGTTCGCAGCCAACATATCTGAATCAACCCAAAAATCTGAAGAAATCTTGGTTTGAAACGGTAGCTAGATAAGCGACCTGAAAATACAATCAGTTTAATTCATTACATGTATACCTTGCCAAAAGAAGGATTTGGGATAAGGAAGTGGCCTTGCTCCACCACCAGGGTTTTTCTTTTCTGGACCAACTCAAAAAAGGCTCGGTTCATTAACTTGGCATATGTAATAATAATTATGAAAAGTTCACTTTCTACAGATTTATTTGACTATTTACAGGGCATTGCACCCAAAATTATGAACAATTATTCTGAGTAGGTTGAATAACTAATTTGCCATGATCTCCTTATTATAGTTCTCAACTTTAAATATTTTTTGAAGCTCTCATAAAAGCCTTTGTTGAGAGCATACGAAGACTGGTGGCGTAATGGTTAGCATGCTGGCCTCGCACGCCAAAGACCCGAGTTCGAACCACTGTTGAGACATCAAAGGTTTGTAACCTGGGTCTCATCTTGTGTTCTTAACTCACATTGAACTCAGTCCACCCAGCTGTTAAAACAAGTACCTGAAAACGGTGTTATGACTTACATGAATCAGGATTAGCGCAATGCATCTACCTACGCAGAGCCTAAAACGCCAGTTTCCGAACTGTCAGTTGTATGCCTTGCTGCATACCCTTGAGTTTTCTGTGCTTGCTCTCTTGCCTGTACGGGTACTAGCAGCACAGAAAAGTAAAGGGTCAGCAGCAAGGCCTAAAATGACAGTTTGGAAACATGCGTTTTAGGCTTTGAGTAGGAAGATTAGCGCTATGTAGCAGCTGTCAAAGTCAATCCTTCAAAGTAATGAACTTGGCGTTATGAACATGTCAACATTATTATTAAAACAATTCATTGAGTATTAAGTATTTGGTGTCATTGAATATACCGCTGTTGTTAAAGATCGAAAACTGGAAGCATTTTTTGAATCAATAAACAGTGCAGTTATTTCTCGGTACTGACTCAGTCGCCGGCATCTGTACTTGTGTTGAATAAATCACCTTGATTTTCACAGGTATTTAAAAGGCCTGGAGGTAGTACATGTACCATTCTCTCCCCACAGAGGCAACTCAGTCATACCCCAGTTAGCCTCTGTTCCATTACGCCAAAATCCTGGGGTTCCGGCAGATCGTCCTAGCGGCAAAAAGTTGTAACTTGAGATATCTCCCTTATTTGCAGCCAATGAAAACACCTTTTGGATGTCCACGACTTCGGGAATACTCAACGGTCGCTCAGTGACTTTTGAAAGAATCATGCCTTTAGGTTTCTTTTTCATTAACAGTGTGAGTCTCAGAGAGGGAAACTTTTTCAAAATCAGATATGTATAGGGTTTTTCATTAGAAACGTATTGTTTTATAATTGTGTAAATTGTTCTTCGTTTTATGATTAATTTCATTTTAATAATTCACCAAATAAAAACCAATGCGAAGGTAAAAAGCGATTGTTTTGTAGAAGAAAGAGTTATCTCCCTTTGATACGGATCCACACGGGAATAGCCGAACTTTTGCGAATGACCACTTTTGAAACGGCGTCGCTGATTGCACAACTAACTTCGATTGCCTCCAATCAGATTTCTACCTTTCTATCCCGTATGTTAGCCGTAATAGAACAGAGGCTAATTCAGGTATGACTGAGTTGCCTCTGTGGGGAGAGAATGCACATGTACATGCAAATAGCAAGAATTTATGACTAACGTCTTTTATGAAAATCATGAGATTTCTCCTGTATATGCTTCTCTATATTGAGTGGATGTTGAGAATAAACATCACTATAATTGGTTAATGAAAAATTAACAAAGTCGTCTCTAATTCTTTCTTTATTGCGTTTTTAATTACACCACAAAATATACATTTACATTTCTGAATTTTAGAAAAAAACTTTTACTTGGGTAATTTAATGTCCTTTTACATTGATGTAGATATTTGACGATTTCAATTAAGTTTCCATCCCTGAGAAGGCAACTATCAATAAGGTCTACTGCTTCTTTTCTGTCAGCTCTCTGCAAATTGAACCCATATCGGTTGATACATTAACTGGATTTCTTTAGACTATGCTGCAGGATACACCCCCATTAGGTAAGGAGTATCGCCTTGAATAATGAGAATAATAATTTTGTAATAAACAAAACTTTTGTAATTGACAATTTCATGAAAAAGGTTTAGAAGATCATAAATTGGTAAGACAAACAAAACTATAGCGATGTAGTTTGTGACTTGTGTTTGAAGCAGACGTTTTAACAGTATTTAACGGATTTGGAATGTACAAGTGAATATTCTCAATCTTAGATAAATTTGCCATGCAATTTACAATTAGCCATCATAGAATCGTTGCAAATGTAATGGGATACAACTACAACTAACAAATAACACGTTGAACATCTATAGCATCATTACATCAGCACATTTATGGAGACAATACAAAGTAACATGAATAACTTCGCCTCCAAGAACCTTTCACCGGTTGAATATTACTCGAACCCGACTAGAACGATTCAAAATCTAAATGCTTAATGGATGATAGCCTTTCATTGCTCATTTTGTCGCATGCACGTTTTCAAATCGACTAGTTGAATAGTATTGTTCCCAAATTCTTTATTTGATTCTTAATACGCTGCATATAGTATAGATTTCAAAGCTTGAAGTAGGGTTGAGACGATATTGTGATTTAAGATTTCATCTTTAAATCTCTCTCTATAACGATATATATGACTTTCTGTTCAATAATGTTATGATGATCTAGATACAAAATTGTCGCCACTGTGAGCTGTTCGTCAATGTTTTTAAGACATCTCTAAATTAAGATTGTACCGGACCCTTTATCATTTTTCGTTATTTTTTTCCAGATTAGACAACGTAATGTATATCTCAACCAATCGCATTGAAACATTAAGAAAGTAACACAATAGATATGGACAATCACTTTGAACACTTACAAACAGGAAGATTTGATTTAACAGTGCATCTAACTAGCCCCGGTATAAGGGGAGATAAATCTGTACATAGATAACAATACACGGACCATAACACCTCTATACATGTGGTCTTTAGTGCACGACTTCATTTCTAAACTAAATCACAGACAGTGAGATAAAATATGAATTTGAACAAAAATAATTTATTTCTGCATTGTCTTTCGTTTTGGACAACTTGAACGAGCATTCGTACCTCTAACAACAATTTTAAGTATGTAATGGCACAGACAGGATTTGAGTATATCTGCTCAATTACGATAAAGTAAGTTTATTGTCTTTTGAACTAAAGATTTCGAGAATTATCTTGGATCCGTTTGTAGAAATGGCTGGTACTTCTACCATCAACAAAAATGTGTACTTTACATATTTATATTTGTATTTGTAATACAAACCCCAGCCATTTCAAACAAACTAGAAACCACAGGAAGTGACTTAAGGAACATAATTTCTCTTAAAAACCACTTTGAATGAAATTAAAGTTAGGATCGGATAAGTTCAGTATCAAGTTGTCCAGATACATTCCTTGGCTTGCTGTGCCTGTTTCTTCAACCCATGATAGAGGGTCGGCGTTCGAATCTGATAGCTTTATGCGCGTTGACGTCACCAACGTACACGTTACTTCCGTCAGGGGAGACGGACACGTCATGAGGCAGGCTCTTGGACTGTGGGCGTGAGAGGGTTAATGTTAGTTTGTTGTTGGTAAACATAAGACTTAACTGCCGCGGTTGTATAATAGTCATCATAAATGTTAATGACCATTACAAAATGCAAGCATCATATGGAATACATGACCTACAGATTATCTTAGTATTGAAAATCAGAGCGGTCCTGAACTAATTTTATTGATTATACGTTTATTGCCTGCATAATGAAAGAGGGACACACTAATATTAGACGGCCAGACTGCAGACCGGTAACTAAAAAGCAGGAAGGGTTCATTAAATGAGTAACATTATGATACAATATGGAAAAAACTAAACATCTACAGTTTTAAAGATTTCATTATGTCTCCGAAAGAGGATAATCAATCTGCCCCAATACCCAACAGCCATCCCTGTAGAGTTGTTGTATGTTGTACTCACATCTCCCTGTGGCCACCACTCCTCCAGGACAGTGCCATCCAGCCTGACTGTGAAGCCTCTCGGTGCGCCCTCTGCCGGCGCCCTCACAACCACGTACAGCACTTCCGCTACAACAGGAAGCATACCAGTTATGGGATATGATACAAAAATAGAGTTTTAATCATTTTACCTCGATGGTATCTGTTCCTCCAGAAGATGTTCATGTTTTCTATTCTACAGTCCTTGGAGTGTTTGTTTGGGAATTAGACATCTATCTCTATCCCTACAGGTTTACCATTCTACCATACCCACAGAGACGTGTTTTATCCTATACTTAACCTCCAACTGCTGCGTGTTTAACAATTCTACCAAACCCACAGAGGCGTGTTTATCCTATACTAAAGGATGAATCCCTCTCTAGCTGTGTTTTTACTTTCTACCATACCCACAGAGGCGTGTTTTAACCTATACTTAAACACGCAGTCTTCTCTAGTTGGTGTTTAAACATTCTACCAAACCAACAGAGGCGTGTTTTGCCCTTTACTTAACTTTGCAGTCATCTCTAGTTAAAATGTTTACTTTCTACCAAACACTCACAGAAATGTTTATTTTATACTTAAGCATGCTCTTAAGAAATATTTAGAACAGATGCACAATATGGCAAAACAGGTAGGGAAATTTATAAGAATCATTTAAAAATGAACTATTTTTAAACAGATTGTCAACGGAAATATAAAAAGTCACTTCAAATGGCGCTCATTAAATTCCAATCCATTCACTCGTTTCATAAAAATGTTATAATAAACGGGACGTCGTTTAGTATTCTCTATATAACAACACTTGATTTACAAGGTGCGAGCCGATGCATACCATTTTTATCGTAGTCGAGGGCAAAGACGCTTCCTCTGTTTGCAAACGGTGTGTAGATGAACTCCCCTGTGTTGCTGGGGTCTTCCAGTCCGGCGTTGTAACACTGCACTCTGTGGGTGGAGAAATATAAACTCGTTAACATTTTACAAAAATTGAAGATTTGCAGTTAAAAGAAAAAGTACCACTCTCATTGGAACGTTGTCAATTATGAAATGGCTCTATATATGATATTGCTAGTAATGATCATCTATGTGGTCAATCACAGTATCTTACTTGGATAAAACAAAATAAAAACTCCAGAGAAAAGATAAGATAGTTCTATAAACCAAAACGAGTAAATATCAAAACTGTAAATGTCGTCGCTATATAAGAAAAACAAACCTTGGTCTCATGTTTACTTTAAATGTTAGCAGATAGCCTAAAGGGAGAGAAGTTGAGCTTAATAAACGTTTGTGAATTATGGCTTTCTTCTCAAAACAAAACCTTCGAGTAGTGTTTTATCCTTCTCTTTCAGAGCATGAAATGCAAAACAGACAGGAGGGAAGGCTTTAGTATTACAAACCATAATCCCTGAATAAGTACATATCAAAATTGTATATGTACATGTAGTCGCTTTATAAAAACAATAAACTTTGTGTTCAGTTTGCTTTAAACGCAAGTATATGGCTTGAAGGGAGATGAGTTGTGCTTAGAAAACGTCTTTAAATTGTGTTTTTTCTTCTCCAAACAAAACCTCGTGGTAATGTTTTATCCTTCTCTTTCAGAGCATGGAATGCAAAACAGAAACTCCAGAGAAAAGAAAAGAGGGAAGGCTTTAGTATTACAAACCAAAACGAGTAAATATCAAAACTGTATATGTCGTCGCTTTAAAAGCAGAACAAGCTTTGTGTTCAGTTTGCTTTAAATGCAAGTATATGGCTGAAAGGGAGACGAGTTGTGCTTAGAAAACATCTTATAATTGTGGTTTTTCTTCTCCAAACAAATTCTCCGAGTAGTGTTTTATCCTTCTCTTTCAGAGCATGAAGTGCAAAACAAAAACTCCAGAGAAAAGACAGGAGGGAAGGCTTTAGTATTACAAACCATAACGAATAAGTACAATGAAAAGTGTATATGTCATCGCTTTATAAGATAAACAAAATGTGTGTTGCCTTAAAATGTAAGCACATATAATAGCCTAAAGGGAGATAAGTTGGGCTTAACAAACGTTTTTGAATTATAGCTTTCTTCTCCAAACAAAACCTCGTGGTGATGTTTTATCCTTCTCCTATAAATATATATATATGATAGAAGAAGAAGAAGAAGAAGAAGAAGAAGAAATATATTTTATTTATGTGTCACATGTTGTTTTACATCATATTGCATAATATAAGAAATGTTTAAAAAATCAACATCCGGCCGAACGGCTTATGAGACACAAGTTGACATAGTGTTACAATAAAATATTAAAATATGATATTTAAAAAGTACAATAAATGATAAACTCAATCCCCACCTTGCATCCTCTCTGTCCGCCACACAGACCATATCGTAATCCTCCACCAGAGTGACGCTGTGAGGCAGGTTCAGGTTCAGAGATCCAGGCTGGCTTGTTCCTGGTGTGACTGGAATAGGAAACATTCATCATCAGCAAACCCTTGATAATCTTCTCACCTATTGTCACGATAAGATGATTGAGTCCAAGTCCTTTGCTTATATCGCTTACTGGAATAGGAAACATTTATCATCAGCAAACCCTTGATAAATTCTCACCCATTGCCACGACAAGATGAGTCCAATTTCTTTGCTTATATCGCTTACTCAAAAAACACGCGGGTAACGGACATAAAGATAGATATTTATCGAAATTGATCTTATCATTATAATGAGAAGAAACAATAGCATTTTTTGAGGTTTCAAGCAAAGTAAAATTTGATACATGTAATGAAGCAAGACCCCCTTACTATTGTGTTAGGTTGCCTCAAATCTATGAACCTTTTCATTCATCATTCTAACACCTTCTATCATTTGGGCAAAGTGGACTTAGTCGTCTCACTGAACCACCCAGTTGCCCAACTCAGATTTGTATAAGGGACTTAAACGTACGTGGGTTGAGAAGGAGATAGCTGACTTTGTAGTAGCCATAGGAAACATAATTACTTGCAAAGAAACAAAAAATGTCAAGGGCATGTTGAATTAAAGGGATAGTTATACCTTCCTCACAACTCTGTATGAAGAATTACAAATAGAATATGTTCTTCAAACTATGTTGGTGAAAGGTCTAAGCACTTTTCGGATTAAATGTCGCATGCAACGAGTTTTGGGCAAATTATCTCACGTCACCAGGAAACTGCCCAAATTAAAAAAATATGGTGTGGCAAAGACGTCAAACATTTAAAAAAAATATAACTAGGCCTTTTGTTAATTTAGAGTTCTTCTGCAAGAAAAGACATATATAAATGAAAGATACGTTCGAAAATATTTTGTTAAAGTATGCATAGAGTGTGACACAATTAACAAACGGATAAATGAGGAAAGACCATCCTGTCTCAGGGTACGAACGTTTCGCTAACTCCACTAACCGCTACCCTGGGCTCAGAAGCTAAATTCGCTCGCCCGGCCCGACTTTGGATGTAGCCAATCAAATAATTTTCTCGCCACCTTCTCGATAAAATTTCAACGAGAAAATGATTTGATTGGCTACATACCAAGTCGGGCCGTGCGAGCGAATCTAGCTTCTGAGCCCAGGGAAAGGCTATCAAACACCTCGTGCATTTTACGTACCGGCTTCGCCCCATACTTTGGCAACTGTTCCGTCCTCGTTGAATTTCATGACTCGGCTGTTGCAATATCTGTGAGAAACAGTACGTGACATTATTATGTAACAGTTAATCTTTTAAAACAATATTTCTTAGAATACTCTCTTATTAATGTCATGATTAAAAACACAATATGCTTGTAATGTATTAGTTATTACAAGGACTTGATCGCTTAAATTCTCTTTTCTCTAACTTTTCATTCTCATATTGTTTAGAAGCGTCTGAGAACCAATCTAAGTAAACCTAGCCTCAATACTATCCGTTTCACTCCTATACTGAGTCTAGAAAGGCTTAGTAGACGGTCGCATCAGCCTACGTATCGAATTGACCAATCAGAACTCAGCTTACCAAGCCACAATAGTCTGCCTTCGCACGCATAACGTTGGAGAGTCATACTCATAGGTCGCAGAAAGGTCGGCTGACGCGACCCACTAGACCTTTCTAGGCTCAGTATAAGAGTGAAACGGATAATATTGAGGTTACGTTTACTAACACTGTCTAAGAACAACACTGGGCTGGAAATGACGCCGTATAAATCTTTTTATGATGATGATAAATTATTTCTTCCATTAATAATGTTTAGGATAACAAGTACGAAGCATTACATTCGCGGGGAAGTTTAAGAAGTATTGAGCGACTTCAATCATAAAAGATGTACTTTAATCAGATGAGTTTTATCCCCTACCCGTCAGAAACGAAGAAGACCCCATTGCTGGCGACAGCTACGTCAGTTGGTTTACAGAAGTGTGTGTCGTCACTTCCGGGTACCAGCTTCTCTCCCAGAACCATATCCGGTTCCTTGGAACCTCTCGGGAACCTCATAACCTGCAAAATGGAACATGACAACAATATTATGTATTGTAACATCTTAGCTTACGTTTCAAAATATCATGATTTTATCAATTTCAAATTCAATGACGTTCACCTTTTAATCATATGAATCTACACGCTATGTGGAATTGTTTCATAACACGCATTATGATTTATCTAATTTGTAAATTTGTAATTCTCATATATATATATATTTATATCGAATATAGGGATCAAGTTTAATCAAATCATTTGCCTTCATGGTTGAACACCTCAGATAAATACATAAAGTTCAACATCATTTATCCTATCGTACATACATCTGGGCATCTGTTACAGTTTATTGCAACACATGTACATTTCAGCTGGTGGTCACGTGACTTACCTGATGAAGCGCGACATCAGTCACCCAGATGTTTCCTTTATCGTCAACTGTCAACCCGTGGGGCATGTAGAATCTGAAATATGAAAAAACATATATTATAATATTATCATTTTCAATAAATTGGAATATAAAAATTTTCTTAAAAATTTAAAGATTACTTACATACTTTATATATCGTATATGGCATATTTCAGTTATAACCTGCACAAAAGATGTATAATTATTTTAGAGTTTTAGTGCTTAACTCATTGAAATCAAAAGCTATTCAAGTTAAAGGATAGCCAACTAGTTTCGCGTTATAGATCACAAAATATCGAATTCTGTAATATATTAAGATGATAATTTCATTATTTATATATGCTGTTAAAAGTTTTTACCATTTATGAATTCAAAAATTTAATTGAGATCATTAACTTCAATATCTTGCATCCTTCTGTTTTTCATTAAATTTATTTTCCTGATTTAAAAAAATAATTTAGGTCCTCACCTGTCCTCCCCCTTCGCCGAGATCTGCTTTCCTGTCTTAGCATCGATGACGGAGATTGTCTTCTCCTTGATAGGACCATTCTCCGGGTGGGTGAAGGTGTTGTTCTCGTTGAATGTGCTGCAACAGAGAGAATTGTTAGTTCACCAATTTTCACCCCAAATATAAGTAAGTATAGTCACTTACTCAAAGTATCCAACCATTAGAAGTAAAGTCACTTACTCAAAGTACTCAACCATTAGAAGTAAAGTCACCTCAAAGTACCCAACCATTAAAAGTAAAGTCACTTATTCAAAGTACCCAACCTTTAAAAGTATTGTCACTTGCTCAACGTACCCAACCATTAGAAGTACTGTCACTTACTCAACCATTGGAAGTAAAGTCACTAACTCAAAGTACCCAACCATTAGAAGTACTGTCACTTACTCAACCATTGGAAGTAAAGTCACTAACTCAAAGTACCCAACCATTAGAAGTACTGTCACTTACTCAACCATTGGAAGTAAAGTCACTAACTCAAAGTACCCAACCATTAGAAGTATTGTCACTTACTCAACCATTGGAAGTAAAGTCACTAACTCAAAGTACCCAACCATTAGAAGTATTGTCACTTACTCAACCATTGGAAGTAAAGTCACTAACTCAAAGTACCCAACCATTAGAAGTATTGTCACTTGCTCAACGTACCCAACCATTATAAGTACTGTCACTTACTCAACCATTGGAAGTAAAGTCACTAACTCAAAGTACCCAACCATTAGAAGTATTGTCACTTACTCAACCATTGGAAGTAAAGTCACTAACTCAAAGTACCCAACCATTAACTCAAAGTACCCAACCATTAGAAGTATTGCCACTTACTCAACCATTGGAAGTAAAGTCACTAACTCAAAGTACCCAACCATTAGAAGTATTGTCACTTACTCAACCATTTGAAGTAAAGTCACTAACTCAAAGTACCCAACCATTAACTCAAAGTACCCAACCATTAGAAGTATTGTCACTTACTCAACCATCAGAAGTAAAGTCACTTACTCAAAGTATCCAACCATCAGAAGTAAAGTCACTTCCTCAAAGTACTCAATCATGAGAAGTAAAGTCACTTACTCATAGCCCCATTCAGTGCTGCCCCTGTGGAAGACGTACACCTTGTTGTCTAGCCCTGCTTCTATGCCGGACACTTGACCAAACTTCACCGAGCTGTCCGGCCACGTGGTGTCAACGTCCAGGCCCTGGTCAACAAGACGGCATGATAGTTTATCTTTCTAAAGTTATTTTAATATCAATTTCTCAAATTATTTAAAGGGTATTATATATCACGAACATGCTGCTGTCTCTCTTATTTGTATATGCAATGAAATAAAATGCCTAAAGCCCAGAACAAGGAAAAGTGCCCATAGTGAATGTAAGATTTTTTTCTCCTTCATGTATAATGTCCATTCATTTTTGTACAAATCTATTACAATTAATTCACACAATTTGCCTAATAGAATCTGGAGAGTTGCTCTTTTCTCATGCCTCATGGCTCATTTGGTTTTGTTTGACTATTTTCACAACTCAGGTAACAATACGTTCCATAAAATCTGGAATTGATACATGCATCGAAATTATATACATGATTATATACATGATTGTTCATTAAATTAACGTTAAAGAGACACAGAGTATGTTGATAGGATCACATATGTCAAATTTTGAAATCGATGTTATTACATCGGGAACCACTAACTGTTACTGAAAACAACAAGTTAAAAGTCAATCTGAACATTAGGGCGAAAATACGGTCATTCAAAGTCGGGATTTTGATCGAAAACCGGACAATGTGGCTCGAGAATCACGCGCAAATTCACCAAACGTAATTTTGAAACCTTGTCATAAGCTGACAGGAAGATATCTTCGATTCGATAGTGTTTGTTGGGTATTGTAACTAATAGGTAGGTTAATTGGATGCATAATATCGATTTTAAACGTATTTGAGATGGTTTCTTGATTTTCCATAAAATCAAGCATTTTAGAGATATTATGCATAAATGGATATATTTGAAAGTCCAGTGATGAGATATGAACTTCAATCAGCATATTAGAAATTTTGTAGCTTATCAAAATAAAATAAAATTTTAAGAAAGATACTCTGTGTCACTTTAAATTTAATCGGGTTTTCAATGTTACATGTACACAGAAGAAAATCATAACAATTACCAAAGGCGCTTATATTTTGGTATATCACAGCCTTTCATAAGCGATTTCAGTACATATGACTTTCCCGCATATTTCATTACTATATAAGGTTATTTCAAGCACCGTGCTAGTTCATAATTCCTCGATTGTCATTCTGCAAGCATATTATCGAGTCCATGTTTACTCTGCAGACATTGATCGAAGTGACCAATACACCGTTATGCTAATCCGCCCACGCTACAATTCTTGCTACAATTGCCAGAACTATCGGCTCCGATTTGTGAGCTCAGGAAATAATGGATCCATGCGTTCGATCATGTTCGGCAATAAGTGAAAGGGCGACTTTCGGAATTTAGATCTAGTTGGTTGTTTGACATTTAGTATAAGCTATTGTCTATTTAAAGTTGTCCAATAGGGAAATCGGTTACTTCCAGCTTTTGATGCAATATATATAATATATATAATTGATAAACAAAAATATAAATTTGATATAAAGGCGACACTTGAAAGTCATATATTCTTGTTTGCAATTTAATACATGTTGTTGTGTTATGTATTTTGTACATATACAACAAATGAAATTAATCACAATAATCAGATAATTGAACTATGAAATGGTCAATACATAGAAGACAAAATTAAAACGTTCTCTTAAACATGAATGTATATTTTTTTTCACTTTCCTACATAGGTCGATGACGTTTGATATAAGGATGAAATGGAATATATTATGGGGCTGTAAATTAGCTGATATGTACAACATTGTGTTATTTACATTGTGTCGGTTTTGTGTCATACATACACATATTTCGCCACTCACTGTACATGTCCTTTTTACTCGGTTAAAGGTAAAACAAAAAGTTTAGTTAATCCGATGACGAAATTGCACCAGACCCTCATCAGCTTTATTAAGTGTCCGTCAAAGTCAATCAACTAAAAAACGCGAAACCTCTTATTGAACGATTGTCATATCAATTTGTTATAAGATGTCGCAATAACCATAGTACTACTAATAAAATTTATATCAGTATCATAAAAACGTCAACTAAAAAAATACGTTGAACATTGATTAATTAAACATGTTTAGATTTCTGAAAGATAAAAAAAAAATACTGGTGTCATTTCTAAACAGAACTGTTAAAGCCAGATTTGAGAATTCTTTTTCATTTGTACCTGTATATGATCAATGCTTGATTACTTTAAGTATAAGCATGGTTGAAACAAGATTTTCTCAGCGAAAATGCACAATCAGTAACACCCAGAAGAATTCTTGACGTAATTTACTTAGTCGTAATAACACGTCTCAACGTATATTCTCTTGATTATTTGCATAATTTGACTTTTGAGGGAATAACTAGAAGAATTTTACTAGTCGGTAATTTAGACACACAAGAATTATTACGGTTCGATAGATTTTTTTATAAAGCTTTGAAAGCGTTTTGGACACGAATGACGTGTATAAAACCCTGATGTACTGTGGTATTTGTTATACATGTTCCTTCTAACGTATTTCAGTAAAATGATCAAAATTCAAGTTAAATAAATGCAAATACAAGTGAAATATGCTCCCCATGGATAAAGGCGATAGACTGTGAAAAACGAAATTGGTAGACCATCGTTCAGAATGAATAACCAATTTTGAAGAAAAGAATGAGTAAAAGTCATAGATTAGCTACCATCCTAGGCTATGCTTAACTTTATTACGTTAAGTAAATTAGTAAGAGTCATATCATTTTGATATCATTTCAAAACATCATTTTTGAAAGACCTTCCCGATAATGGTGCCTATTACGAAAGTGCTTTATGCGTTTTCATCTTGAAAACAACTGCAAATTATGCATTTAATAACAGAAGAAAGTCAAACCGATTACCCTAAAAAGCCTTTTGAATTTTAAAGATAAATTCTCATGATTGTTAATGTACATCATGAAAACCAGTATGATAGGTGCAGTGAACGTTGTTTTAAAAATATAATTAATCGCATTAAAATTTATGTCAGACAGACATTTTTACTTCTTTTTAAAGAATAATATAACTGGCACAGACCACATGTGAACTTCTAGTCCTGCTTGAATCTAAGTCTCACTCAGCAAGTCTATATTTAAAAACGTACACATGAAAAAATAAAGTCGAATAGACAAAGGTACACTGTATAATGAGGAGAGAGAGGAACTTTTTAGGAAAAGTGCCCAGATATTTTCTAATTCTACTAGTTTTACCGATGCTTTAAAGTTTTACATTCTTTTTAGTGACTGTAATATTGTTTTATACACTGCCAGGACCTGCAATCTTATCTTATCAAAACGCCGTCATCTTTTATATTCGTAATTTTACTCTCTTACTTTTATGTTTTTTTACAATATTATCTCCTTTTAACTTATGTACAGTTTTTATATTTATTTCATGCATATGAATATATTTTGCTTTTAATCTCTCATAAATCACCAAGTGATTGGTTGTGTACTTTTAACCGCATATGTGCATTTTATTGCCTTTTCTATGTAAATATAAAATGAATGTACACAAGTGAGACTTTAATGAAATACTTGTCTGTCTGTCTGTCTACAGTAAATATTTCATGGACTTAATATTATTCTAGTGACCTGTAACGTACAGAAGCGTCTAATCCGGAGCTCGCTAAATGTGACATGTTTATAGCTTGTTGGACGTCCCGATTACAAGGAAGTAACATCGTGGTGTCACTACAGTCACCAACATAACAATTCGTCATAGTCATCATCCAAGTTCCGGAAATTTTCCTTGTTATGAATTCATAACTAAAGTCAATATGATTTTGATAAAAATATATTTTCCGGGAATTTTATTTTTTTATGAATTCATAACTTAAGTCAATATGATTTTGATAATAATATATTTTCCGGAAATTGTCTTTGTTATGAATTCATAACTAAAGTAAATATGATTTTGATATAAATATATTTTCCGGAAATTGTCCTTGTTATGAATTCATAACTTTAGTCAATATGATTTTGATGACATTATATTTTCCGGAAATTTTATTTGTTATGAATTCATAACTAAAGTCAATATGATGTTGATAAAAATATATTTTTAAACCATGGCAAATTGCAAAGAGATTCGATTTTGAATTATTTTAAATATATAAATAGGGAGGCAGAGAAGATTTGTTCATAAAGCTTGTTCTAAGGCAATTTTGACTTGACAAAACTTCTAGAAAATGTTCTGCAATTTTTTTAAGGTCATGATAAGAGAGCCTTTCTGTTTTGATCATTGGTTTGAACTCTCTAAACGATCAGATGAGGGGCTGTTATTTCATAAGCTAAGCAATCAATCAATTATATCGTACGAATCAACATTTTTCTAAGTTAGTTTGATAAATTACTCATATGACTCATACAAGTAAAATATATATATACATATAAATTACTCATATGACTCATATGCTAACTGTCAACAACAATCAAAATAGATAAAAAAAATATTTTAAGATTTTTATGAAGAGGGTCGCTTTAAACGATAAAAACAAAATGTACCTATTGTTATGGTAACATTGATGTCTAGTTTTACCTCACCTTTCATAAATGAAAAATACCTTCATATTAAGTTTTACAAAGAATAAGTTATGTACAAGAAAGATGTTTCTTTTGATGTAAGTTTCATTGGTACACCCGTAGCTGACGAAATAGAGATTTGTATTCTTAGAATCTAAGATTTAGATATTTCTACCTGAATGGAAATCCCTCTTCCAAATGTTAAACAATTAAGTTATCTTAAAACATATGTTACTTAAAAGCGAAGAAGAAAATTATGGGGGGGGGGGGGGGGGGGGGGTAAGAAAAATGAATTTGAGAAGCAACAATGAATAGGTTGATGTCGTTAACACGATGAATTTAAAGCGACACTGATCATCTTTCTTAATTTTTTTGGATTTGATAAGTTACCAAATATATGATATGCTGATTGAAGTTCATATCTGATCACTGGACCGATCGAATAAACATCTAAAATACGTGTGATAGTAGAAATTATGCATACAATTAACCTATCTATTAGTTACAATACCTGACAAACACTATCGAATCGAATATATCTTTCTGTCAGCTTTTTATAAGGTTTAAAAATTACTTTTGGCGAATTAGCGCGCAACTCGAGCCACAGTGTCCGGTTTTCGATCAAAATCCCGACTTTGAATGGCCGTATTTTCGCTCAAATGTACGGAATGACCTTGAACTTGTAATTTAACTTTTTAACTAAAATAACACAGATTTCAAAATTTAATGTAATGCCATCAACATACTCTGTGTCACTTTAACACATGGATTTGCGTATCTGTCAACAACTTGCCACTCTGTCATACTAAACAAATTACCCCTTAGGAAGATGAAGACATTCTTAGCGCGACTCCCAAATTATTAGCATAATGTAGTAGGTAGTGGTATGAGTACAAAGATAAGTAAAAATATACCATAATGAATGATTTGTTATATTGTACAGTTAGATATGATGTAACACTTAAGATAAGGGGGAAAGTGTTGCCAAAGCTACCATTTTGAAAGAAAAATAAGTATGTTTTATTAAGGGACTTGATAACAGGCTAACATAAACAGTATGCTCCCAATCGTCACCTGACACTGGCAGGGGGTACAATAGAGATCTGTTATAATCCTTATCAATAGACAACAAAGTAAGACATTTTGATTTGACCAACAGCCTAGTGTTGCATATACAGATAAGGTCAAAGATATCATAGCATTACAAAGCATTACATAGCATTACATAGCATTACATAGCATTACATAGCATTACATAATGACAAGAACTGCTATGAGTATCATCAATTTTCAACTGACATCGACACGAACATGTCAAAGATACTTGTTGAAAAACAATGCACTATAAGGAAAAGGAAGACAATCAACCATTACGAAAATTATGTCAAATGGCCAACAAGACGTCGAAGGCTTAACAAGAGTTAATAACAAAAATAACTTAAATATAGAATTATTATCAACACATAACAGCCAGAAACGTAATGTGACAATTCAAATCATTAGTTTTTTTTCTACAAATACAAGCTAATTAGCCAATAACACGTCGAAGGCTTAACAAGAGTTAATAACAAAAATAACCTATATATAAAATTATTATCAACACATGATAGTCAGAAACGTAATGTGATAATTCAAGTCATTAGTTTTTTTCTACAAATACAACCTAATTAAGTTAAAGCAGACATTTAAGACCAACACACTGTGTGATAAATTCACTTAAAGACATCTAAGTCACAATTAGAGTAAAACACATATGAAATAATGGAATGAGCAATTCACTTGACAGCCAGTGATATACTTGTTACGTAAACGCATACAAACATATCACAACATGTATAAGGAAAAGGAAGGCGTTTAACCGTGGCCATCACACTGTGTGATCTTTTATTTATAGAGATCTTTAATGAACAAAACAGTTAATAACACCAATTATAGCTATCAAGAAAACATCAAAAGACACAGTGACGTTTTTTGGGCATTTTACATCAAGATCAAGTGACAAATATAATGCTATGAGGAACATGAAGAAATTTAGCCTTGACCAAACACCTTGTGTAAATGTACATACAAACATATAAAAGGCACGCTGAGGGTTTGAAAGAACAACAACATATATTCAAAATAAACACCTAGCACAGATAATTACATGTGACATTTCATATCATTATTTATTAACAAACACAACACGATAAGAAAACGAAGACATTAAACAATAAACTAAACCTAAAGTATATAACTGTACTTACATATGGCCCATCTCTGGCCATCAAATCCAGGATTTCATCGGGGAGTTCTGGATAGGAAGGGTACGCCAATCCACAGGCGAGGACAGAGGACAGCAGAAGGACAGTGAAAGAGGACATCTTGAGTCCAGCGAGGACCAATGTAGAACTGTTGTAAGGGCCGACCAGAATCTACTCGTGTAGATAGCGGATTGAGACACAACAGATGGTTCAGTCACAACACCGACTCAGCAATGGTGGACTCAGTATTATCATAATATCAGAGATTGTGAATGACGTATCGAGAGAACCGTCGCCTAGCAACCAGAAGTAATCGATGGCTGAAGTCTTGCGTGTGAAGACGAGGATGGTATTGATTTTCAAGGGAGATAATCCAAAGGCGTTATATGATTGTTCACGATGACTATATATTTGTTGCGTTAATTTCCGTAATGCGTTATCTGTTGTGATTTTTATATACTTGTGAAACATTGATTTGTAGGTAATCTGGACTGTTTATCGTAATTAACGAACTTATTAATGGGATTTGATCAAACGTGCTTTGTATCTGACATCTGTCATAGTTTTATATCATAATCAATATCAATGTGTGAACGTCACTTTCATGGCCGAGGATCGGTATATGATGAACACATGTTTCACTATGATGTCTACAGCTTGGTATACATATGCTTAACTTCCTTCACGCTTTTTATAATTACTTTTCATCAAAAATGGTAATAATGGGTTTGAGTATGTTTGATATGATATTATTTCGGTTGAAGTGATGGAGATGTTAGAATTTAAATTTCATACAGGGCATATTTACACTGAAAAAAAGATTATCTGAACGGGATGTCAAATTAGAAAGAGATTCATATATGATTTTAAAATTGATTAACTCCACGGGTCCATATGAAAATTTCGGATTAAATGGATGTCGGTTTGGGAATGAACTTGATTCAGGTTAAGAAGCTTAGAGATCTGAAGTTATTGATGCATCGTGAACTATGATACAATATTCCAATTTACGCTTGTATTCGATATCGCCTGAATTACCGTTAGAACTTGATAATACAATTTCTTGCTTTGAGTTAGATTAAGATATAATTATGCTATCCACATTCATTCAGCCATTTAAAAAATCAAACGTAACTTTGGCCGTCGTAAATTTGATAATTGATTATTCTCCTTCAACTCACCCTTAAAGCTAACTTCAAACCAAAACATCTTATTTGTATTTCAGGCTATCTTATTGAGAAGAGACTCATTGTAAGGTATGCTGTAAATATTGTACATATTGTTGTATATCTATTCTTTATGTGTATGTGTCTGTCGCCTACGTACAGAAATAAGCTGATATCGTTTGCAGGTCAATTATAAAGAACAATATGTACTAAAAGAGGCAGTAGCACGTTTTTTGATAATGTTATATTTTAAATTTTTCACTGATAACTGTAAGTTAATGCTAAATGTATTATTTTGACAGTGTCAAAAATCTCATTACACAAGCCAATTATCCATAGTCAGAGGACAAAGTATGAGGATTCACATAAAATCCATTGGCGGCCATTTTGTGTGAACACCTTTAATTCATTTTGAAGAAAAATGAATCGCATGGCTAAACTTTACGTTTTATATTTGAATTATTACTGCTCTTTCAGTTAGAACCATTAATTTTCATTTTTCTGACATCACCTTATATTCCTCCGAAAAACGTGCTGCTGCCCCTTTAAGTCATTAAATGAAAGCTATTGAGAAGCACGAACTGATGCTAGGAGTTGTAATTGACAAGTGAAGAAACAGATCAGTTGAACCTTTCCATCGATAACGCGGTCAATATAATCGAATTATACATTAAGTAGTTAACATAATAATTTAAGTTTCATGGATAAGGCCTTTGATAATTGTATATAAGTAAATGTCATACATTTGCAAATTGGCTTTAGATATGAACGAGAATATTTGATCTTACAACAGCACAAATGGTATCGCCTATAAGTAAAATGTAATTTCCAGGTATAAGATGAAATGATTAAAAGTTTTTTTTTGAAAAATGGTTCATCGAAATGTTATATTTTTGTAAACAACGAGATAGTTTGATTATTAAGAAGATTTTGAAAAAGGGCTCATTTTGTTTGAAGCGGTCGTAAAAGTGTTGTTCTATGACCAAAACGACCTTGAATGAAAACAACATTTGATTACTTTAATTTCGTAATAAAGCCTCCTTTGATATTTTCGCAGTAGGTCGCAGCAGACACGTAATGCACGTGCTGCACACTTTTCATGGAGCTGTCTTCTGGAATAACTGAAACTCACGTCATAAATAGCTTGTAGTACATTATTATGTTCTTTGTGTAAAAACTTTGACGAATTGAATGAGGAAAAGGGCAATATTTCCATTTCTTCAATTATTAATTATGTTTGGTCTATAACTGAAGTACTGTAGATTAAAAAGCTATCAATATTTTATGTTCTTGTGTAGACAGATACTTTAAAACTCAATTCATTGAATTGGATGGTGTTTAATGTATCGAAAAATGGTATCTTAATCAGGTTATTCTAGTATCGCCTATATATAACCAGCCAATAAAATAGTTTATAATAGAGAGAATTGGTAGTCCCCGAATGACAGATCCATGAACGTCTTGATGCTAAAATAATTATACCGTATTTTCTCGAATAAAGGCCGGGGGTATTCCTGTTTTAAGTAAATAGACGCCGGGTCGTTTATTCGAGGAAATACGGTAATCAATAAGCAAATAGCAATGTTTTTAACATTGTTTATCATTTTCGAAAACTCATCAAGCTTTTATTTTTTTGCAATGAAGACAAAACTATCATCTAATTCAATTGTAGCCAGTTTATTGTGAAAAGTTTTACATATGACCAATATATGTGATTTAAACATATTCATTTCAATAAAGAATTGTATTGGTAAACAAACTGAAAGCTTATGTTATTACCTCTCCGGATTACAATATAATATATATGACAAATATATAGCTGTACACAGATTTCAAAAGAAAACAAGGGACACACCAAATACCGTCCAAACCTAACACATTTTATATCAATATGTTGTGTCTATCCTATTTATCAAATGCTTTACACGTTATGGATCAACATTTCAATCTGTATCGATTGTCGTGTTTTGTAGGCCTATTAAAGGGGCAGTAGCACGTTTTTAGGGGGAATATAAGGTAATGTCAGGAAAATGAAAATAAAAGGTTCCCATTGAAGGACAAACTAAATGAATCAGTAATAAATAAAAAATATAACATAAACGTCAGCCATGCAATTTCAATTTCTTACTCAAAATGAATTAAATGTTTTTACACAAAAATGGCAGGCAATGGACTTTATGTAAATCGTTATAATTTGTTCTCTGACTATGGATCATTGGTTTATGTAATGAGATTTTGACACTATCAAAACAATACATTTAGCATTAACATACAATCATCAGTGAAAATTGAAAATATCAAATTTTCAAAAAACGTGCTACAGCCCCTTTAAGATCAGGTGCTTTATGTTTTACAGTAACTAGTCTAGTCTGTAGCGTTTTAATAAACTATATATGTACTTGTAACATATTTGTTATGTATATATTATGTATGAAATTTGTTTATGTTCACGTTGGTACACTGCCCAAGAAGGGTGTTCTCTGTGCAAATAAAATTTATCTTCATCCTATCTTATCTAACGTGACACATTCTCTCCTTCCAAAGGCAGCTCAGTCATACCCGAGTTCGCACTGAGCTCTGTGGGGGAGAGAATGAACGTGATACCGACATACAATACTTGTCTTCTCTTCTTCATCTTCTTCATCTTCTTCTATTTCGATTGACTGGGTTTGAACCTGAACACTCTGTTAGTGATGGTGTCACCAACATAAACGTCTCCATCAGGTGAAACAGATACGGCATGGGCAACAGTCTTTCGCTGTTGGGTAGAAATAAAGAAACCATTTCATTTTCGAGACAGTAAAACTTATAGTAGTTGTTATTGAATCTAGATAATTTCGTCAAAACCTGAACACTATGTTTCTTAAGTTTAAATGGGGAAACGGAGCTTCATGGGGAACACATTTAAGCTATTGGATAGAAAAATAGAAACAATTTCAATTTTGAAACTTATCATAGTTGTTATTTGTACATACAATCTAGATTATTTCGTCAAAACCTGAACACTGTTTCTTAAGTTTAAATGGAGAAACAGAAAAGTCATGGGGAACACATTTTAGCTGTTGAAAAAAAGGTCGAAACCATTTCAATTTTGAGACAGTAAACATTTACTAAGTTGTTTTTTGAACATACAATCTAGATAATTTCGTCAAAACCTGAACACTGTTTCTTAAGTTTAAATGGAGAAACAGAAAGTCATGGGGAACACATTTTAGCTGTTGAAAAAAAGGTCGAAACCATTTCAATTTTGAGACAGTAAACATTTACTAAGTTGTTATTTGAACATACAATCTAGATAATTTCGTCAAAACCTGAACACAGTTTCTTTAGGTTAATTGGGGAAACAGAAAAGTCTTGGGGAACACATTTAGCTGTTGGGTAGAGAGATAGAAACCATTTCAATTTCGAGACAGTAAAACTTATAGTAGTTGTTATTGAATCTAGATAATTTCGTCAGGACCTGAACACTATGTTTCTTAAGTTTAAATGGGGAAACAGAAAAGTCATGGGGAAGGGAAAGGTCACGTAGAACACATTTAAGCTGATGGATAGAAAGATAGAAAGCTTTTTAATTTTGAGCTGTAAATATTTACTAAGTTGTTATTTGAACAGAAAATCTAGTTACTTTCTTCAAATATATCATAATAACTGTGTATCGATACAAAAGAAACTTAGCTTTCAGACAGACAGACAGACAGACAGACAGACAGTTAGACATACAAACAGAGAGAAGTTTCATTCAGCTAGTAACTAAATGGATGCTTTTGTAAAAAAAAACAAGGATCTTCAATTGAGGTAAACACAAATGTATGAACTAATAAAACCTGACCCTTTTAAACACAGAGGTTATCCAAAGTTGTGAAATACCTTAGCTCTTGTGAATATGCTTTCGGTAATATAGGTAAGTTTATATATTATTTCAGCAATCTCATATCTTTCATATCTTCATACCTGTCATGTAACGTGTCATTCTTCACCAATATTAGAAATCTGTTTACTTCCATTTCTTGTAATGAGTATAACACAGTAATAGTTGAAATCACATTACTGATTATGTCTATAATGCCATTGCGGTAATCGAAATTCGGGCTAGTTGCAATCTAGTTAAAACTAGCTGTAATGTAAACGTCCTAACGTGAGGACTTATCGGCGTATACATTACAGCTAGTTTCAACTAGATTGGGCTAGTTGAAGATGTTACGACGCATTCACATACTATTCTTCTGAATAAAACACAACTTTATATTAGAACACTATTCATACTTTGCCTTGTGGAAACCAAACGTCCTGTACGGTTCCATTCAGCGTCACGGTGTGGCCTTTAGGAGCACCCATTGCAGTAGGCCATGTACCAACATACATGAGCTCAGCTGTAGGGCGAAAAGTAAAATAATAAATACAGACTGCTTTGTGATTTATGTATGATTTTAGATTAAATAACAGAATATATAATCATTGCAGTCGGCCATGTACCAACATACATCAGCTCAGCTGTAGGTCGAAAAGTAAAAGAATAAATTCAGTATTTTGTGAGTTCTGATGATTTTAGATTTAATAACATAATATATAATCATTGCTGTTGGCCATGTACCAACATACATCAGATCAGCTGTAGGTTGATAAGTAAAATAATAAATACAGTATTTTGTGAGTTATGTATGATTTTGATTAAATAACATAATAATATAAATAAATAAATAAATATAAATACATTTCTGTTTGGTTATAAATTATGTAATTTGATTTAACATCATAAATGTATATTCAGTGGCGGATCCACGATTTTTGAAAGGGGGATGTTAAATAAAACAAACATGTCAGAATTGTTATTGAAAGTTGATTATACGTATAACTCATCAAATGGCTTAAATATATAAGGAAAGAAACCTCTTTGATCGTAAGCGACAGAATCACAGGGCGGTGCATATATCGCTTGATAAAAATAAAACAAACATGTCAGAATTGTTATTGAAAGTAAAGTTAATTATAAGTATAACTCATCAAATTGCTAAAAAATTTAAGAAAAGAAACCTCTTTGATCGTAAGCGACAGACAAGACCTGTCCTCTGTCAGCAAGAAGCGTATGAAGGAACTCCCCGGCCTTGTTGGTGTCCTGTAGTCCTGCGTTGTAACACTGCACTCTGCAGACAGATATATGCAAACTCATGACACAATTTCGTCCCGAAAACATTTTAATTTGAAAATCGCTCCCCCACCCCCTACATTTTCAAATATAAGTTTATATTCAATGGGTATTTCTGATGTAAACCGACAGTGCTCCGATGAACTGAACAGTTTGAAAATATTGACAATACCGGGATCCGAACTCGCTCCGTCCTGGTTTTCCTCTGTGGAACGAGTTTATATTATATTTTGCAGCTGAAAACGTTTTTTTGCATTAAAGGTTTATTACATTAAACGATAATTTTTTTTATATCCTGCTGTATATTTCAAGGTCGAGGAAAATATACAAATGACAGGATAAATGTCCCTCTGTCATTGCAATTGAAACCTAAACATTTCCAAACTTGATATGTCATTACTTTAATTGATTATCACTAGTTGAAGGGTTAATCGTAAGGTATCACGGAACAGTACATGAGTTCAATTTTAACTCTTAATTATTGGGAAAATTGATTTGCGTAGCTAAACTGAAGTTGGCAGGTTCATTTATTTCAAACCATCATGCTGCAATGCCTTCTCTCCACAGAGGCAGATCAAATCATGATCTGTTCTAAATCGCCGAAATCCGTGGGTTCCGGCAGTTTCCCCTGGCGGAAAAAATTGCACCACAATCCATTTGAATTTCTTTATCTTATGACAACGCTTCTCGCATGGAAAGGATGGTTCATAATACAATGCTTTTGCCATGATTCAGTAGCCAAAATGATGATTTAAGAACAGCGTCGCTGATTGCACAACTAAATTTGATTGCCTCCAATCAGGCATCTCAGTTTCTATCCCACAAAGACGGCGTAATAGAACAGAGGCTATATCAACAGTTCATGACTTGATCTGCCTCTGTGGGGAGAATGACCTCTGCTATAATACGGCAGTTCTCGGGATAGAAATCGAGAAGCCTGATTGGGTACAATAAAGTTAGTTATGTAATCAGCAAGGAGTGGTATCTACAACAGAGGCTGTATCAACATTTCATGACTTGATCTGCCTCAGTGGGGAGAGAATGCCTGCAATTAGTAATCAAAATATTTTGTTTTTAAACACGTGGTTCAGTGTCATTACTGGTCTCCGTACCTTGAATTCTTCCTATCCGCCACACAGACCATATCGAACTTCTCAGCCAGTGCTATACTGTGCGGGGCGTCCAGACTCATCGGGCCCGGCTCATCAGACAGGGCTGCAATCAGTATAGACTAAGATGCAGTCTCAAATAATCTCAATCGCTGCTTTTTTGTCTTTAATTTAAAATGAACCCTGTAAAGCAAACTGCACTGATCTAGACTTGCTGCAATAAGATAGACTTGCATGGTTCTGTAAATATATTTTGTTCCAGGGGCTGGTAGGCAGACTGCAGTCAAGTATCGCAGAGACAGTAGCACGCTGTTTGGAAATTGAAATTTTCAAATTTCCGCTCTCGAATATAAGTTTATGCCAAAATTTATTTCAAAGGGCCATTCTTCTCATAACTCAAACCGATAATCTTTGGCCTTAGAAGAAAGATTCATGTTACAAGCAAAAATTGCTGGCGGTCATTTCAGCGTGAACAACCTTCATAATTTAAAGTAGGAAATACGTTCGCGTAACTTAACCGCACATGCTACCTTCGTCTTAGAACAGCTACTTTATTTCTAAAACATTGTACATTGTTTAAAATTATTTTCATTTTGTCGATATCCCATTCAACAAACTGAATACATGCCAATTCCCTTTTAAAAGTCATATTGCTTTATTTGGGACCCACTCTATTCCACGCCATCGATTGTACTGCAGGATTTGAACACACGCCCTCACCATTGGCAAGACCCGGGGGTCGAGTGGTAAGCTGCTGGTACATTCCGTGCTACCGGAGATACCTGACTCTGAGACTATTAGTTAATATACCATTCTGAATTTGACCCGAAGCAGTACAATAAATGTACCTCTGCAGGTATGAATATCCTGACTCATCCTGTCTCAGGGTACGAACGTTACGCTAACTCCACTAATCTGTACCCTGGGCTCAGAAGCTACATTCGCTTGTATGGCCCGAATTTGGATATAGCCAATCAAATCATTTTCTCGTTGAAATTTTATCGAGAAGGTGGCGAGAAAATGATTTGATTGGCTGTATCCCAAGTCGGACCGTACGAGCGAATCTAGCTTCTGAGCCCAGGGTACAGATTATTGGAGTTAGCGTAACGTACGTACCCTGAGACAGGATGATCCTAACTATAACGATGTTACATGTGTTCACTCTCTAAAGTGAATGAACATCCAGCTACATTGAAATAAGTCACCACACGAGGGTTTATGGAATTAAAACGTGTTGAATACTACTATGAACTAGGTGACTGACTTTTTAGGGCCTTTGCCCTCGGATACCTATCAAAATCACGTTTCAATAAGCATGAACTCATGTCGATACTGATTTTCTTTTAAACCAAAATACAAGCTTTAAACATTGATCTTAAATTTTTACCAGAAAAACGTCTTATAAACTCACGGGCAAAAGAAACGCTGGTAACATAAATGTCAGGATATTTTATTCCATGTAAGATAAATGTGAATGAAGCAGAGTGGCAAAGTTTCCTTAGAAGTCAACTCAACTATGTTTGCCTTGTTTGAATCGTTTTGTGTTGATGTTTTTGCATGGCGCCTTAGAAAACGCGTGTCAAAATATCATCAATTTGCTATCTCCTTAAATAAGCGAGATTGGAGAGCCAAATTGGTCATTTTTGCATATTTATAGACGTTATAACGCGAAGACATATCAATGCAGAAAAGTCAAAGTGGATGTTTTTCATTAACAGTATCTCAAATAAACTTCTGATATACATTTCCGAAATTGAAACTTAATTTCAAAATAATTATTAACAAAAAAGTACCTGAAAACAGCAATGTTAGCACCCCAACAGTGTTTAGACAACCACAGTACAAAACGCTCCATGCCTTCATGGTTAAAATTATGAACAATAATTCTCCAAATACTTTTTTTATCAAACACATTCGAAATAGAATTTACATGGCATACATAATTTGTTTATCCTTCGTTTGAAAATACCCAGCGTTTCTTTTGCCCATGAGTTTAGTTCTTTCAATGGCAGCTAGAAATTGATACAAACGAAGCATCATTCCTCTCGCCAGCCTCAATTGGATAGTGAAAATGATGTTTATTGTTAAAGTTTTCGATTATCAAATCATGTGTAAATATATGTATCACGAATTACATATTGTCTACCTACTTTCTTCACCCCAAATTTTGGCGACTGTTCCATCCTTGTTGAATTTCATCACACGACTGTTGCAATATCTGTGAGAGAAACAACATGATCGTTATTCTCATTTCAAGTTTTTCAACCGATTTTGCTTAAACGACGATTACAGTAACATACACTAAACCCCTAAAGAAACTATCCACTCATTCAAATTTTCATTGAAAAATAACAAGACACAGTTTTCTAATACTGAATCATTTGCACATCATCTAACTTCATTTGTTTTGCAATAACTCGTTTATCTTACAGCCAGGAAACGTTTTATTAACACTGTTGTGAAATGTTAATTTCCATTTTTTAGAAATCGAAGTTTCTGATCATATGTTAATGAATTGGTGGAATATGAAGTCTATAGTCATCAATACTTCGTATGTCCACCTTCAGCTGTTGTGCAGGCAAACACTCGACATCTCATTGATGTCGTGAGACGTCTGACGGTGGCGTTAGGGATGTTCCCCCATTCATCCTGTAGGGCTTGTTCCAGCTGCCTCAGGTTGACTGGAGGGTTTGCTCTATTCCTGATTCGCCTCCCTAGGCAGTCCCACATGTGTTCAATTGAAGAGAGATCAGGAGAACGTGACGGCCACGGCATGACGTTGACGTTATTGTTGTCCAGGAATGTTGACACTGCTCTTGCTGAACGTGCAGGCGCGTTATCATGTTGAAACAAAGTTCCCGGGTGATTCTGAAGAAATGGCAACACAACATGACGAAGAACTTGATCAATGTATCTTTGCGCAGTCATGTTACCCATAACGATCACCAATGGCGACTTGTTTTCTCCTCGGATACCGCCCCACACCATCACACTTCCCCCACCGTGTGCCTGGACCTCTGCAACACAATTTGGAGCGTTTCTTTCACACTGACGGCGATAAACGCGGGCTCTGCCATCATGCTTATATAAACAAAACCTACTTTCATCGGTGAACATAACATTTCGCCAATCACGAAGCTGCCACCTTCGTACACGTCTTGTCCAGATTAATCGGTTATGTCGATGTTGACGTGTCGACGTTGGGCCACAATAAGATCGACGGGCCCGAATCCCTGCTGCTCTTAACCTCCTTCTGACGGTTGATTGACTAAGCACCCTCCCGAGAGCCGTAGACGCCCTTTCTGCAACTGTCAGGAATCGATTTCGGAGATGGAGAGTTCTGAAGTATCGGTCTTCCCGACGTGACGTCACACGTGGTCTACCTGTACGCGATCTATCTAATGTTGTTCCCGTGTCCCTATAACGTTTCATCAAATTATCGATGGTTTTTCGATGACAGCCGAATGTTCTTGCAATAGGAACATTTGAAGCACCCATGTCCTTCAGACCAAAGGCCCTGCCGCGCTGTTCTGGGGTCAATCTAGGCATTTAAAAATTGGTTTTATATGACCTGGCTCACATGTGAATTGATCGCTTGCTAACTCACTTTCAATAATGAATGTGCAAAACAATGATCAAAGAAAAACGTGTTTTCTCAGTTTTCAACAAAAGTCATGAAAATCACGTACCTAATCAATTTCTGAGATGAACAACTGAAATGTTACGTTTTGGCGACCTGTTTCCATAAAACTTAACATTTAGCTAAAGTGAATTAAGAATATATTTGAATTCTAAAAATGGATAGTTTCTTTTGGGGTTTAGTGTAGCATGACACGTAAGATATTCCATCATTGTTGTAACGTTTTACCTCAGACCAATCACTTTGAAGAAGCTTTTACACATACTTCAGATGATTTTATCTAGATATCACTCCTTGCTGATTGCATAACTAACTTTGATTGCACCAAATCAGGTTTTTCCATTTCTATCCCGAGAACTGCCGTTTTAAAGCAGAGGTTTGATCAGGATATTATTATTCGAGCTACTTCTGCGATTAGCGAATGTCCCGTACCCGTCCGTTACGAAGAAATCTCCATTGCTGGCGACAGCTACGTCTGTTGGTTTACAGAAGTGTGTGTCGTCACTTCCGGGTACCAGCTTCTCTCCCAGAACCTTATCCGGTTCCTTGGATCCTCTCGGGAACCTCATAACCTACAACATGGAACCACGTGGGTTTTTAACAAACCATTCAAACTCGCCTGTGTGACATATTGAGATGTTATATTCATAGATCAAACATTAGCATGTGTAATACAGCTACACGTATAACGTTATAGGTCGTTGTCGTGATGTCACAATGTAAGCCTCTTCGCTATAGCAGCCGAGTCGTTGAAATGTTACTTTCAGCACACTCCTTACAGTGATTCCTCATTACTGTAGGCAAGTTACATTTTTATGATTTGCTTAATCCTAAATGGTACCATTATTTTGGTTGATAAAAAGAGCATCAATTTGAAGGTCGTTTAGTATTCTCTAGTATCTGTTCAAATGAAATTGCGTTGTTGTAAATTCGACGAAACACATGTTCGATCACATAAAACATCATCATTTATTGTGGTTTCTTTTCGTGTAAACCAGTTTAGTATCAACAGGGATATAATAAATCGATACGTTATTATGCAACTAGAGTTGCGTTGAAAAATTACTAAGGGCAAGCAAGTCTACCTATTTTCTTCAGAAAAGACGGTTGTGGGTTTTTATTTTGGTTTTCTTTCATATTGGAAAACAACTTCCTATTTTCAGTTCCTGATAAAGTTTCGAAGAGTTCTGAGAGCTAAAAGTATATATTTCCTTGACATACATATATAAAAAGAGAAGCATCGTAGATGCTTTTAATACGTAGCAACAAAATCAAACAATCGTAATATTAATGTTGTATAACAACTTCATAACCTCTACTCCTCATGTATTCCCATTCGATAATTAAACAATGTTGTTGGGTGGAAGAATCACATTTAAAATTAGAAAGATTTTGATTAATTAAGAATGTGACACATGTCATCTTACTTATATACCTGATGGGAGGCCATATCTGTCACCCAGATGTTTCCATGGTCATCAACCGTCAGTCCGTGGGGCCGGTAAAATCTGTATGGAATTGTATGAATTTGTATTATTATTAATCACTTCAATAGAAATAAAATCAAAACGAAAGTCACACATGTACCTCTGAGTTTCTGAGCAAATTTCTTTTCGATCTGGTTTTAATGATCTTTATTATCTTAAAAAATCCTAAAATATGATCAAAGTAGTGTTTCTCTATTGTGAGATGTCATACAAAACATTACAATGAAAAGCTTTTATCCTCAACAGAGTGATGCCTAAAATATGATAGATTCATCATTTCTTGCGTTTTGTCGTTTCAAGGGGCAGTAGATATATATTATACATTATATATTATAATACATATTTTCAATTTTCCACAATGTGTTAATTGTACGTTAATGATAAATGTATTTGATAGTGTCAAACATCCTTCCATTAACTGATCATCAATATAGGTTTAGAACAATTTATAAAGATTCATATTAAGTCAATTGGCGGACATTTTTGTGTAAACACCTTTTATTCATTTTGTGAAAGAAAAAGGAATCGTATGGCTGAACATTACATTATATATTTGATTTATTAATGCTTCATTTAGTTTAAATACATTGTCGGACATCACCTTATATTCCCCCTAAAAACTAAAAACGTGCTACTGCCCCTTTAAACTTTCAGCATCCGTAAGTCAAATATTTACAACAAAATAACTGATGAACCACCCTGTGTTTTAAATGTTAAAGTGACACAGAGTATCTTTCTTAAAATTTTATTTGGTTTTGATAAGCTACAAAAAATCTAATATGATGATTGAAGTTCATATCTCATCACTGGACTTGCAAATATATCCATTTATGCATAATATCTCTAAAATACTTGATTATATGGAAAAATCAAGAAAACATTTCAAATACGTTTAATATTCGAAATTATGCATCCAATTGATCTACCTATTAGTTACAATACATAATAAACACCATCGAATCGAATATATCTTCCTGTCAGCTTATGACAAGGTTTCAAAATTACGTTTATAATTTAGCGAATTTCCTCGCGCCACTCGAGCCACATTGTCCGGTTTTCGATCAAAATACCGACTTTGAATGACCGTATTTTCGCTCTAATGTACTGATTGACCTTTAACTTGTTATCTTCAGTAACAGTTAGTGGTTCCCGATGTAATAACATCGATTTCAAAATTTGACATATGTGATCCTATCAACATACTTTGTGTCTCTTTAAGATATGCTATAGTTCATTTAATGACTCATTTGACGCTTCAACATATAGTGTCTAGGTGGCTCTTAACAGGTATTTGCTGAGGATACCATAAGCATCACAAAAGTTATATCCTATGTAAAATGTCAACTCTCACCCCAGAGGAGGCCAAGTCATGATATTAGGTTAGAGCCTCTGTTCTTATTAGTATAGCCGAGGAAAATGGGCTAAAATGAGTGATGCCTGGTTCTATGCATTCTCTCCCCACAGAGGCAGATCAAGATGCCTGGTCCTATGTTTCGTCATTTTAAATGGATTCTGCAGCCTGGTTCTCGGGCCCTGTTCCGCGTGCGCTACCTACTGTAGCGCACGCGGAACTGGGCCCGTAAAACCAGGTTCATGGATTCTTGTGCAAATTTTTCCGCCTGGGGACACTGCCGAAAACCACGTATTTGGGCTAATTCGAACAGAGGTGGGATCATCATTTTTTTAGTTGATCTACCTCTATTGGGAGAGAATGATATGCTATCGAATAGGAACCAATTAAAGGTACTGTTGCATGTTTTCTAAGGTCAATAAGTGCGATCACGAGAAAGGTAAAGAAACGTTACACATTCCAAGATAATCATAGTTTAAAATTTAAACAAGTCTTTATTCAACGAATCTACAACGTTTGCTTTAGTTACGCGATCTCATTTCCCCAGCTTTTGTTATTACAATTATTAAGGAGACATCTATTCTCCGATTACGAACAACCCGGTTGATAAGGTACATGTTTATCCGCTGAATAAGGTCCATTTTGAATAAAAAATAAATGAAATATTTGGAACATTCTTAAATAAATACAGCTGCATACCATAAGTTTGTTCACCTGCTTGTGATCTTAGTGCAAATATCATGTAATTTTGGTTTCGTTTTGACGTTCATAAAATAACTCCAGGACCACTTACAGAAGATCATCAATTGTCCATGTGTGAAATAACCATTCCCAAACCATATTTCGGGATCGTCTTGTCAATGGTGCTGAATGTCGATATTTGGCATTGTTAAATAGACCGATGGGGTCATGTGAAGTTCGGATTTAAAAAAAAATTGATTGAAGTCATCCATGTAAACTTTGTTGGAAAAACATCAGCACAGTTACGTTGCCTTAGCGCAAAGGAACACCTATGAATCGGATCTTAAGCTGTTGATCACTCATGAAGGATTTTGTAGAGCAAATCAGTGTTTTCGAAATGTTGACCCCTGGTCATTTCAATGGCCTGACAAATTTGTTACAGCTATCTGCTAGGTATGACATACGAATATGTCAACGCAAACTGTATTTTTACTTATGCAGTGAAATTTCATCATTATCGGTTTCGTTTTCACAATGATATGATGTCTCAATGACGTTACAAATTACATGATATTTGCACTAGAATACGAAGGTAAGTGAACAAACTTACATTTGTAAGATACGCAGCTGTATAAATAAAATATACTTACTATGTAGTGCCTTTAAGATCTCACCTGTCCTCACCCATAGCTGATATCAAGCTTCCAGTCCTAGTATCGATAATAGCGATGGTTTTCTCCTTAAGTGGACCGTTTTCCGTGTGTACCCAGGTGTTGTCATCATAGAATTTGCTAAAACAGGGAGTGCACGAGATTAATTGCATAAAATAAATAAATAAATTTTATTTGAATGTGATATGTGCAAAATTGCCAAATATGCCGGAATATGCCCTAAATATTTCACAATCTCAATAAGTATAGTTGAAATATTATTCCATGCTTCGCAATTTGTATAACAGGGCAAAACGATGATAATATCTCACATATTAATCTCCAAAAGCCCAACATTCAATTGGGTTGAGGTAAAGTCAAACAACTGCATTAATTTGACACTGAAAACACTTTTTACAAAGATTCAATTCCTTCCTCGGCGTTTAATGCTCTATCAAAAACCGACTTTTTATGCGAGAGTTTTTGAACTAGGGTTCGTTCAACTGTGCGATTCACACATATTTTGTGTTCCTATATCCGGCAATGCAGCACATGTACAGAATAATCATTTATTATGAATTCATCATATGTTCAAGTCTCTCATCCAGAGTTTTAATAAAGCAAAAGCAATATAAACTTAATAACAAAACAAGAATGATTTACATTGTCAAATGATATTTTGTCACCTCGTTAAAATAAGCCCTTAGGTTTTGTGACCACGTTTAAATCTCATTAAAACCTGTCTTCGCGACCTTAAAATGGTCAACAAAGTCAGGTATGATCGTTATTTTCGTTTTATATAATTTACATATGCAGTATGTGTCTGAAAATTTTAAAGTTGTAGGTGTTCATAGGTAGACACTTACGCCATGGCATCAGTGAGACTGCCCCTGTGGAAGACATAAACTAGGTGTTCGTGTCGAGCATCTATTCCCGACACCTGACCCAGATGTAAGTTCTTGTGTGGCCATCTCCTGTCTTCTTTAAGACGCTGATGGAGCAGTAAATAAGGATCAAGTTTTTAAAATATTGTTAGCTTTCATTGTAGGGTAAGATATCAGTGAAAATGGTGGAGTTAGGGTTTAAAAATATGAGGGTAACTTGGAATGGAGAATAAAACATGTTTAATTTCTACATAACATCTTTGAAATGCCTACCAAAATCCCCAAAATGAGGGTTTCTCTGACTTATATACCGTCGATACATATCAAGAACAATTTCGAATTCAATTGTGTTATTTTTTTAGTGTATGTCGTCCATTTGTTAAGCATAACATATGTCCCTCATCTAGAAGAAATGAAGAAAGGAAGAAATACATCAGACACTCGTGTAATGGACTCTGAGCAGTCCTCTATGTCCGATGTGATTCTGACATGGGTGAGGAGGTTGAAGGTTCAAACTCAAACGATTCAAACTCTCGCTTCTTTCAAATTTTGATCATGGTAATTATAGAGATGGAGTTGCATACTGCTTAAACACAGATTACGTAGTAAAGGGAAATGTTGGTAAGTTTGTAGAATGCAAATCAAAGAAGTAAGTTTAATTTGTAGGTCTTAAAGGTTGATATTTAACATTCTATGAGGTTGCATTTCAACATTAACGATTAAATCTTATGTGGATCATTATATTAGCTTGAAATAAGAATATTTAAACAGTATTGGTTTGAATTATGTTTATTAACTTGTGTGTCCGTAAATCTTCAATATAAAAAGTGAAGCCCATCTGAATCGAAAATAACATATATCTTAAAGGGGCAGTAGCACGTTTTTAGGAGGAATATCAGGTGATGTCAGGAAAATGAAAATTAATACTTCCAATTGAAAGACAATGTATTTAAAACAAACTGAGCAGTCATAATTTAGATATATAATGTAGGTTTAACCATGCGATTCCTTTTTCTTACACAAAATGAATTAAAGGCCGCCAATGGATTTTATGTGAATCTTCATACTTTGTCCTCTGACTATGGCTGATTGGCTTACGTAATGAGACTTATGACATTATCAAAATAATACATTTAGCATAAACGTACAATTATCAGTGAAAATTTTATCAAAATATAAAATTATAAAAAAAACGTGCTACCGCCCCTTTAAAGGGGCAGTAGCACGTTTTTAGGGGGAATATAGGGTGATGTCAGGAAAATGAAAATAAATGGTTCCAATTGAAAGACAATGTATTTAAACTAAATCGAGCAGTAATAATTCAAATATATAACGTAAAGTTTAGCCACGCGATTCCTTTTTCTTAGACAAAATGAATTCAAGGTGTTCACACAAAATGGCGGCCAATGGATTTTGTGTTTATCTTCATACTTTGTCCTCTGACTATGGATGATTGGTTTGTGTAATGAGATTTTTGACAGTGTCAGAATACATGTAATACATTTAGCATTAACTTGCAATTATCAGTGAAAAATGTAAAATATAAAATTATAAAAAAAACGTGCTACCGCCCCTTTAAAGTCTGTTTGTTACTTACATTATCTCCTTCATCTATGTGTTGATACAGAGGTTTCCGGTGGGTATGTTTGGCCAGTGAACAAGCGAGGACACAGGACAACAGGACAGCGAGGACGGACATCATCATTCGAGGACCAACAAGACAAGGATGTGTAAACCCAACACGAGTAGGTTGTGTAGATCCCATGGACGCCAGATGGTTAATTCGATTGAATTTAGAACTAATTTTATTCAGTGTTAATTACTTGCATTTTACTTATTGGTAATGGTCCTTTTCTATTATCGGACTAATTAAAGTTTTAAGATTGATTATGTGATTTTCAAGACATCTGTATCTGATTTGGTCGAGACACTATACATCATATAATATAAACGAGTTATCTAATCTCATTTTGCACAGGACAGAGACAAATTATCGACAATGTATCAAATCTCTCTATTGTATAAACTCATTTCTCTTTATCATTTTGGTTGTAAGCTCCGCTGGATGTCTTTCTTTCAAATAGTTGTGGCCTATCCGCATTCTCTCCCCACAGAGGCAGATCAGATCAAGAAATGTTGATACAGCCTCTGTTATATTACGCCGAAATCCGTTGGTTCCGGCAGGGGAAATCCCCTGGCGGAAAAAAATTGCACCACAATCCATTTGAATTTCCTTATCAAATGAAAAAACTTCTCGCATGGAAAGGGTGGTTCATTTCACAATGGTTTTGCCATCATTTAGTAACCAAAATGATGATTAAAGAACAGCGTCGCTGATTGCACAACTTACTTTGATTGCCTCCAATCAGGCGTCTCCCATTCTATCCCACAAACTAGGCGTAATAGAACAGGGGCTGTATCAGCATTTTATGATTTGATCTGCCTCTGTGGGGAGAGAATGTAATCCATAATAAAGGGCATGACCTCTGAATCGAGGTTCCCGTAAAAGGATCATTAAACACCAATTTAGTTTAACCTGATCTACCTCTGTGGGGAGAGAATGCAAGAGAAACGTCACCAAATTTTCTTCGGAGAAAAAACCCATATCCAGCTGCATGATCATGATTATGAATGTCACGAATAAACCTATGATTTGTTAATAAGAGCACAAAAGTGGACTTATCAAGGTACTGACTATGTAATTTTCACCCCTGTTCAAACACACGAGGTGTGCAAAAATCGTTTCTTAAAAAAAGTTTGTAAACTATTAGTAAATAAAAGATGTAGTAGACATGATGCAAATTGAACTTTAATTCGTTGACGCATCATGTGACGGATAAAGTGTGGTGCGCACGAACAGTGCGAGGTATTGGCTGACAATAGCAAAGCGTGGAAGATTGGTTAGTGTCGTGCATGGACGAATCCATTTCAATGTCCTCTTATGGCTGTACCCCATATGTGAGTGAGCACCGAAAATTGCAATATTTTGATTGAAAAAGGTGGAAAAATGTAAAATGTAACAAAGGACAGTTTCTAATGTTGTGACGTCACAGATGGACTAATATAGAGAAAGCATCCGTATTGGTGAGATCACGAACATAATTATTTTCACGAATCCACTCCTCCTCAAGAGTTCTCCACTACATAATAAACCGAATGCAAAAGTAAGTACACACTTCAACTGAATTTGTAATAGGTAAGATTTTCAATGACAAATATTTCGTGTTTTAAAGCTGTTATTGTAGCTAAAAAGTTTAGTTGGCGCGTACATTATCATAACTAAACACTGCCATGTAAACCGCCAGGCAAAAGGAAGTACACATCACAGTTTGTTTAAATTTACTTAAAATATAAACGACATATGATGTGATAAGTTATAGCACGTTAATAATAACACATATTTGCATAATGTTTGAATAAAGAAATTGGTGTTTGGTAATATTTTGTTAAAAAAATATATGTGTTTAGTGAAGGCAGGGGTAGGAAATAGAATTTACACAATCATGACCCCTGTCATGTTTAAACTGTTCTCAATTATATGTGAAAAAGCCACGTTTAGTGATTTTCACATTCAATATTTCTTCCTTGTTGATAAAGATATGTGTTATATCAAAATTAATTTTTTTGTACTATTTAAAAAAAAATACTTAAAAGTATTCTTTGGATGATGATTTAACTCTTGTTCTTAAATGGGCCGTAGCACGTTTTATGGGGAATATAAGGTGACGTTAAACCCAAAACATTATCTTGAAGACGAAAGGTTTCAGTTTACTTTCATGTTACAAGGAAATATGGGTTGGAAGAATTTCAAAATAATAAAATGTTTAGTTATCCTGAGATGGATATATATTAGATAATGCTACATACTATAAAACATCATAATATGGTCAAATATAACGCAGGGGTCCTAAGTGAATGTATTATGATTACTTTTTAACATATTATGCATAATATGTAACATATTCGCCAACAAGCGAAGTAGATACAATTTATTGAGCTACATCCTGTCTCAGGGTACGAACGTTACGCTTACTCCATTACTCTGTAGCCTGGGCTCAGAAGCTATCAAATAATTTTCTCGCCTCCTTCACGATAACATTTCAATGAGAAAATGATGTGATTGGCTATATACAAAGTCGGACCGCGCGAGCGAATCTAGCTTCTGAACCCAGGGTACAGATTAGTGGAGTTAGCGTAACGTTCGTACCCTGAGACAGGATGATTGAGCAACAGCAAATCGTTTATTTTTGAATAAGCGGCTATTGAAGTTTCACACGTACAATTTTGTAAATAATCCTATTACAAATATAATTCCAACATCCAAGCGTATAATGCGACTTAACGCCTTCTGCTAAAATTTCACAATATGGAAATGTTTGTATAAAAAAATAAATACATATAATTTGACATGAAATACAAAATGCCTCTTCTGAATAATGGCCTGTCTTAAATTATCGCCGTGTAGTCTCACTAATTAAAATTTGCCCCTGTGATAATTCAAGGATTTACGGTATTTTAAACTATTTAATGTTGTCTTAAAGGAGCAGTAGCACGTTTATTGATAATTTTATATTTTAAATATTTTACTGATAATTGTAAGTTATTGCTAAATGTATCATTTTGACAGTGTCAAAAATCTCATTACATAAACCAATCATCCATAGTGAGAGGACAAAGTATGAAGATTCACATAAAATCAATTGGCGGCCATTTTGTGTGAACACCTTTGATTCATTTTTTGCATGGCATTAGCATGGCTAAACTCTCCGTTATATATTCGAATTATTACTGCTTCGTTTAGTTTTAATACATTGTCTTTCAAGTAGAACCATAAATTTTAATTTTCCTGACATCACCTTATATTCCCCCTAAAAACGACCTACTGCCCCTTTAATGTCGAGGGCTACTTGCTGTTAGTGATTTCTTTTATTTCAAAGCTAGTAGGTTTTTATCAAAGTGGAAACTTGCTTTTGTACAGCATCCTGTCTCAGGGTACGAACGTTACGCTAACTCCACTAATCTGTACCTTGGGCTCAGAAGCTTGATTCGCTTGCGCGGCCTGACTTGGGATATAGCCAATCAAATCATTTTCTCGCCACCTTCTCGATAAAATTTGAACGAGAAAATTATTTGATGTCCCAAGTCAAAACGCGCAAGCGTCTCTAGCGTCTGGGCCCAGGGTACTGATTAGTGGAGTTAGCGTAACGTTCGTACCCTGAGACAGGATGTTTGTACAGATGCATGCGTTCTTGATGTAGAATTTAATACGGGTGTGACGTAGGTTGTTGTTTATTTCTAGACATCAGCTATTGATTCTACCATTATCCATACCCTAAAGCAAATAAATAAACAAATTAAAGGAGCTTTCTTAAGTCTTGAAAATATTAGCAAGTCTAGATGCCTCAGGTCTTGAAATTAAGTATTATTCAGGGCTCCTTTTTATTTTTTTAAATATCAAAAAACAAAATAATAAAATTTCTAATGAACTCTTATTTTTCGGGGACTAAGTTTTAGTCTAGCTTCTACCATTGAGAAGGATTCTAGATTTGAGAGCAGTTATACAGGATATTGAAGCATCAGTCAGTGTTGAAATTCTACCATCAGGGATAGTGACATTCAGGAGACTATAGCGTGTTGGAGGAACCAGGCCTTTAGTACTCGCGGATATAGATATAAATGTTTTTTTTGCGTATATTCTTTAATCACTCGAATAATAAATTAAATTCATACAGTTATCCCTACATGGTCCTGTAAATGCATCAAAATACATTTCATATTGCACTTTTACAGGCGAAAATATGTCACATTTAGAACAAACTTAGTCACAGTGAACCAGTTGGATATAAAACAGACCTGCAAAACTGTTGACACGGGGAGGTACATTGGAACGTGTGTTACCATAGCAACTGTGAAAATGATAGCAAAAGCCATGCATGAACTCGCATGAATAGTTTCATGTAAAAAGCGTTAATGACTGTAAACTTCATCCAAAACTTGGTATGTCAATTTGTTAATGCATTGAACACCAAAGGAACAACTTGTAAAGGAAACGTGATGGATAACCTTTTTCGTCGCCTTCCGAGTTTACTGGTAATCTATATACTAAAGTAGCATAAAACATACATTTCGCCTGAATTATTCCAAGGTGAATCAATTACACGATTTCCGCTTTGCAAACTCATATTTTTCGGGGGATTTTGCAAAAAGTGTTGGAAAGAAAAAATGGGCAAAAACATTTTATCTATTTCCGTGAGTACTAACTTTCATGGTTCGCCTGTCATCATCGTGACAGGTTCTACTGAAATCCTTCAATGTGCATGCCTTCCTCTTGATTTAATTCCAACGGGTGTCAGAAGAAGTCGGGTCCGAATAAACCTAGATCTGACTTCATAAACATAAGGGAAAGAAAGTTTTTCGATAACATTCTCCTTTCGGTCTTTTCTATCCATTGAAAATATTGTGATCATGTTATGCTCTTGTTAATCAAACAATTACTCATAACGTTTATTCGATGGTTTTCTTTACCTGTTATTATGTTTAATAAACTTAAACGAAATCTAAAACAGAGCGATGCATTTTTTTCTGTATAATTACGGAATTAAGTCGTGTCAGACTACTGGCACTTTTATTACATGAAGCGGACTCAATTTACAAAGGGATGTAGCTCTGTGTGTCAAATGCCATACTTCCCTTGTTTTTATTACATGATATTGCAAACCCAATCACAAATAGATCGATGAAATGTTTGAAAATCAATCTGCATATAAAAGTAGAAATACGTTCTGAAAAATGCTGATACGAAATATGCATTACATAAAATTCGTTATCGTGCAAGCCCGAGGATAAAGGCTAGTCAATCGTGTTGATCGTGAGATGCATTAGAGATCGGTGAACTCTATCGTGCTATTTCATTCATCACGTTTGCATGTAGCGTCGCTTATAAATGTCAAGATAGACGATATACTACCAGTCACATCAGCTCAGAGCTCAGTAACAGGCACCGAACTCGTTTTATGACGAGAACTACACGAATCTCTCTAGAATGACACCAATATCGTTACCATTTGCAGGATAATCTAGGTTTTAGTCAATGCCAAGTTGAAGTTGATTAAGTCACTGTAGATCGATAATAGTAAGTACAGTAGATCACGGATATAGCGAACACGGATATAGCGAACACTCGGATATAGCGAACAAATTTTCAAGTCTCGTCCCTAAAAAATATCATTAAAATTATATGCGTATAGCGAACATCGGATATAGCGAACTAATTTCTTTGGCCCCTTGGAGTTCGTTATATCCGAGTTCTACTGTACTCGTAAAAAGGTGAATAAACTATTCAAATCAATGAAATGACTTCTTAATAAAACTTAATAAAATCGGTTAAGAGAGACGAATTCATATATTTCTTGAAGGCTGAAAATGGACTGACTTAGTTATCAGATGATGAAGCTAATATTATACATAAGGGGATAATGTGAATAATAAAAATAATCCAAAACGCGCTACAGTACCTTTAAACGTTTAGTATATATCATTTCAGTAGATACAACTGTGCTAGGAGTGTTATTTCAATGTTAAAATAGTCAAATGTTGATCATTTTTATCAATTATTACTAAATGTAACGTTCTCTATGTCGTTTGAACAGTTAATAACACGGAAAGAATATGCATGTATAATTATGGTATATAATAATTATGTAATCAATAATTAAATTTGATGAAAGTCAGTCTAAGTAAACCTAGCCTCAATAATACTCGTTACACTCCCGATATGGAGTCTAGCGAGATACAGTAAGAGGTCGCGTCATCCTACCTTTAGGCGACCAATAACCCTCCAACGTTATACGTGCGAAGGCAGACTATTGCCGCTTGGTAAGCCGAGCCCTGATTAGTCAATTCGATAAGTCGGCTGACGCGGGCCGTTACTACATTTTGCTAGACTCAATATCGGGAGTGCAGCGAGTATCATTGAGGATAGGTTTACTTAGATTTGATAAAAGTTTGAATCAAGCAAACATTAAAGTCTTTATTTCTTTTCACAAGAGAACAAGGAGACATGACAATAATCCTTGATATTATATAGTATATATAATTTGCATTATAGATAGTGTTTGTGGGAGTTGTTATACTGGGTTGATAGCAAGTAACAACGATTCAAAATAAATGTTCACATTTTAAAGATTTTAAGACAACAGAAACTTTGCTTCTAAACAAAACATCCGGAAATATGTCGTATCCAAGAGCAACTATGTTATATTTTTTAAATATTCATTCGTATACAACAGTGATTCGACACAACTAATGTAATCGTTTGAGCAGTTTGTTACTTTCAATGGCTTTAGTTTTTCATTAGGACGTCGATAGGTTCTCAACTTCTTAAGCATTAAAGGGGCAGTAGCACGTTGTTTTAAATTTTTATATTTTCAAATTTTCACTGATAATTGTATGGTAATGCTAAATGTATTATTTTGATAGCGTCAACAATCCCATAACACATATCAATCATCCACAGTCAGAGGAAAAAGTATAAAGATCACATAAAATCCAATGGCGGCCATTTTGTGTGAACACCTTTAATTCAGTTTTTGTTAGAAAAGGAATCGCATAACTAAACTTTACATTATATATTTGAATTATTACTGCTTCGTTTAGTTAAAATACATTGTCGTTCAATTGAAACCATAAATTTTCATTTTCCTGACATCACATCATATGCCCCCCTGCAAACGTGCTACTGCCCCTTTAACAAAAGTCACGTTTTGAATACGGTTTTCTTGCTTGAAATATTGTCAAAGATAAAGAAGTTAATATCCTTAAAGAGCCACTCCGTGAGTTGTTGGGGGTCAATATTTATTCATTAAAGGGGGTCATATAAGCAAAACTTAAAACTAGCGTCATCTTATCGAGAAGTATCAACTGTTGCAGGAATGTATAATTTTAAAGCTTATTGACGTCGTATAGTAACAACAGGAAGGTTTAAACTAGCGATGTTGATCGAAAACCGGACAATGACGCGCGTCAAACGTTATTTTTGAAAGGCAGCCAGAATAATAGTTTCGAGTTAATAATGTTTGACAGGTCATATGACTTGTATTCAAGTGAATTCGACGAGTGAATTTGGCTTCAGTTAATACATATGATAGTTTTAAGATTTTCATCAAAACTAGTATATATCATAAAATTATAACTTGTGGAATGAATGTGTGAAATATATTGAATTTATTGCATGAATCATGCCCTTTTCATTCGTATCAAAGCAAAACCATATATGACGAAAATAACGGAGTGGACCTTTAAATCCCATTGACTAATTGAACGCCACTACAGATTGTTTGTATAGTTATGAAGTCAAAATCATATTATATCAAAAATACCATCTTCTCACCCGCAGTAAATTTCAACAAAAAAGACTGCATCCCTGACGTGTCTCTCAAAATAAATTCGAAAATACAACTATATTGATAAGAGTGTCATCGTTATCAGTATAAGTTAACTATTATGAATGATAAAGTATGACGTTTCTTCATAACAAAAAAGGAATATAAGGTGATGTCAGGAAAATGAAAATTAATGGTTCCTATTGAAAGACAATATAATTTAACTAAATGGAGCAGTAATAATTCAAATATATAACGTAAAGTTTAGCCACGCGATGCCTTTTTCTTGCACAAAATGAATTAAAGTTGTTCAAACAAAATGGCTGCCAATGGATTTAATGTGAATCTTCATACTTTGTCCTCTGACTATGGATGATTGGCTTGTGTAATGAGATTTTTGAAACTGTCAAAATAATACATTTAGCATTAACCTACAATTATCAGTAAAATATTTAAAATATATAATTATCAAAAAACGTGCTACTGTCCCTTTAAGGTTTAAGTCGACAGGCTGAAATCCATTTACTAGTAAGTGTCTGTGTCAGAATATGATGATTGATGCAGTGGTTGACATTTAAACCCTTAGAACTAAACTGGCTGACAAAGTCGTTATGACAAGAACTTCGCAATTTTTTTCTCTCTAGGACGCCATGCCAAAATTATTCAAACTATGACTCACTACATTAGAGCGAGATCGCAGTTCAAAGAGTAGAATACTCATTGTAATTTTTTTAGCAGTTATATACTCTTTGATAACTCAAATGACAAACCGAAAATTATGAACTTCAAGGTACATTTTGCTTAATACATGGTAAATATTCACGATGAATATTCAGAGTAATATGCATAGTAGATCTTCGAAAATGAAAGCAAATAAATATATGACAATATCTTACTAGTCCAATAAGGGGCAGTATCACGTTTTTTGATAATTTTATATTTTAAAATTTTCACTGATAATTGTAAGTTAATGTAAAATGTATTAGTTTGACAGAGTCAATAATCTCATTACACAAGCCAATCATCCATAGTCAGAGGACAAAGTATGAAAATTCATACAAAATCTATTGGCGGCCATTTTTTTGTGAACACCTTTAATTCATTTTTTGTAAGAAAAAGCAATCGCATGGCTAAACGTTACGTTATATATTTCAATTATTACTGTTCCATTTAGTTTAAATACATTGTCTTTCAATTGGAACCATTAATTTTCATTTTCCTGACATCACCTTATATTCCCCCTAAAAACGTGCTACTGTCCCTTTAAGGCATGACGTCATAAACAAATAAGGCCTAAAGTGACTAAATGCCATCAAACAGTCCCTGGTTGTACTTTTGTTAGTTAGTAATAAGATGAATACCAAACAGGTTTCTGCAAAGATATGTATCTATTATAACTGTAATTTTACGAAGGAGAATCAATTCGTTTGATAGAAATTGTATTATACGTGTTGTCGTTAAGTATGCCCGTATAAAACTGAGGTTTAAACAATAATCTGTCGTTTCGATGTGTAAATATTGGTTATTGGTTATCCTCATCCCATGATAAGGCATATTAACAACGTAAGAGGCTCCAGTATTACGTGAAGGATACGACCTTATGCTGTGTATGATGGCAAGATATGAGGTTTACTGATTGACGACTTATCACTTAAAATATTGTAGATCCCAAACTATGTTCCATATATCAGGTTAATGTCGTTTGTGAAATGATTTATTGTATTGTATTGTATGAGGTAAAATGTCATTCCATATTATTTTTTTTTAAAAGAGATATTTTTGTCTGTATCTGGTCAATCAGAAATAGAATATGAATGCATTATAGTCTTAAGAAAACATGAATTTATTAAGACAGAAAAGTTATGAACATCCAACATAAACCAAATACGCAAACACCCTTAACTAAAGATTTCAGTAACAATTGCTTTCCAAAACATTTATATTTTGATATTGGGGTCATCTAACATATTCAAACTCTTAAAAGCCCTTTGGCGTCATATCTGCTTTTTGTTGGCATACACTCTGGGGCAAAAAACGATACCATCTAAAATGCAAAAAAGTTTAATCAAAATGAGATAATCATTACTGAAACAGGGTTAATTCATGACTTCAGACACCCAACTCAACTTAGTTATGAATTACAAAACAATATCTGTTTTTGATAAGCACTTCTTTTAACTAGTTTCATATCTCCTTAACTCCTTAAAGAAATAGACGAGCCAAGAGGAAATTTTGCTTGTATTCAGCCCTACAGTAAGGGTGAGTCAATTTATTTATTATCTTAAAGGTTATTTATGTAGATTACGTCTTATATTAACATAATTTTTGCATTTTGTTTCAATATAAATTCTTAACAATCTTTTGCCCCCGAGCGTGTTACAATTATTGTTACACTATTACCGTTGAAACGTTTACATTGGAGCTGTTTCACTAGAAAAGGAGGGCGATTTTAAGAAATTGAATTTGTATTTCATCTGCACACTACTACTAAGGTTATATATTCGCTCAATAGGTGTTATGAAATTCAATTACCGTCGGAACTAATTGAAGGGAATAACTGATCAGTTTTGGAAACAAGATGTGATAGAATTTCAGGAATTTCACACTTCATATTTTCTATAATATATTTAGTACTACGAGCATGACGATAACTGTATATTGATATCCAGCTTAATTAGTTGTTTTTGCATCCTATAAGAATCAAAATAAGACCAAATCAAACATCCTTTACCTTTATGCAGAAGTAAGGGCTTTCACAGTAACAGCCTTTCCAGAACTTTACTGCTACAAAGCATCCACTGAATGAACATATCCTTCACCAAAACAACTAAAACACATCAGCTTGAGGAACTGCTATGTGGGTTTACTCATCTACAAGAACCTGGAGAAACATCTCAATCATGCCCTTAAGTTAACACTGCCAGGGTTGAAAGAAGGGCAAGTCAGAAACACGAGTCGGTTGCTCCATCCATTTCAACATTTTAGCAATCGAAGTAATATACACGTCATTCTTCCGACGAATTTCATCAAGGAAACCAACAAGTCCTTCCAAGCTTTCAGCATAATGGTTATGGAACCACATCTGGTTGAGTCGGATCCCAAAAGGCGCTTTGTTATTCAAGTAGTATCTGTTGAAGTTGTCCATGAGGTAATTCAGGGTCGTGGTATAGTTCATCTGATCGTAGGTGCAACTGTCGGCATACTTGCAGGTCTTGTTGTCCTTATCAAGCTTGAGGGGGATGATTGGAACCTCCCACATCCCAGGGTGCGGGTCCTTAGGGCATGTCTCAATCAGGCATCGCTCGTCCCACCCGTAGTCCAAAGTAAAGGGCCAGAAGAGTTTTTGTTCGGAGCTTTCAACAAGAAGGGTCGCGTCGTAGAAGCCTCTCGAATTGAGTTCCCTGAACTGTTCGTCGCCCTGTGGGTGAAGTTGTGGACTACTCCAGCCTGAAACTTTGTCATCACGGATCCCGTTTTGTTTTAGATGATTCAGCTGGCCCTCAATGTCGTATTTAAGCAGTTTTACATAGTTGTTGTTGTTTGGGTCCAAACCAGCCAGAGCAATTTCAACACCAAAATTGTCCAAATTCTTGACTACAGTGTAATTGGAATACTTATGAGAAAGGAACACTGTTCCTGAGATTGGGCAGTTATTGGGGTTGAGTCTCGGTCTTTTGAATATCGTCTTCAACTTCTTCCCCACCATGAAGTTGACCACACCATCTACAACAATGTAGACAATCTGTGGCACCTCATGCAGTGGAAGTGATGCTGGGTAGTGATTGGTAGACTTACACAGGCAGTTGGGGTGGAAACAGTTCTTGTTCTGAATGCAGCCAACTCTGCTTACTGGGATTGGAGTTGTAGCCTCTGTCGGTGGCACGTATATGGCAGGGGCTTGAGTTACCGCCATGGTGGCTTTGACCGTTGTTGCTTTCTCTTGTGCTGCAAAGAATGCTGATAGTTTAGAAGCAAAAACGTTTTCATCAACTGGAGACTTTACAGTTTCTTTTGGAGTGCCAAAGGTGAGAGGTGATGGGTCACTTCCTTCACCAAAAGCAAAACTGGATATACCTCCGATTTTCATAAAGCGTTTAGCAAGGGGATCTTCTGGCGGACTTGTTGTTGTTGTTGTTGTTGTTGTTGTAGTGGTGGTTGTAGTCACTGTGGTCATCACTGTTGGTTCAGTCAATGGCATAGGAGTGTGGAAATGAAGCTTTGGTCCAAAATTTGTAAGGCCAGAGATTGCTGTCATTGGAGGTCCTGCTAAAGGTGGAGACGAGTCACCTTTCATTTTGCTCAACATTTCAAGGAATCTATTCTTTGAAGGCTCGGGCGTAGTTGTAGGACGAAGCGTAGTAGTTGTGGGGTCTAGCCTCTTCTGTGAGAGCCACTTCTTCATCTCCTCGTGTTGTCTGGCCTCTTCTGCCAAGTTTCTAGTGATTGTTGGATTTGGCTGTGGAGGTGGTTGTGGTGCAAGATCTTGAGATGGTGCTGGTGCTGGTCCATGATCGTGAGCAGCGTTTTTGAAGGCAAATGTAATCTGGGAAATATCAGGTGGTAATGGACCACTTGGTTTGTCCTTTGGAGAGAAGTTTGTATCTGATTGGAGATTAAGCTTATCAAATGGAGACAGTTTGGGTTGAGAGGGTGGATCAAAACTTGGTCTTGCATTGTCAAACAACTGAGATGACGTCCTCGGGGGATCAGCTCTAGGTTCTTGTCTCTGAGGAGTAAACTGATCTCTGGTGGTGTCTCTCGTGCCACTTGCTTTGAATCGTGCTTGATCAGTCCTAAGATCTGGCCTCGGGGCAGGCTTTCTTTCAAATGGAGAGAAGGGATCCCTGGTTGGTTCCCGTCTGTCAGTATTTGTAAAAAGTCTTGGGTCAGGCCGAAATTCAGGGGCAAGGTCGGTTCTTCTTTCAAAAGGCGAAAACGGCTCTTTCACATCAGTCCTTGGTTGTGGTAAAGAATGATGTCCCTGATCGTGTAAGTCATTAAGGCTTGGTTGTCGACGATTAGCATCACCAGCCATTACTTTGAAAGGAATAATTTCTACATTAGGAGTTATTCTCGGCTGGCTGGGCTGTATCGAAGGTTCAAGGTCTAAACCACTTAAGGGATCAGGACCCAGAGGGTCCCAAATAGCTGGCTCTCCGAAGTTATTTGCTGGAGCTGGCTTCTTTGGACGTTTCCTCTTTCTTGTTTTTCGTTGTGGTTCATTCTTCACTTTGGCATCGACTTTAGCGTGAAGAGCTTCAAGTTGTTCAGCAATTCTTTGTAATTTGTCTCGTGTTGTGTCAGCTTGTGACCCTAAACTTACACCTTGCTTGTTCTGCTCTATTTGTTGCGGTGGTCTGGATCCAGGATTTATCCTGTGTGTAACTGGATCAAAGCTTTGAACTCTACTTTCAGTAATTATTATTGGTGGTTCATCATTTCTAGAATGTTGTAGTTTTGGTGCAAGTTGCTCGGGGGAAAGGAATACCGGCTCATTTCTAACTGGAGAAGGAGCGTTATCCTTTTGGATCATGAATGGGTCGCTCATGCCAGTGTCAAACAAAAATCTAGATACACCAGTATTTCTGTTGTTTTGAGGTGCGTTGAAAGTATCTGCATTGCCAACTGACCAAATGACAGAAGCAGAGTGAATGTCCTTCTCAACCCGCTTCAGGGATCTGGTTGTTTGATCAGCTTGGTTGGAGGGTTTCCCTGGTTTGTTAGCATCCTGAGCCCACATCATTCGACCAAAACCGCTTGGCGGAGGGGGTTCATTCTTCACTTGACCTATAGCCATATATGGAGGGTTCGGATCCTTGGGTTGTTCAGTAGCCTTAGTTGGCGGAACCGGCCTTGGTTTATTCACAAAGACGTGACTTCCACCCCAAATTGGTGTGTTTTCAAGAGGAAGAGGATTATCTTTGGCACCGACCTGCTGTTGTGTCTGTACAAATTCCTGTTGGAACCATGGGACAGGCACTCCGTTCCTTGCTTTATCGGCTTTCTTCACCGTTTTGCCAATCTTTATTGGTTGACGATATTTTCTTCTGCTTTGTTGACAACTCCATGGTTCAAAATATTTGATACTATCCAACGGTGTTGGATTCTTCAACCACTCTATAACTTTACTTACAGTTAAAATGTACACGTCATCCATTCTACTCAGTTCGTCAATGAACTGGTCCATTGCCTTCAATCTAGTTGGATCATAGAACCATCCTGCATGCATGTTGAATCCCAGGGGGGCTCGGTTTCCCTCATAGTAGCGTTTAAAATTGTGACGAAGCAGATTTAAAGCAGCTGAGTGATTTCCCCATGGAATAGGACAAGCGTCAACATATACACAGGGCCGATCTTCAGTCATGCGCAGTTCAACAACAGGAACCTCCCAGAACCCTCGATGTGGCTCTGTTGGGCAATCGTTTATCCGGCAACGGAACGGCCAGCCGTAATCTAATGTGAAGGGAATCGGGAAAGTACTTCCATGACGGTTGGTTTGCAAAGTGGACAAGGTTGCATCGTACACAAATCCAAGATTAGAGAGATTTTTAAACTGGACATCGCCTTCAACTTCTAGATAAGGACTCCTCCAGCCTTTAATGTCCTTTTGAGGAATTCCAGCCGCCATTATCTTCTCCTTTTGACCAAGTGCTTCTAATGCAAACGTTTCAGGTGTGAGGTGGTTGTGAGTCACACTATGAACTCCTATCTCCATCCCTCGCTCATAGAAGTCTTTCACCTGACTGTAGATGGTATCGTTGTCTGAGACGAAAAGAGTCATTCCTATAGGACACCCATTTGGGTTGTTCCTTGTCGGGGGAAAGAGCGTCTTGTAGTAAGGTATGATCTGTCCAGCCACTGCATCGTCGAATGTGAAGTAAACCATCTGCGGAGTTTGCTTCCTAGGAAACTCCATCTCGTCACTACAACACACACATGCTGGCGGCTTACACATCCCTCTTCTCTTGCATCGTCGACATGCCCCGGGAAGTATACTTCCAACGGCGTTGAGGCAGTCCAGAAACACTATCAAACATATCCACGAAAGGAGGACTTTCATAATTCTCTGTATCCTCAAGAATTAATGTTTTTGCATGTCACTTCAGTAAGTTTGAAAATAATTTCCTGTTCTTAGAGGGATGACCGAGGTAGACAATTCCTTGATCACAAATTCAATCACGTTTGGTAGGACACTGGCCTATTGACTGAAATCTGCTGATTTATTCCAAAGGCCTTGTCCACTGCCTCGCCTGCCTTCCGCGCAGTGCCAACGATTCACGACTGCTGTGACGTCACATGATGTCTGTCACGACCTCTGACCTCAGTTTGTCGTCTGCGCATGAGACACGCAGACGGTAAACTGACACGACCAGTGTCACATTTACGAGTTTGTGAAAACAAAACTGAAACAATTTACAAGAAAATATTTTCCTATCAATCCCAAATTATTAATAAGATATCTTGATTGGATTATAAAAGATTAACACTAAACTACAAATGCCACACGCTTATTTGGTAAAATAATGTCGAAGAATGTATGGTCACGGACAGGGTTGTGTTGACACCGCGCATGATCTGTTACAAAGCCGAGTGAAGCGTCATGATTACCAACAAGTCGTGACACAAATTATAGATGATCTGTCGGTTAAGAACTGACTATTCACGGTACTTTGAAATCACTTAAATGTCCATTTCATACACCCGTCGGTCAATTTACATCATTAACACATAAATTAACTTAGACCTACATAACGTTAAATTAGATCATTTTATTAGAAAGAAATCATGTTTTTCAAACATATATTATTTCTTAAAAGTAATTAAGAAACGCTTCAAACCACGAAGCAAAATAGAAATTCATAGCCTTTGATAGTGTGAATAAAGGATTATGTTGAAGCTTATGTAAGCTATGTGGAAATTACAACCTTTCAGGTACGTTCTTTAAAGTAACCTGATTCGGAAAGCCTCCTGGGATGGAACAAACTTCAGTCAAGATACTTTTAACTTAATTAATGATAAAATGATAATAAAAGTCGCTTAATTTTTTTTTTATATATATAACACGAAGCAATTTTCACTTGATTGACACTCAGGTTTTCGAAAAAGACCTATTGTACGTGCTAAAGAAAAATGACTAATCATCAAGAATTTGTGTGTCCGTTATGAATCATATTTCTCAAATATTTGACACCTGAATTTTGTCTTCCTTGTCTGGTTTGTCATACCATGAGATATGTATAGATATCTCCCAGGTTATAAATTTGTAATGACGTGGAGATATGAAATAATCAAATCAAATTACAAAAATCATCGCATTTAATTCTACTGGGCACTTGTTTATTTGTCATATCAACACAGAGTGACGATAACAAAACAGAACTATTTTCTATGTACCTCATCAGTTTCACCAAACGAGCGGCAACATGATCACTACACCTATAGATCATTAACCTTATCAACTAAAGAGGAAATACATAGATTTTAGCTTTCTAGACCATTTGCATCCTGTCCCTTTGGCCCTTTTAAGAGGCCGCAGGATCACCATATCTATGAATTATAATCCGCATCAGGTAGAGAGTCTGCACACAAGATTTCAGCTTCCTATACATCATTTTTTTTGGGAAAGAAGATGATAACGGTTTTGAGGGTGTGGCCTTTATTATGGGGTCACAGGATCAACAAAACTACTATGAAATTTTTTGAAATTTTAGGCAATGTACACAACGACTAGGCTCGTTAGGCAATGTACACATTGAATGATTATTTCAGTCATTACCTGATTGTAGACTTTTACTGTAACATATACACAATGTTTCTAGATTTCTAGATCCTTGATTGTGGGGAGGAAGATGAAAATAGGGTTTCTGGCGTTGCTCCTGTTCCTGAGCAAATCTATGAATCTAAATTCCTAGTAAGGAGTCTGCAAATAGAATTTGAAAAAAAATTCTGGAGAAGAAGTTGATATAGCAACCGTTTTACGTTTTGACGCGAAATGCATTTGAAGAAACCCTGCGATCATCGATTTTCCCTTCAACCATTTTGTTGAGAAGGTAACTGCGGTTTCCTTTCTCAGTGTAGTAGAGGTGATGATATTGCACAACCCTACCTTTAGCTATAAAACCAAACTAGATCCTGTTTTTGTCAATCTCACACAGACCATGCCTGTTGGCATTGCGACAGAAATGTTTGATGTTACTGCGCATCCACCGGAAGTGTCTGACAAACGTTCCAATGTCCATGAGAAAGACGAGCACAAAGATGGCTGCCATGATAAAGACCCCGAAAGCTCCAATCCCAACAGCGCTAGGACGGTGGTCGGGTACACTTGCAGTATCGGACTTCTTCTTAACCCAGATCAAATCCTGTACCATATCAGTCAGGGATTCTGTTTGGAAAAGTGTCTCGTGCGTATGAGCCCGTATTGCCTATTCACAATGCTTTGATCTCGTTGCCATTTCAAAATGAATATTAGTATATCTAACTGATGGGGATTTACTACTGTTTAAAAACATTACGTACGTTTTAACTAAATGTAACATCATATGTTCCAGATAGACGTTTCTTATTACAGCTAATATTACTGGAGTTGACCGAATGAGAAGAAAGAATTATCTCTATTATTATATATCTATAGTATCATTATACAGTAACTATGAAAACCATGTATGTAAATAAAATCTTTGATCTGCCAAACAGAAAAACTAGTACTATTTCAGTAGGCGCTTACTCTACATTGTACGTGATGCACTACAACACTTTAAAACGTTAGAATTAAGTTGATATGACGCTTACCCCTCCTCATTGTTGTAGTTTGATCCTTTAATGTCGAGGACGTACTCAACGATGTTGTTGCTCTAATTGACGTCGTAGCAGATGAAACGACAGTTGTTGATGAGTGTTGAAACGTTGTAGTTGTTGTTGTTAATGTAATAACCAGGGCAGGAGTAGTAGTAGTAGTAGAAGTTGTTGTAGTAGTAGTAGTAGTAGATGTTGTTATTGTTGCTGTTGAAGTGGACGTAGAGGAAGCTGTTGTTGTAGAAGAAGTTGACGTAGGAACCGAAGTGGTTGTAGTCGTAGTTGTAGTATAGGTAGATGGACGAGTAGTACTTGCAATTTCTGACAGTAAAATACAAACCATGATACCAATTTAATGAGATTCTTTTAATTATGCTCAGCTAAAAATATGTAATAAATATCCGTCTTTGAAATAAAATAACATTGTTCGGATTTGGACCAGATTTCAGAGACACAGAGTATGTTGATAGGATCAAATATGTCAAATTTTGAAATCGATGTTATTACATCGGGAACCATTAACTGTTACTGAAAATCACAAGGTCAATCAGTACATGAGAGCGAAAATACGGCCATTCAAAGTCGGGATTTTGATCGAAAACCGAACAATGTGGCTCGAGTGGCGCGCGCGCATATTAGATATGTTGTAGCTTGTCAAAACCAAATAAAATTTTAAGAAAGATACTCTGAGTCACTTTAAGTTTGTATTGTCATTCAGAAATTGTCAGTACTTTTCGATAAAATGACACCATAAATGAGATTTCGTTCCAACTACTAACTTTAACTTACATATTTCTTTATAGAACAGAAACATAAATCTTTACCTGCTGGTTTCTTGCATATAAAGTAGTAGAAGAAGTAACAAGGTCTGGTAACCATGGTGTCCCCTGCTACAGCACCGCAGTCGCGGCTCCTAGAGGCGATGTTCCTAGAAGCCCATGACGTCATTTCCGTTCCGTCCACCCATGTGTAGGCGCCGGAAACTCTTAGAAGACCTATCCAGAAGTTGTTGTCCGCTTGCCTGTTAAAGAGGAAAAAATCACAGGGGTCGAATCTAAGAATGTACCATTATAAAACATGAACATCTGAAAACCGTAACATTTGCAATCATATTTGTCTGTTCCATGTTGATATATATACCTATATTCTAAATGTAAACGAAATCGGTTAGGAAATAAAACTTAAGCATTATTCTCGATCTTAAAAACATTTTTTATTCTTCAAAATGCCCGAGAATATTGTTTTATCAATATATATATCTTAAAGGTAATTTTTATGTGTTGTTAATTAAAGCAAATAGTCATAAAATAGAGGTTTATAAAGGGAAATTGGCCGAAGCTCATTTGGTCTTTAGTTAGTCAAGGGAAGAATACACTAATATTGCCTTCGGCTAGCATTGCGTTTAAAAAGTCTCAAAACACAAGTCCTGACGGACAGTTAACAAGCTATTAGAGCAGTGGTCCGCGCGTGGTACACAGCTGACAGGTGCATGAAGGCGGACATGTTTGGGGACTTTTGAGTACCATCAGGTGAATGCAGATGTGAAGTATTACTGTAGGGAAGTCACGCACTTGGATCAATAAGACAATTAACAGAAACACCAGACTCTCAATGTACAAATAAGTAAAACTACCTATCCGTGTAAATGTTACCATTGGAGTTTCGAGAGAGGGGGTGGGTCCAGTTGGAGGTAAACACTGTATATAAATGGGGCTCATTGATGTCGATATAAACCTAGATCTTGAAGTGAGTTCAGATTCTGAGACGGGTCATGAATTGAGTTCGGCAGTAATCATCGGCATTGAATTAAAGAGTGAAACTAAGTGCTTTATTATTTAAAATTAAACTGTGTTACTCATTTTTTATGGCATGGCATGGTGTCCGGCGTCCGTCCGTCCGTCCGTCCGTAAACTTTGTGGAATTTCGACTTCTTCTTGAGAAACACAAGGCCTAGAAAGCTGAACTTGGTGTACAGACTCCTTGGCTAGTGAGGGTTATAAATTGTAGCTTTAGTGGCCCTAAGGGGCCACATCCTTAAAACCTATTTTAATCTTCTTCTCCAGTACCATAAGGCCTAGAAAGCTGAAACTTTGTGAACAGATTCCTTGACTAGTGAGGATTATAAATTGTATCTTTGGTGGACCTGTGGCCCCTTATACGGGCCACAGAGGCCACACTCTTACAACCTATTTCCAGGATTAATAATTGTAGATTTTGTGACCCTGTGGCCCCTTCTAAGGAGGGAACCGCTTTGGCCACACCATAAAGCAAAACCAAATGTAAAGCCTGATGAGCTACAGAGCCAATGGCTCTATTTTTGTTTTGATCCGATTACCAGACAACTCGCTATCCGAATGAACCTAAAATACAAAAGATTAACAAAAAGGACGGATAACGAGGTTTGACTATATTCTAATACTCTCATTCATGAATTAACTCTTACCCTGCCGAGATGGCAGTGAGAAAGACGAGCTCGGTCCTGGAGTGGACACTGGTCAGATTGGCTCGACTCCGGACACATGCGTCCTGGGCGCCCAGGTAGTTTGACCTTGACCGGAAGACTCTGTAGCAGAAAGCTCGGTACTCCGTCCATCCTTGGTCTGCGCATCTAGCTGAACACTCATCTGTCGGGGGATACTTTATATGATTCAGACTTTCCAAACTACGTTTCTGTATTAAATACACAGATCTACACATATCTGTACCTATTTGTTATTTCATTTCACTACTTGAGAAGATTATGGTGGTTCAAATATTGAAGCTGGGCTAGATTCACAAAAGTACTTTGCCTACCATATATGAAAGGGCAATTTTTACATTTTTTGATATTTTGACTTTTCATTTCACTAATTGGGAAGATTATGGTGGCTCAAATATTGATGCTGGACTAAATTCACAAAAGTACTTTGCCTACCATATATGAAAGGGCAATTTTTACATTTTTTGATATTTTGACTTTGATATAAAATGTTGTGAAGAACATTACGTCGACTTTGTATATGTTGCCTAAGATATGTACCGTGGTTTTTTAGATTTCTTCGGGATCATATATTTGCTAAGTAACATTGCCATAAAATAATCATAAGTATCAACAGACCATTGCATACAATGAAAACATGCAATTCGTCAAGGAAGCTATCAGCAAATTTATTGTTACTCGGTTTGACAAGGAATACTTATATTGACCTTCTTTATGACGAGAGACGGTCTTCCTGTTTTAAATAATTGTTTATAGTAGGCATAATTTTGTTCCAATTCTTCAATTTTATTATTGATTGACCATATTTTCCAAAAATTTTTTTTTTTTGATTTAGCCCTGTTATAAGGTCCATTTTAAGAACTTACACGAATGTAATTGGTTAATTTTCAGCAACTGCAGATGTTTTGTGAAAACCATAATCATTTACAAAAATATGATATGTTTGCCGAAACGAACATACTCAATGTCACTTTAAGTACAAACTTCGTAACTTCTTTTGTTATTGCAAAGAATGAGATAGTTTTCCATCCTTCAAACGAAATATTGACTTTTAACGCGGTATAAAACACCAAACTTTACATCAAGTTCATATTATTAGTTCGTTCTCAATAACCTTCAGGAACGTTTCATAAACAAACATAAGTTTCGAAATAGAAATCGATCTCACCTGCAAGTAGAATGATAAGAAACACAATCAGCTTAAAGAGAAACTTCTTCATATACATATTATTTCTGCTTCAGGAAATTCTTCAGCACGTTATTGAATAATTCGATTACTAAGCTTCTGTCCAAGCCTGATAATGATACAGTCATCCGGTATTGATTATACATCTCGTAATTAATCATCGAGACAAATATGACAGGGATGAAATGTAGAATAAACACAAATCATCCAATTAGTCCCAAACACAAACATGATGTGAAAACAAGAGAAGCATATTAGGATTGTTTGTGAGATATTAAAGGGGCAGTAGCACGTTTTTTGATAATTTTATATTTCAAAATTTTCACTGATAATTGTAAGTTAATGCTAAATGTATTATTTTGATAGTGTCAAAAATCTCATTACACAAGCCAATCAGCCATAGTCAGAGGACAAAGTGTAAAGATTCACATAAAATCCATTGGCGGCCATTTTTTTGTGAACACCTTTAATTCATTTTGTGTAAGAAAAAGGAATCGCATGGCTAAACTTTACATTATATATTTGAATTATTACTGCTTCATTTAGTTTAAATACATTGTCTGTCAATTGGAACCATTAATTTCCATTTTCCTGACATCACCTTATATTCCCCCTAAAACGTGCTACTGCCCCTTTAATGATATCAATTATTATTTTTAAAGGGGAAAAAAATCGAAATATTGATTATTGTAAAAGAGATATTTTATTTGAGCTTTGAATGGAAATTTACAATGTCATTACAACAGCGGTTAACTAGATATCATGTTCTTTATTGTTAAAAAGGGATTTCAATAACTATTTATAATATTTATATGTCACTCCGAAAATCTCGCATGATGAAGGACACATTTTATATCCCTAACGCCGTGATCAAGAAATTGTATAGTAGAAAGTCTTGCTGAAGAGAGACATAAGGAAAGCAAGATGCACATTTCTTCAATTTATTATTTAAATAATAATGTATTCTTGTTGATAATTGATCAATTTAAGTTATCAACAAAAAGAAGAATTGACAACAGAACTGACAGGAACCGATATAAGAACATCACATTACAAACATAACAAAAACAAGTTATATTGAACAATGTGCATATATGACATATGGACAATTTATGATCTCAATATAACAAATATTATCAGAAGAGGAAAACGAAAGCAGATATTGAAACACCATTTGTTCTAACTCAAATATCAGGCTCAACACACAATGAACGTTTACAGCTGCTTACCTTAAGTTTGTTCACTACCTACGTATTGCAGTGCAAATATCATATAATTTTGATTGACTTAAAGGCATCATAGCATTTCAAAAATGAAACGGATAATGTTGAAATTTCACGACGTAATGTAAAAATCAGGTAGCATTTACATATGTGTAGGTTATAACAGATAACAGATAACCGTTATAAGTTGCGCAGGACATTGAAGTGACCAGGGGTCAACATTTCGTAAACACTATTTTGTATTTTTGTCTCTAAAATCATTCATATGTGATCAACAACGTTTGATCCAAGTCATATTTGTTCTTCTGCACCAAGGCAAGGTAATTGTGCTTATAATATGACCCCATATATCTATTTAATCATGGCAAATCTCAACATTCAGAACCAGTGACGAGACGATCCCGATATATGGTGTGCGAATATTATTTTAAACATGGACAATTGGTAATCCCTTTTCAGTGCTCCTGGAATTAGTTTACTGACGTCCAAACAAAACTTAAATTCTATGATAATTGCACTAAGATACACAAGCAAGTGAACAAACTTATGGTATGCAACTGTATAGAGGATATTGTATGAGCAGACATGACATACCATGATTACGACACGAGTGCCTTAAAAAACTTTTTTTTCCGATTTAAAGCGAGTGCTATACTGATAACAAGGCATCAGTGACGTACATTGTCTTTTGAAGGGAATATGATATTTTCTGTTTATTCTAAAGTCGCAAAATCAAAGAAATAAACAAAATAAAATTAACGTCTATCCACGTGCAGATTATCAACCGTATATACATTTGAAACGTTATGTCATAGGCGACCTGTGACGTAAAAATATTGTACATGACGTCACAAGGACGTGTATCGCCGAAAATGATAATAATAATGATATTAAAAATGAAAATGGTTATCTCCTTTATATAAATACTAAAGGGATATAACGCAATCAGACCACTCCTCTTGTTCCGGGACGAAATCGACTTGGAAATTCAATATAGATTAATATAAAAACATATTTAAATGAAACCTGGTAAATCCCATTTCAAAAGTATGTAAAATAATCGAAATCGGTTCACTTTGGACGGAGCTACACTGTTTAGAAATAATAAAAAAAGCTTTCTTGAGAGTGTGCCAACATCCTGCACAGCAAAAACATCGCTTTCAAGCTGATAAAATACGATTTAAACACTGGTATTTACATAAACATATACATAAACATATATTATTTATATAGAAGATATAACCATTTTCATTTTTAATATCAGTATTATTATAATGTTCGGTGAAACACGTCCCTGTGCATGACGTAACATCAGAATGAAATAGTAAAAGTTTGTCCTAGGGCCTCGCATGTAATTATGAAGTTGATGGCAAACATATTTAACAAATAAAAATATAAGTAATAATACCGTCCTACAGTATACATGCTAAGGAGTAGTTTGAACAATAAACAATCTCTGAAGTAAGGTACACTAAACATAGAACCATAGGAGAATCATAAAACAATATTTGCTGAACTAAAGACTTCGAAGTTGTATCCAGCAATTGACATATATGTATAATAACAATTCAGACGATGTTAAAAAAAAGAAGAACAAATACATTACATAAACAATTAAAACGTACTATTATAAAATCAGCACAAATGCTAAGCAACATGACATTAGGGAATACAAATGGTAATGAGAGAAGAATAAAATCTAGAAGAATATTACCAAAGAGAACGAAACTCATTAGGTCATTATCTCATACTTTTCAAAATGTCGATAGTCAAGACATTTGTAGAACAAAATTTCTTTACTGATTTTTCTGAAAATAATTCTTCCTGATAAATGAGCATTCCATAAGTAGGCTAAGCACACAGATTGGAAATGGTGTATTAGAGACTTGGAAATGGTCTATTTGAGGATTGGAAATGGTCTATTAGAGGATTGGAAATGGTCTATTAGAGGATTGGAAATGGTCTATTAGAGGATTGGAAATGGTCTATTTGAGGATTGGAAATGGTCTATTTGAGGATTGGAAATGGTCTATTAGAGGATTGGAAATGGTCTATTAGAGGATTGGAAATGGTCTATTTGAGGATTGGAAATGGTCTATTAGAGGATTGGAAATGGTCTATTTGAGGATTGGAAATGGTCTATTTGAGGATTGGAAATGGTCTATTAGAGAAATGCTTTTGGTTTTAAAGTAATTGTATCCGTTTGGTATACGTGTTAGGCAAAAAAATCACCACATTCACAATATTTCACTGACTTAAACAATAATGTTCATGATTTCCATGAAAGTTTTTTTTCAGTTTAGGATAAGCTGGCTAATTAGCTTGGCCGTAGATCTAGAACATACCAAGTGGTTCAAGTCGCATCGTTATTGCGATATATCGGAAATCGGGTTACTGCATCGCCGCTACTTATCACAAACCATTTCTTTTGTAATTATCAACCTTTTTATCTACAGTCTGTATCTTAAAATGATTAGAGTGGTTAATATTGCATTTCAATTCAAGCCGTTTATTTGCATTTCAGTTGTGAAATTGCTTGTGTTCTTCGTCACGACTTTTGCGTAGCGACGTGGTTAACAGTTTCCTAAGATGGTGGGATAGTTTGAGCAGTAATATCGAGGGCGAGAGAGCACGCAAAACTCTGACATGATTTCAAATTTCAGACGAGGGATTAATGTAAATGATGAACTATTTTACTGGCTTTAAAAAATTGCCTTGCATAACTGAGACAAAGATTTTTATCACCTCAGCCATTGTATATATCTGGTTGTCACGTTTCTGTTGAAGATAGCCTATTCAAAACCGTAGTTCTCGAATTTCCAATCAAAGAAAGGACTGGTAAGGAAAATTAAATCCAAAATAAACTCAAATACTATCAATGGTCATAATCCAGGAAAACATAATATATTTCTGCAAATCAATTACTTTGAGAATTTGAACAAATTCAGTTTGTGTTTGATTGTCCATGTGTTGCAATACTAGAGGATGTCGGCTTCATGTCGATCTTTGATATCACTATCTGTTTCTTCTTATTGAGGCCAAGCCCTTTGCGGGCCCTTGTGAGGTCATGCACGATATTAGGGAGGTCTATGATGAGGACAAGCACGAATATCATCACAAGCACTGCAATCCCAAATGAGCCTAGGAAAATGGCGGAAGGGCGATGGTCCATGACTGAACCTGTCGTCTGATTGGACTGATACCGCTTCAACTTCACTTGCACGGTTTCTTGAAAACATAAAATGAAAATAAATAAATAAATAATAATAATAATGCACTTATATAGCGCCTTATTCCATTTGTAGCTCAATGGCGCTTTACATGTGAAAATTACAAAAAGATAAAAGCAAACGTATTAACAAATTTACATGAACAAATTAAACATTAAGAAGAAATTCATTTGGAAAAGGCTTGATTGAAGAGAAAGGTCTTTAGGAGAGTTTTGAAGGTAGTTTTTGAGGAAGAAAATAAGGTTACGAATATGTTATCATTATCCTGAGTTGTGGCTGAAATTGTCAATTTTATATTCACATAACCTTGTATTATCCTGTACTTTTTTTTTATTACTCTGCTTTTATGGTAATCAACGATTTCATTAATATTAACGAGAACATAGGACCTGTATTTGAAAGTCACTGAGATAAAACAAACATAACATAAGAATTATTATGGACGGTCAGTGATGTTATGATTTGCCTTCAGAAAGTTCTGGGCCAAGATTTTTGAACTCCTCTTCGAGTTTAGATAGTTGTAAATACCATACATATTATATTATTATATAGCTGAAAATATCTAGGTCCTCTGGATCGTGTTTTATCAATAAAGACACTTTAGCACATTTTGTAAATGTCTTTTTGTTCAATTACCTCCAATAAATAATAATGTCAGGTATCGATTTCTCATCTTATCTTAAGAGTTAGAGAAACAAAAATTGGAATGTACAAATATGGTTTCCTCCTGATGATGGTGATCGTCTTGCTTTGGTAACATTTGATTCTCAATATGTGACCTACCTTTATTGTCTTAAGAAAATGTGCGACAGCGCCTTTAATGATAATAATCTCACTCACCTACAAATGTTTTGCAAATAAAAGGGTGTCTTTCCTTGCATCTTTGTCCAATGGTGACGCCATATCGTGTTGAAGTAATCGCTGTCACTGATTGGTCAAATGTGAACATGACGCAACCTCCGGTTTCTGTCAATCCTCCGACCCAGAAAGACCAACTTCCGTTGCTTAAGGGAACCAATGTGAAAAGATTATTGTCAACGTTCATGATTTTATTAGTTAAACATTGGTTACATTTTCATCACTCTTAAAAAGTTACATGAACATATGAACTTAAAACAGTAGAATTTAAAAGAAATATGATTGAGATTAATTGTGATTTTTAAGGTAAAATAAAAACAATACTGAACGAACACTCCAATCAATAATATTCGTGGTATACCAACAATGTGATGGGTAGTACTGTCGAAATACGTTGTATATTATAAGTTATCAAGGGTCACGTCGACCAATCAGAGATCGAGATTCTTACATGAGGTAGGATAAAGTAAAATACATGGCTTCTTCACAATAAGAGGTATTATTATATGATTGTGTCACGCAAATGTTGACATGTTATATACATAACAATTGGCACCATATACATAAAAACACATCTGCCCGGTCTATACTGGCCTATGAGACACATGAAATCGATAAAACAATCATACTGATAAAATGCAAGTTCCAATACAAAAAACTCACAAAGACATGACACTGATAAAAAGTGGGTGAAATAATATATATTCATGTAAGTAACTATTTTCTTCTCTTAAACACGAGTGACACTGAGGGAGCTAAAGAGTATACAAGTTTATCGTACCATAATAAAGATAGTCTGGTCGACATATGAGCTAATTTGCAAGTTAATCAAATCAAGCGGTAATGATAAAAATTCAGTCTCTAATCGGTTAGCGTATAATAAACATCCTTTCATATGGACCTCGGGATGGTTAATACTTTATTAATTTTCAGATGTCAGATGAATATCATCGTTATTCAAATAAATTGAGACAAACTTGTAAGACTTTTCATCAAGAGAAGACTATTTTGTAAACTTTAAACTCAGTATTATTCCGGTGAAGACAATAAAAAAATCCTGTCAGAAATGCTGTCATTAGTTGATATCTTGCATACTCATTAACATGCTATTTCGTTCAATGATTTAAAATATAGTTTGACTGATTTATAATAATGGTGATGCAAGGGTATATCCTGAACACTATGCGCCAAATGGTCTGCAAAAGTTCAAAAACAGGTAAACCTTTCTGTCATCATTTAACATTGAACTGAGCACCTCAGAGTTGTGTGTATGGCCTCGTTCTTTCCATTTAATGAGCTACCATTACAGCTATGGCTAGCACTTTAAAGCTGCAGTAGCACGTTTTTTTGAATATTTTATATTTTAAAAATTTCACTGATAATTGCAAGTTAACGCTAAATGTATTATTTTGACAATGTCAAAATTATCATTACACAAGCCAATCATCCATAGTCAGGAACAAAGTATGAAGATTAAAAAAAAATCGATTGGCGGCCATTTTGTGTGAACACCTTTAATTCATTTTGTGTAAGAAAAAGGGATCGCATGGCTAAAATTTACATTATATATTTGAATTATTACTGTTCAATTTAGTTAAAATACATTGTCTTTCAATTGGAACAATTTATTTTCATTTTCCTGACATCACCTTATATTTCCCTTAAAAACGTGCTACTGCCCCTTTAATACCTTTGTCCAGCTGTTATTTCCGCGAGATATATTATTTCTGTTTGAGATATCAGGACTGCAAGTGATGAGTTGAGTTTGATGCAAACACTGGACGCAGCCTCGGAATCCTTGGAACAGTTGTGGAAAAGCAGGTAGAGGTTCGAACCCTGGTTGATTGCCTCACCTTCTGTGCAATCTGCTGGACTCTCTGATAATGGAATATTTCAATCTCATCAAAACAAAATCATAGGCTAATTTAGTCTTTGTTTTCGGGAATTATGTTGTTATCCTTGACATCAAATATATTGACACACATTTACTTCATCACATTAAACATTTATTTCCAAATCAAATAAGATATCTAATGAGAATAACATTCATTGGTGTGATCGTTTAAATAAATTTATAAGTTCATTTAGTTTTCTCAATGTAAATATATTTTAAAAACCATGTTTATCAATTAAGAGTACCGGCGAGAACATTGTATAATAGAAATCTTGAATAGTGGATATTGTAGACACATGTAGTGATATTTATTGATGCAGTCAATACTCGCGTGACATGTTTATAACTGAAATTGTCATACTTCAAAGAGATAAAATAAGAAAGCAGATTGATTTCGTGTTAAGCTACGTCTGTATGCTTTTAGGAAAAAAGGTTATAGATGAAACGTTCCACCTAATGAATTCTACTCAATTGCAATATGGAATACTTGCAAGTATATAGATCGATAAAAGCAAGTTAATAGCATACCTTGCAGATATTCCTTGATCTGAACTTCTGTTTTTGTGATGGCCAAATTACTTTCGCGTAGAGGTACATATTATTGATTGAAACGGTCGCTTTAATATCACTACAACTGTTATTAAGTAACAGTTTGAACAAAGAACAGAAGATCAGAAGAGATAGAAAGCATGGAAATCTGATATCCGGTAAATTGTAGTTTTAATTCTTTGAAATCCTTTTAATCGATTTGAATTATTAAAACACCAACAAGAGCAATTTTAAAAAGTGTTTTGCTACGTTGTCGTCGACTAAATAAAAGGTTTATCATATAATGAAACTGATGCCATAATATTGTTTGAAGTGCGAAACAATTGTATCAATATGTCTGGCAATAGGAAATTATTGCTTACGGCAAAGAGTATATGCTTTTAGACATAATGTCGATGTTAAAACCTTTGCAATTATATTGTATTTGATGTTAAACTATTACAATAATTGTTTTCAATTTACCTAACAATAGCATTCATATTATCATCTGTTTTCACGGGGGATTCGTTTAACAATTACAACCAAACCAAATCTAATCGAAGAGCTGCTGAAAACAATATGTAATTGGTATCAAAGAGTTGTAGAATTATGTCACTTAAGACGCTTTTTAAATCAACGAATCACACATTAATATTTTGTAATAAAGCCGACCTGTTGTAGTCCTCCCAGAGGTAGTTGATGTTGATGTTGTTGACGTTGTTTGTTCTGGAGTCGTTGTTGTCGTCGATGTACTTGTTGATATCGATGTTGGTGTTGTACTTGTTGATGTCGTTGTTATTGTACTCGTTGATGTTGTTGTTGTAGGAATGGTTGTTGTCGTCGTCATTGTCGTTGTCGTTGTTGTTGTTGTTGTTGGACATGGGTTACTTACTGCAAAGTAAAAACCAGAAAGATATCAAACAAATTGGCTGTGTGACATATTCAATGTTCTTAATAAGATGAATTAAATGAAAATCTAAATATCAGGTTTGATTGCTTACTTGCAGAATGATCTCAAATTATTGAACATAATTTATTAATCATAAGAAGGTGTTTCTCAGCCTTAACTCCTATTAAAAGTATTTTCCTATTTTTGCATTGATTTTGATTTCTTATGATGTTATATTATTCGCAGTTAAGATAACCGATGTTAATATATTACACTATCAACATGTACACCACAACGATATCAACAAGTACACTACAAAATGTATACCTTATTTGCTTTATTTGATAGTCATAAATAATACATTTTGGAAATAAATTTAAAAATTTAATTTTTGTAAACTATATGTAACATGCTATGTCCAATTGGCCTAAAGCTTCTTAAACAGAGATAAGCTATCTACCGAAAACAAAATAAGAGACATTCTTTAAGTTTATCATTTGTATTGAATTTCAGTTTATAAAACATCGGTCTGTCATATCAATCTTTACGTTCATCCTTTCGTAAAAATAGACAGTAAACAAAGTCACGTAATAATGTGAGACATTCACGTTGACGTTCTCTCCCCACAGAGGTAGGTAAAGTAATAAAGGTTGATCCAACGTCTCTTTGAGTGAGGCAAGTTTGAGAGCTAAAAAGAGTGAAGTAATTGGATGAAATCTAAGTTAGTTGTTTTTGCTATTGAATCATGGCAAAGGTCTTGTAACACCAAAGGAGAAGTGTTTTCATTGGCTGACATATTTCAAAGTGTTTGTAATGCAAGTTTGCCTCTTGGGGAACTGCCGGAAAACCCGGGATCTGACCGTATTGGAACAGAGGTTGGATCAGCATTTTATGACTTTAGCAACGGCTGTGGGGAGAGATGCCACATTAAAGGACTATTCACCGTTTGAGCTCTCACAGATCCAAGCGTTCAGTTTATCACACTTGTAGGTCAGCCTGAAATAGCTCGTGGTCACTGCATCGGTCACGTTTGAGGACATCTCAGGACACAGGTCCTCACTGTCCGGTAGGGCCAGGACCTCTGGACACACACCCCCGATCCAGAACATGGAGTTATCGTACCTTCAAGGCAAATCGGTTTTATGGTAGAAATTACCACAAAATGTTTTGAAAATGGTCAAAATGTTATGCCCTCAAATGTCCAGTTTATCAGTGAATGAGACACATTTATAACAGACTATGTAAAGCCTTTAAAATGTCATAATAATTTTTTATTACTGGCATAGGTTTAAATTTGAAGAATTCTCAGCTCGGTTACTAATAAATATAATATAAGTATATGAAAATGCTGTTTCATGAACATTTTCTCGTACACACACTTTCCTAATTCATTACATTGAATTGCCGTACAATGTACCTACAAGACAACGGGATGAGTAGGATAAGATTCATTTTCAATAACCTAGTACTAGTCTGTAGAGTATGCTCATGTCGCTTTAATACGCCAAATGTGTTTCTATAAAAGGCTTTTCCTCGCATATAATCGTTCATTTTGACACTCTGCGTCAGAAAATTCAATTCATGGAAATTTCATCTATATTCTATATGCAATGATTTTATAAAACATCAAGGCCATTAATGCTTCCAGTCTGTGACGTTTTCTCACAAACAAAGAGGACAACTCATGATATTAGAATAACAAAAAGGTCATATTTGCTGCAAATGAAAGGATAAAGTTGTTAGTCTTTTGAAACAATGAATTTACTCTACAAAAGACATACACTATACTGAACATGTTTGATATAAAATCAAACTAAACAACGTCTATTCTGACTTACTCTAATAAAACGATGTTTTCGGAAATAAAGGTGAGTTCGTCTCTAGTCTTGATATACAGAAGATGCATATCCTGAGACAAGCACTGGTTGTAGGCGTCAGTGTAGTTCAGGTCACAGTTGTACACCATACTGTAGTTGCGGCCTTCATACGTCAACTCCTCTGTTATACACTGACCAGTGGCTGTAGTGGAGGTGAAAAGTATATTCCGTTTACATGAGCATATTTACTTAAAAGAAAATTTACATACCAAGTATTATTTACTTTTAATTTGCGTCAACATATTTCATTACCAGCGAGTATTTCAGACTGAGTATTTCAGACTTTCGTAACTGTGGTGAAGGTAAAATGTTAATTTAAACCCCCGTTTACATGAGCATATTTACTAATAAGTTAATTTACACACCAAGTAAAGTAACTTACAGAAGTTGATATTTACTTTTAATTTGCGTCAACATGATGTTTTATTACAAGCAAGTATTTATTCAGACTTTGCGTAGGTAAAAGGTCAATTTAGATCCCCTTTTATATGCGCATATTTACATAGCAAATAAATTTACATACCAAGTACATTTACTTACAGAAGTAGATATTTACTTTCAATTAGCGTCAACGTGATATTTTATTACCAGCGAGTATTTCAGACTTTTCGTAGCTGTGGTGAAGTTAAAAAGTCAATTTAGATCCCCGTTTATATGCGCATATTTACATAGCAAGTAAATATATATAGCAAGTAAATTTACTTACAGAAGTAGATATTTACTTTTAAATAGCGTCAACATGATATTTTGTTAACAGTGAGTATTTCAAACTCGTAGCTGTGGTGAAGGTAAAAGTTCAATTTAAATTCCCGTATACATGCGCATCTTTACATAACAAGTAAATTTACATAGCAAGTAAATTTACTTACAGAAGTAGATTTTAGATCCCCGTTTACATACGAATCTTTACATAGCAAGTACATTTACATACCATGTAAATTTACTTACATAAGTAATTATTTACTTTTAATTTGCGTCAACATGATGTTTTAATACCAGGGAGTATTTCAGAGTTTGCTTAGCTTTGTAACTGTTTAGTATTTGCATTGATGAACTGATGAACTAATTCTGCCACAAAGTTACTTTTACATGTTAAAACCAGGAAGATCCGTTGAACCCCTGCGCTATTGCATATGGAGTACGTATATTTAACAAAGAAAATACTATTGCGTTGCCTGCTCAGGTATGAAAAAAAACTCAAAAAGAAAAGTTCGTTTGCATGAGAAATTTACAAACCTCATACTCGTTTCTACATGTGAGCAAATATACCTAAGTCAGAAAAGCATGTAAACGAGATTTTTATGATTAACAGCTTTCTTTAATTCTAGGTCACATTGTAACCATATGATACAGAACCGTCGAACTTCATTTATTTAATTCGCGATCGGTAGCAATGGGCAATATTTCAGTCATTGGCAGCGTAAACGGTCATTGCACATCAAATGATAATAGCATCACAGTTAATTATATGCAATGGTAATAATTCTATTTCATTGTTTGCATTCCAGACATTAACGAAATGAATACTGTAGAGTAAGGAGATTGAAAAGAAATGGTAATATTTACGATGCCGTATCTTTCTACGTGAATACTCTTTGAGTCATCCTGTCTCAGGGGACAAACGTTACACCGACTCCACTAATCTGTACCCTGGACTATGGGATATAGCCAATCAAATCATTTTCTCGCCACCTTCTCGATAAAATTTCAACGAGAAAATGATTTGATTGTATATATATTAAGTCGGGCAGCGCGAGCGAGTCTTGCTTCTGAGCCCAGGGTATAGATTAGTGGAGTTAGCGTAACGTTCGTACCCTGAGACAGGATGTCTCAGAGTGTTTTGAAATGATTGCATTCCTCTAAAAGAAGTTGAAACTGAACGACGTCATTTTTTTCGATTGGTTGACGTTCTTTCAAAATTCGTTCTGACGCAATTTATGATTATAGTTGCACAACGTTTGCAAATTTGAAAAGTTTGAAAACGTCGAAAAGTATTAACATACGACAGATTAATTTGATAAAGTGTGTTTTATACATTGGCGGATTCAGAAGAAGGGGGGGGGGGGGGGAATATGGGCACCCGGGGCAGAGGTTCAAATATGATACATATTGACAGTCAAATTTCTCATACACGCTATTGAAGCTTTTAAGGACGTGTAACATAAAGTAGCTTATCTATCTGTGGTCATATTTTTATTTTAAAAAAAAACACGCATATCATATTCTGAAAATTTTGAAAATCTAGTTTTCGGATGATTTGGTTCTAAGTCAAAAAGCCGTGTTTCAATCTTATGATGCGTTTTCATTTTGAATTAGTGCCATATCTGTAACGATAAAACCTCGCATTTTATGCCAATAAAATAACTCAAATCGTTCAGTGCCATAGCGTATTAGAATAATTAAGCATTTATTTTTTTATGTGAAACACAGAAATTAAATAGGTATCTTGTATTTCTCAGGAAATAATAAACCTGTTTGTACACGTTTACATTCATGTAGAAAAATCTTCAAAACTTTGTGTTTTGGTTCTCGCAAAATACATTGAAGAGAACATTTAAAAGGGGACATTTGAAGAAAGTCTTCAGTCGTTTGCTCAAAACTATCATTTTATTTCATATAACTCGCGTGGAACCAACCTATTTGTGTCTTTAAGAGTCAACAGATACAATGATCGTAATTTAAAACATTTTCTGAAGTTCTTCAAGAAGTGATATTATCACAAAAGATCGAAAATATCCGAATTTAATTACAAAATCTTATAATTAACATTTTGAAGAACATTTCAATTACTATCTCAAATAAATATCCTTCTTACCTGAATCCGCAATAAAAATGAAAATTAGCAATAAAATCTCCATTTCAAAGTCGATCCGGGTATAGAAAACAACCTGCAAAAAAACTTCGATCACATTTTATGGCAGAAGAAAACACAAGAAGACTCTAATCTCCACTGTGAAATGTCACCGAAGACTATTCCTACATTAGTGTTTACAGTTTCTCATTACTGATTTAACGACGACGGGTATAAGGATAGTCAGATAATCGATGAGAATTGAAAAACGTGTCACATCGATTTTGGATCTTTCGTTTCTATCAACCGTATACGTGCCGATCAGTGACGAGACTTTCAATGGGAACACATCGGATTTCTTTGCTGAATTTCGTGTCTCGAATACTTTGTTGCTGTCCATTGTTTTTTGCATTGACGTTTATGCTGTTGTTAAGCATTTAAAGACGGAATTAGGAACACCTATTGTTCTTGAAGATTATCTGGTTACAAATTGGTGTGTGTTTGTCGGAATGAACATTGTTTGGTATTGTTATGATTAGTTGAAAGGAACTGTATTTTCTCGTTTATAGTTGTACTCCATAAATACATAATCATTTTGATTAATTAATTGTACCATTACTAGTTTATGCTCTAGTCTTGTGAAAAGTCATGTGTTTTTCTTCAGTTGACGTTTTGAACATCATCATCATCATCATCATCATCATAAAATATTTATAGCGCGCTAATATCCATGTAGGCCATGCTCAAAGCGCACAAAGAAAGAATTCACAGATGAAAATTCTCTCAGAACAAATGAGTTTTGAGCTGGAGTTTGAAGGTGGTAAAAGTCACTGCAATCTCAAAGAAACTGTTCCAGGAAGTTTGTTCCGGGCGATCGGCGCTGCGTAGGCAAATGATCTATAGTTCCATATTGTACATAGGGAGTATTTGTTTTTTATTTTCTTACTATTTGTCACATGGTTTCGACAATACTAACAAAGTGTTTAGATGTAGAATCTTTGCGGACACATAAAGATGCAATAATATTTTGATGATTAATTTTTCATTTCGTTTCATACCAAATATACATATTTTTTAAACCTATGTTCAAATTCCTGCATTTCCAAAAACGAGGTACGCTGTAAATATAGTAGATGTTCATATTTCAGCAATAGTTTTTATTGAACACATATCCGGCAAGATGTTGGTCAAAGAAGTTAATATTGAATAACAGTATAAGATATACATTATGGCTTTTACAACTATGTTTCGAGATGACAATTTTATAGGATAAGAAAAGAAGGATTTTAACATTTTAAACTTAAGTGTTTCACTGCTAATTCACTGTTCCTGTGTGACTGTATTATATTTGAGTATATGATTAGAAAATGGTTTTGCTTCTCCATAAAAAAAATAATATAATAATATAATAATCAATGGGTGTATAAATGTATAAGAAAGGGATGTTGTAGTTATACCTATGAACTATTGCCATCATATGCAATGCGTAAAAGGTTTCAGTGAATGAATTCCAGTGAACGTTATACACGTGAGCCGCTGCAACCTTTTTTCAGCTGTAAACTTTGGCCTTCGGTCGTCTCGACTTTTATACTTAACTAAAGAATCGGTAATAGAAACATATATTTTTACATTATTTTGTGACCAAAATATGTCACATTGTCTTAACATTTACGATGAAAAGCATGTATACAAATGCTTTGAATTTCAAACTGAGATAAGATTCAAACATTCTTCAGTGCATTTACCAACTTTGTGAAAGACTGAGAAGGTGTCAGTTAGTGATACTTAACTAATTACGAAATTAGTTTCAGCAACAGTAAGTGATTCTGGATATGAAATAGAAATCGTTTTACTTAGAGTCTGATTGTCACCTAAAGTCGTATCAAAGAAATGCATGTAACGAATAAAGCACTTGTTAGATTGAAACTGTTTATTCTTTATGAATAAGGATGGTTTATTGAGAAATCAAGTTATTAGTTGATTAGGAATGTTTAGGAGCTTTTAGGGAGGACAGTAGAGTCGAGCTGTGACGGACTCCGAGTGGTAGATCAATACATTATGTTGCAGATGCATAGTCAGTGGTCTCTGGCCATTGGTAGTTTATTTGGCAACAATTAGATGATTGTTTGTCTCTGAACTGAGATTTCTTTCAGGCATGTATCTAATGAGTAGTTCAGACAGATAGGGACAATTAGGGAGGGGCATCTCCATTAAGGCATTTGTAAGTAAGTCAATATTTTGACATCCTGTCTCAGGGTACGAACGTTACGCTTACTCCACTAATCTGTAGTCAGCGTAACGTTCGTACCCTGAGACAGAGTGATGTTTTGAACGATATTCGTTGACGGACAGGTAACCAGTGAAAATCTGAACACGCTGAAGTTTGGTTGTCAGGTGAAACGACGATAAGACTGTTAAAATTATCTAGAAATTACAAGGATTTTGGTTGAGTCGTTAGATATCCTATAATGGAACTGGTGTTAGGGAGTTGGAGGAAACAGGACCTCGTTAGACTGGAGATTAGGTCTTTCGTGGTCAACTGTAAAAAAATAACGACCAAGATAACAACCCTGTATTCACAAATAGCTCAAAATCAAGATACTATGTTTTATTAAGTTTTATTCCAGTATGAGTGGTACAATTACCGCTGCTCACCTTAGGAATAACATCCGACTCTTTTGCCGTTTTCACTTTGGACCAATACCTCTGTCCTGTCCTTGAGTTGTGACTTACTTTTGATTATCCACCATTTGGTACACAACATGATGACATATTATTCAAAGCAATTGATGCTGATGCGGGATCAGGGTTGAAGATCTTGATAAGTTTACCATTTGTTTACAAATATCTGTAAGGTCATGTTTTGAGTTGTGTTTTGCTGCAATTTTTAATGGAAACTGTAAATTTCAATACTTGGATACTTCCAGAAGTGTTTACTGATACGTGTCATGTTGTTTCCTTATTGTAATATACCAATATACCTATTATACCGTTCATCCTCATCCAGGTCCATCCTCGATAACCCAATGCTTTCGTTCCGATAAAATTTAATGGAGATTTATCGGAACGAAAGCGCTGGGTTATCGAGGATGGTCTAGCTCTACCTACCACTAAATATGACCTTGAAAATGTCCTACGGTATGTAGTCGTAAAACATGTTCGGCTTGTCACAAAGTAATCCTTTTCACATATTTCATTTAACAAGGAAATAGAGATAACACACAAGTTTGCACTTTTTAAACCCAGCATCATTCACGCATGGGTTGGTGAACATAACGGCGACATGAATTAGAAGCTTTTTGGGTGATAAAACTTCGTTTTTTAAAATAAATCTCATACATGCCCAATATATTATTGTCAGAGATGGCACTCGACGACAAGTACGTCAACACCTATATACACCTACATGAAATAAATTCCACATGCATAAACGGGGTTGCTAAAACTCCATTCGAATTAACGAGACACTCGGGGATGGCAATGGCATTTCATTTGCTTTATTGTTTTTAAGAGACCAATAACGATTTACAATCAATCAAAACCTACGATCTTTTTTTAGTTTCTAAAAAATGGTAAGGTTAAATTTTAATTGCTTTAACGTTCCAAATCAGTTCAGACATGAAATCATTACAAGCGCATTCTTTTGTGTGTTGTTGTTACATGGAAGTTCTGTTTTGTTGAAATACCCATATACAAACAAATTAGCATCTTCGATAATCCAGAGTGGAAGTTTATCGATAATCCAGAGTGGAAGTTTATCGATAATCCAGAGTGGAGGTTTATCGATAATCCATAGTGGAGGTTTATCGATAATCCTGATTGGAAGTTTATCGATAATCCATAGTGGAGTGGAAGTTTATCGATAATCCAGAGTGGAGGTTTATCAATAATCCAGAGTGGAAGATTATCGATAATCCAGAGTGGAAGTTTATCGATAATCCAGAGTGGAGGTTTATCGATAATCCATAGTGGAGGTTTATCGATAATCCATAGTGGAGTGGAAGTTTATCGATAATCCTGATTGGAAGTTTATCGATAATCCATAGTGGAAGTTTATCGATAATCCTGATTGGAAGTTTATCGATAATCCATAGTGGAGTGGAAGTTTATCGATAATCCAGAGTGGAAGATTATCGATAATCCAGAGTGGAAGTTTATCGATAATCCAGAGTGGAAGATTATCGATAATCCAGAGTGGAAGTTTATCGATAATCCATAGTGGAGGTTTATCGATAATCCATAGTGGAGGTTTATCGATAATCCATAGTGGAGTGGAAGTTTATCGATAATCCAGAGTGGAAGATTATCGATAATCCAGAGTGGAAGTTTATCGATAATCCAGAGGGGAGGTTTATCGATAATCCATAGTGGAGGTTTATCGAAATGTTGACTCTGGATTATCAAGGATGGGAAAAAGAATGACCTCTGTCAAGTCGGGCTTCTGAGATTTTCCTTTTCCGGCCAAGAACTAAATAATACGCAAAACATAGTTCTAACTTATATAACTATCACCATGAGTAGTGTTTCCCTCTGCGGATTTCAGTTCTTCGGATTTTGAGCCGTTTCCATGTACAATCCTAAAAACCTGTTTCCGCACTGGAATTCACAATTGAACTCAGTAAAACGTTGTAGATCTATATATGTGACATTCAATAATCAAATGGTGCCTTTTGTAGTTGTTAACTTTTTAAGACATCTTCAGATGTGTTGCCAGATCTGAATTAAAATACTTCTGCGTAGTTCAATGAAACTTGGTGTATGGAACAATCATGGTTTTAAAGGGACAATCCTATCAAGGTATTTTGGTGGAAACGAAATTCAAGGGGACATTCCAATATATAGAGGATATCTGTCTTTTCTTGACTAATACCATGTTTATCTCATCGAGTGAGGTAGAAAGGTTATATTTTCACGAGTGGCGCATGAGTGGTGATGATGATGATGACGATAGTGACGGATATTCTATTTATTATATGGTTTTACCATTGTAATTACGTCCGAAAAGGGTCAATTTCACGCCGAGCGGCCGCTAGGAACAGCCCGTCACCACAGTAACACTGTGACGTCATAAGCCAAATTCGCTGCGTGAGACCATTGTTTTATGACGTCAAATTATATCAGTCACCGTTCGCAGTGAAAATATAAGTTATTTTCACTGTAGATTGATAGATAGTTTATTTCACTGATAAATCCCAGTATTTCACTGCTCGTCATATAATAAATAGAGGATATCTGTCTTTTCTTGACAAATACCATGTTTATCTCATCGAGTGAGGTAGAAAGGTTATATTTTCACGAGTGGCGCAGCCACGAGTGAAAATATATAACTTTTCTACCTCACGAGATGAGATAAACATGGTATTTGTCAAGAATTGACGGATATTCTATTTATTATATGATTTTACCATTGTAATTACGTCCTAAAAGGGTCATTTTCACGCCGAGCAGCCGCTAGGAACAGCCCGTCACCACAGTAACACTGTGACGTCATAAGCCAATTCGCCGCGTGAGACCATTGTTTTATGACGTCAAATTATATCAGTCACCGTTCGCAGTGAAAATATAAGTTATTTTCACTGTAGCTTGATAGACAGTTTATTTCACTGATAAATCCCAGTATTTCACTGCTCGCCATATAATAAATATACATATGTATTAGTAGACGGTGATTATAACATAACCCAATTTAGTGAGTACATGCTTAACGTCGCTTGGGCAATATTTCAGCCATTAGCGGCGAGAACCAAGTTGAAACATGTTACTGGGGGTTACATTTTGTTAGCTTATATTTGACAACTTGGTAAAACAAATAAAAAACATGACTGTGAAAAGTGAAGTCATTCATCAGCATTATACAGCATTATTAGGCACTGTTTTAGTCTAACCCTTTATCGATACAAGTGTGTGGATATTCTATCTATACAAAAAAAAGAGCCATGGGCTCTGTAGCTCATCAGGCTTCATATCAATTTTGCTTTAGGATGTGGCAAATGTGGTTCACCCCTTAGAAGGGGCAACAGGGTCACAAAATGTACAATCATCGCAAAAGCAGAGAAGCCCCGAAACTTGGGGTTTCGCCTTCTACAAGCCTCAGCATATTGGGCATTTTCTTGTGACCTTGACTTTTGACACTCAAGGTCACGCAATCAATGAATACATTTCATTGAATATAACATTAATGTAACAAATTAAAGTGTTAAAATAATCCATTTTTCAATATATCTTGACCTTGCTGTGACCTTGAAAGTCAACATGTCATTGTAATTCCCCAGAGGTGTAAACATTATACATGTTCATGAGTTCTGAAAAGCTTAATGGGATTAAATTATATTCAAATTAGTTGCACATTGCAATAACACAAAGCTCATGACCTTGACCTTCAAGGTTACACAATCAATGAACACTTTTTATTGAGTATAACAATCATGTATTGATTAAAAGTGTTCATAGTTAAAATAAAGCATTTTCGTTAAACCATGCTAAAGTCATGACCTTACTGTGACCTTGACCTTTGACGGCTTGTAGCCGAAACCTTTTTTAAAATTGTTTACTTTCCCAAGAATTGTATATACCAAGTGAGATCTTCATAGCACAAAAACTTTTCAAGTTATCGCGTTTACAAGGAATTTTTTAGTGATTTTATAGCTCGTGACCTTGACCTTTGACCTTGAAAGTGAACATGTCAAAATCGTTCCCCCGAGGTATGAGTAGTAAGTTATGAATAAGAGTTCTGGAAAGCTTAGTGGAAAAAAGTTATAGCTAGTAATACGAGTGCGGCGGTGGTGGAAACTTCACAAAAACTGATAGCAGCCCGTCTTTAGACGGGGCTGCTAATAACGAGATAATTGCACTTGAATACGCAGGTAGGTTTAAATACGCATACCTGGCATTTCAACATAACAATTATTGAAGTGACCAGGGGTCAAATGTTCGAAAACACTACTTTTATTTTTCTTTTCAAAATCCTTATAAGTGATCAAGACCTTTAGGCCTATGTTATATTTATTCCTTTACACTACGTCATTGTAATTGTGCTGATTTATTTTCTCTAGACTATGGACTATATTAATCAATTTAAAAAAAAAAAATAGGACTTGAAAGAATGACCCAATTTGTCTATTATACATAGGTTTTCGTAAGTATTGACTCAGCGTTTTCCAAATGAAGATAAACTCCATACAGCATCAAATACTAAAACATTGATGTTAAGCCTCCATTGAGATAGCGGATCTTCACATCTGAAGTATGGTATAATGTGCTATAAAAGTCCTTGGTGATATCACAATGAAAACACAAAAAATAGTATTAACGCCCTTCTTTTATTATCAGTCGACTTATTCATTGGAACCATTGGTGGATTTCAAGCATTGAGTATAATTGCATCAGCTTTATAAAACTTTTGGCTAGGACGAACTACAGCTAAGTATCAGAGTATATGATACACATTTACTGAAGATCACAACAACAAAGAGACCGGAGATATTCATTTATCAAAAACAAAATCAACATACCAAATAAGAAAAACAAAGTATAAATGATGACACAAAGTATACATTCAGGAGTCATTGAATGTAAAATGCATTCATAAATAAGTAAAAAAGCAAGCAACAAATCTGGAAATCTCACATTTGGCATATGTGGTTATGTTACATTTCAGAGTAAAATTTGTACCCTGAAATTGAAACACCTAAAAGTCACATCGGCACCACATAGGTAACATCCATACCAAATTTATGGTTTCTGAGCGAATGGTTTTCATGTTATGCTTCAGAAACAGAGCAAAGTTGGAAATTTTGCCATTTAAGGGCCAACATTTCCAAAATATTTGTATCTAGAAATTCAAACCCCCAAAAGGCACATCTGCACAACATAGATTACATCCATACCAAATTTGAAGTTTCTTTGTCAAATTGTTTTCAAGTTATGCTCCGGAAACAATGTTGGACGCACGGATGGACGGATGAACGGACACGTGAAGCGCTATACACCCTAGACTATAAACAACATCATGATTTGGAACAAATTTCATTTTATCACTTCTTTCTTTTTTGAAAGAAATCTTTCATAGATTTTTGATTGCCTAGTGGTGTCTTTTTACTTTTCTTAGCAGCTTTGTTTGTTGTCTTTTGCGCTTTTCTTTTGTTTGGCGCATGTTCCTTTATCCTTTCTACTTTCTCTGTGTGGACAATCATGATATCACTAGAACTTGATGACCTACGAACAGGAAGTGATGTATCCTTGCAGATTATGACATCATTACTTGAAGAACTGCAATCATCCAATTCTATTGGATGAACTCCACTTGACGAACAAGATTCAGAGTCTTCTAATCCTAATGGATGAAGTTCTGAGTGACTGACATTTCCAGGACCACTTACAAAAGACCCATTAGAATTGTTACGGTCTTTTGAATTAGTGGTGTTAGTCCTTGATGGACAAGATCTTGATCCAGTGTTAACAGGATGAACTTCACAAGATGAGTCTGATCCGGAGTCTGATTCAGAGTCTCCTAATCCTATAGAATGAAGTTCTGGTTGGGTTCCTTTTCCATGACCACTTTCAGAAGACTCATCAGAATTGTCAAATTCTTTTGAAGTAGCCTTTGATGAACAAGACCCAGAATCAACCACTTCAGCATCCAATTCAGGGTCTCCTAATCCTAAAGAATGAAGACTTGAGTGAGATTCATTTTGAGAACCACCATTCAAATCTTGAAGGTCTTTTGAGTCTTTCTTTCTTTTCTTTCTTTTATGAGATACATCACACTTCAAAATGTCTGTTTTAACAGTTTGAGATTTGATTTCAGTGACATGAATTTTGGCTGTAACATTTCTTTTGCTTGAACAATTTTCCGTAGTTTCTTCCTCTACAATCTCACAATCAGGATCCTCATCTTTAGAGCATTCCTTGACAACAGAAGCTAGAGAAGATTTATAATTTGTAGAGTCCTTTTTATCGTCTTCATCACTTCCGAAGAGATCCTCAGAATCGTATGATTGGACATCACTTTCAAGACTAGATTTAACAATTTGAGATGGTGAACTTGATTCACCATGATCTCCTGAACCTTCACTACTATTCACTGATGATGCCTCGGAATTTGATGTTGATGATGTGTTATGGGAATCTTCATCTTCAGATTTGACGGATGAAGGACCACCTATTTCAATAACAGATGTTCCATCAAAACAAAGTTTTCTTTTAAATCCTTGGTTCCTGATGTTCTTAGAGTTATTTCCCTTCCTTGGCTTGGCAGGAGACAACCTTTTTGTTTTTCCAACATTCTCTGGTGAACGCATATCTTGGATTGACCGCTGTTTGTGAGGTGTGGATGATTTCTTCTTTGCTTTAAACATAAGAAAAAAGTGAGACAACTAAGATCATGAACTTTAAGGTACTATTAACACTATCTTAAAAAAAATAATTTTTCCAAATTTTCTTGGAAAAGTAATTTTGTAAGCAAGACACATTTGTCTGAATCAAAATATCTGAGTTGAAGATCACCGTGTCACATAATATCATATAAGTGTGAAAACCTTGTGAAGTAAAAGAGGGAATTTGATTCAAGTCACTTATCTGAACATGGTGTCAATATAGGAAGTTCTATATAAGAAAGGATTAATTTGCAACTGGGCACATTGTATTTCCATTTGGTCAGAATTTCCCCCTTACAAATCGGGCTACAGTGCCAAGAAATGGTTCTTTGATTTTCATATCTAACCCATCCTGTTTCAGGCTAACTCCACTAATATGTTCCCTGGGCTCAGTCGCTAGATTCACTCACTCGGCCCGACTTTGGATATAGCAAATTAAATAATTTTCTCGTTGAAATTTTCTCGAGAAGGTGGCGAGAAAATGATTTTATTGGCTACACTCCAAGTCGAGCCGCGCGAGCGAATCTAGCTTCTGAGCCCAGGGTACATATTAGCAGAGTTAGCGTAACGTTCGTTCCCTGAGACAGGATGTATCTAACCTATAAAGCTTCTATCATCAAATAAGCAAGTGATTTGATAATTTGATTTGATAAATTTCTTGCATTATCAATTGCAATTAAAAGCTTTGTTGTTTAATGGAGGCTTCTTCTTGAATTAATAATCCTGTTTGCACATCAGTTCCGTATTTACTAAAATTTCATAAATATATCTATGGTCCATAATATACCTGAGATTTCCTTGAACTTCGATACAATATCTGCATATCTTTCTTCAAACAAATTCTGCTCGACATCAACAGAGTAAGTTGAGTCTACCGTCCATTCATCCTCTTCTGCAATACAACAGACAATGCATGGAAAGTCAGACTCATCATAATACAGTAAAACACGGATATAGCGAACACGGATATAGGGAACTCAGATATAGTGAAAAAAATTTCAAGTCCCTATATAATAAATATCGTTAAAATTATATGTGAATAGCGAACACCGGATATAGCGAACTAAATTCTTTGGTCTTGGAGTTTGTTATATCCGTGTTCTACTGTATATATACAACTGTGATGGGTAACGTAGCAACAACACAATATAGGTCACATTGAGAACAAATTTGAACATTCCAAGAAACATAGTTTATGGTTATGCCAGGAAAAACACATAGAAATGAAAAAAAAGCTGCTTTAGTAAAATTAAAAAAAACTGGCTTCTTGGAAGTTATTACCCCTACAAAACACAAAACCACAAAAAGGTATATTGTAACATGACTTCGGTAAATCCTCGTTTCTGATTGGTTGATTTGAAGGATTTCCCAGTGTTAAATGGCAATGGACAACCCCAAATTACAATGTTCCGATTCTCCCAATATTCGTGCCCGATTCACATTGTACTATTGTTGTTGTCATTTTCTAACTTGCGCATTCCCGTAGATGCCAACAATCCTTTTCTATTTGCTTTAGTTTTATGTAACTAAACTTTCTTAATTGGCTAAGTTTCTCCTAATTTGCCGCCTTGTGCCATGCGGCTGGTTTCTTTAGAATGTGGTTCCCATGGCACGACGTCACAAAGGCCAACGGTTATGACGTCATAATGATCGCGTCACCGTCATAATGATCTGGGCGAATATAAGATATTTGTTCAGTCGGGTTTGTTCCGGTTGGTTTATAAATTATAAACTGTTTTCTCTCTCATAAATTTCACAGTGAAAACTATAAGATTTTATCGTTATGAGTGCAACTGGTTTGCAATATAAGAACACTATTTTAATGTCTATAACACTGTCAATTCCTATAACAATAATGGATCAGTCGTTAGATCCTTTCAACTCAGAGTTCCCTATGCAAAAATAGAGTTCGCTCTTAAAATGCTTATTACAAACGGTCATGTTACAATATAGATAAATAGTTGCGTTTGTAAAATTTCCGGGATTCATTGTTATTCAACACCAGCAAGTTTAAGCGTTTAAAACCTCCGGCTAACGCTGTCGATTTAAAACTAAATTTGCGGGTGTTGAATAACAATGAATCCCGGGAATTTTACAAGCGCAACTATTTATTTTCTAAATGCACACCAAGTTTCAAAGTCACAAATTGAGAATTTCTTATGCACAGTCAGACCATCCTCATCCTGTCTCAGGGAACGCTTACTCCACTATTCTGTACCCAGGGCTCAGAAGCTAGATTCGCTCCTGCGGCCTGACTTGGGATGTAGCTAATCATATAATTTTCACGCCACCTTCTCGGTTAAAAAATTTCAACGAGAAAATGATTTGATTGGCTATATCCAAAGTCGGGCCGCGTGAGCGATGTCCAGGGTACAGATTAGTGAAGTTAGCGTAACGTTCGTACCCTGAGACAGGATGAGTCAGGCAGACAAAGCGCTTTAAAGGGGCAGTAGCACGTTTTTTGATTATTTTATATTCTAAATTTTTCACTGATAATTGTAAGTTAATGTTAAATGTATTATTTTGACAGTGTCAAAAATCTCATTACACAAGACAATCATCCAGAGTCAGAGGACAAAGTATGAAGATTCACATAAAATCCATTGGCGGCCATTTTTGTGAACACCTTTAATTCATTTTGTGTAAGAAAAAGGAATCGCATGGCTAAACTTTACTTTAAATATTTGAATTATTACTGCTCCATTTAGTTAAGATACATTGTCTTTCAATTGGAACCACTAATTTTCACTTTCCTGACATCACCCTATATACCCTCTAAAAACGTGCTACTGCCCCTTTAAACCCCTGACTACATTGTAGTGAGCTGTAGCAAAGAGGTTGACTTCTATGGACACTCAATTATGGTTAAACACTTTGTCAAGTATTGAAGACAAAGGAATTAAGAAAAACTTTGTGTATATTTATTTATAAGAAGTTACTATTTCTAAAAATACAGGGGAAAAAGAAAAAACAAAACGGACAATAGTTTGATCATTCTCTCCCCACAGAGGCAGATCAAGTCATGAATTGTTGACACAGCCTCTGTTCTATTACGCCAAAATCTGTGGGTTTCGGCGGTTTCCCCTGACGACCATATTTGCACCACAATCCATTTGAATTTCTTGATCATATGACAAAACTTCTCGCATTGAAAGGGTGGTTCATATACAAATGCTTTTGTAATGATTCTATAGCCAAAATGATAATTTTTGAACAGCGTCGCTGATTGCACAACTTACTTTGATTGCCTCCAATCTGACATCTCCCATTCTATCCCACAAAGTCGGCGTAATAGAACAGAGGCTGTGTCAACAATTCATGACTTGATCTGCCTCTATGGGGAGAGAATGATCAAACTATTGTCCGTTTTGTTTTTTCTTTTTCCCCTGTATTTTTAGAAATAGTAACTTCTTATAAATAAATATACACAAAGTTTTTCTTAATTCCTTTGTCTTCAATACTTGACAAAGTGTTTAACCATAATTGAGTGTCCATAGGAAGAATTAAGAAAAACTTTGTGTATATTTATTTATATCTGTGGGGAGAGAATGTAGCTTGATGCCCTTGGAAAGACATGACTGATTGATAACATTGTAGCAACAGTTTAGTATCAATGGATTGGATGGTTGTACTCACCTATCTTACTCCAAGATGTCTGATAGCATTCCACATGATTTCTCGTGCAGGTTTTCTCAATACTGTAAAGTAGTAACAACCATTTAGCTAAGACTCTATTCACTTGGTAAGATGGAATGTTAATGACGTCTTTGTGAGATTAAGTGAAATTTAATTATTTGAGAGGCATTTTAGAAGTTGGAATGACAATAATGCAGAGGAATATATGGATGACAACTTCTCTGTTGTATGCGACGTTTCTCTGCTTGAGAACGACACAAGAATCTGTGTCGAAACATCGCATACAATGAACAAAGAAGTTGTCATCCATATATTCCTCTGCATTATAAGTCAAATTGACTGATTTAATGAGACGTCTTTTGTAGTTTAATATCAACATATATTGGTAATTATCAAGTTTTAGATGTTTCATGTTGTTTTGACTTAGAAACAGCAAACCAAACAGCAAACTTTCAATGCTGTTTACAATTTGAAAAGGGAGATAATTCAATGGTTTGCTATGAGATTGAACTGGTATGTGTTATTTCATGTTGTACTGGTTTGTCTTTTATTCTATACTGAAATTTACAGTTTGATATTTCAAATGTTTTCAAAAGTGTTAAAAACATGTTTCTGATTTGCAATATAATAATATTCCAACAATACCATTATTCAGTATTTATCTCATTAAATGCTAGTGAATAGTCCTGTCAACATTACCTAAGTGGATTCAATCCTTGCCATGTGAACTCATTCCTCAGCTGCATGTTGACAAACATAGGAACCATTTTTGTGACAACATCCGCTTTCTCCAGCTTTAGGGTCTTTGACACAACACGGACAATCTCTGTCAAATTTGGACAGGTGCTTGTCACCGATCCTTGTGTAATCTGCTCCTTTTCCTTTTCTGTATCTGCTCGACATCAACAGAGTAAGTTGAGTCTACCGTCCATTCATCCTCTTCTGCAATACAACAGACAATGCATGGAAAGTCAGACTCATCATAATACAGTAAAACACGGATATAGCGAACACGGATATAGGGAACTCAGATATAGTGAAAAAAATTTCAAGTCCCTATATAATAAATATCGTTAAAATTATATGTGAATAGCGAACACCGGATATAGCGAACTAAATTCTTTGGTCTTGGAGTTTGTTATATCCGTGTTCTACTGTATATATACAACTGTGATGGGTAACGTAGCAACAACACAATATAGGTCACATTGAGAACAAATTTGAACATTCCAAGAAACATAGTTTATGGTTATGCCAGGAAAAACACATAGAAATGAAAAAAAAGCTGCTTTAGTAAAATTAAAAAAAACTGGCTTCTTGGAAGTTATTACCCCTACAAAACACAAAACCACAAAAAGGTATATTGTAACATGACTTCGGTAAATCCTCGTTTCTGATTGGTTGATTTGAAGGATTTCCCAGTGTTAAATGGCAATGGACAACCCCAAATTACAATGTTCCGATTCTCCCAATATTCGTGCCCGATTCACATTGTACTATTGTTGTTGTCATTTTCTAACTTGCGCATTCCCGTAGATGCCAACAATCCTTTTCTATTTGCTTTAGTTTTATGTAACTAAACTTTCTTAATTGGCTAAGTTTCTCCTAATTTGCCGCCTTGTGCCATGCGGCTGGTTTCTTTAGAATGTGGTTCCCATGGCACGACGTCACAAAGGCCAACGGTTATGACGTCATAATGATCGCGTCACCGTCATAATGATCTGGGCGAATATAAGATATTTGTTCAGTCGGGTTTGTTCCGGTTGGTTTATAAATTATAAACTGTTTTCTCTCTCATAAATTTCACAGTGAAAACTATAAGATTTTATCGTTATGAGTGCAACTGGTTTGCAATATAAGAACACTATTTTAATGTCTATAACACTGTCAATTCCTATAACAATAATGGATCAGTCGTTAGATCCTTTCAACTCAGAGTTCCCTATGCAAAAATAGAGTTCGCTCTTAAAATGCTTATTACAAACGGTCATGTTACAATATAGATAAATAGTTGCGTTTGTAAAATTTCCGGGATTCATTGTTATTCAACACCAGCAAGTTTAAGCGTTTAAAACCTCCGGCTAACGCTGTCGATTTAAAACTAAATTTGCGGGTGTTGAATAACAATGAATCCCGGGAATTTTACAAGCGCAACTATTTATTTTCTAAATGCACACCAAGTTTCAAAGTCACAAATTGAGAATTTCTTATGCACAGTCAGACCATCCTCATCCTGTCTCAGGGAACGCTTACTCCACTATTCTGTACCCAGGGCTCAGAAGCTAGATTCGCTCCTGCGGCCTGACTTGGGATGTAGCTAATCATATAATTTTCACGCCACCTTCTCGGTTAAAAAATTTCAACGAGAAAATGATTTGATTGGCTATATCCAAAGTCGGGCCGCGTGAGCGATGTCCAGGGTACAGATTAGTGAAGTTAGCGTAACGTTCGTACCCTGAGACAGGATGAGTCAGGCAGACAAAGCGCTTTAAAGGGGCAGTAGCACGTTTTTTGATTATTTTATATTCTAAATTTTTCACTGATAATTGTAAGTTAATGTTAAATGTATTATTTTGACAGTGTCAAAAATCTCATTACACAAGACAATCATCCAGAGTCAGAGGACAAAGTATGAAGATTCACATAAAATCCATTGGCGGCCATTTTTGTGAACACCTTTAATTCATTTTGTGTAAGAAAAAGGAATCGCATGGCTAAACTTTACTTTAAATATTTGAATTATTACTGCTCCATTTAGTTAAGATACATTGTCTTTCAATTGGAACCACTAATTTTCACTTTCCTGACATCACCCTATATACCCTCTAAAAACGTGCTACTGCCCCTTTAAACCCCTGACTACATTGTAGTGAGCTGTAGCAAAGAGGTTGACTTCTATGGACACTCAATTATGGTTAAACACTTTGTCAAGTATTGAAGACAAAGGAATTAAGAAAAACTTTGTGTATATTTATTTATAAGAAGTTACTATTTCTAAAAATACAGGGGAAAAAGAAAAAACAAAACGGACAATAGTTTGATCATTCTCTCCCCACAGAGGCAGATCAAGTCATGAATTGTTGACACAGCCTCTGTTCTATTACGCCAAAATCTGTGGGTTTCGGCGGTTTCCCCTGACGACCATATTTGCACCACAATCCATTTGAATTTCTTGATCATATGACAAAACTTCTCGCATTGAAAGGGTGGTTCATATACAAATGCTTTTGTAATGATTCTATAGCCAAAATGATAATTTTTGAACAGCGTCGCTGATTGCACAACTTACTTTGATTGCCTCCAATCTGACATCTCCCATTCTATCCCACAAAGTCGGCGTAATAGAACAGAGGCTGTGTCAACAATTCATGACTTGATCTGCCTCTATGGGGAGAGAATGATCAAACTATTGTCCGTTTTGTTTTTTCTTTTTCCCCTGTATTTTTAGAAATAGTAACTTCTTATAAATAAATATACACAAAGTTTTTCTTAATTCCTTTGTCTTCAATACTTGACAAAGTGTTTAACCATAATTGAGTGTCCATAGGAAGAATTAAGAAAAACTTTGTGTATATTTATTTATATCTGTGGGGAGAGAATGTAGCTTGATGCCCTTGGAAAGACATGACTGATTGATAACATTGTAGCAACAGTTTAGTATCAATGGATTGGATGGTTGTACTCACCTATCTTACTCCAAGATGTCTGATAGCATTCCACATGATTTCTCGTGCAGGTTTTCTCAATACTGTAAAGTAGTAACAACCATTTAGCTAAGACTCTATTCACTTGGTAAGATGGAATGTTAATGACGTCTTTGTGAGATTAAGTGAAATTTAATTATTTGAGAGGCATTTTAGAAGTTGGAATGACAATAATGCAGAGGAATATATGGATGACAACTTCTCTGTTGTATGCGACGTTTCTCTGCTTGAGAACGACACAAGAATCTGTGTCGAAACATCGCATACAATGAACAAAGAAGTTGTCATCCATATATTCCTCTGCATTATAAGTCAAATTGACTGATTTAATGAGACGTCTTTTGTAGTTTAATATCAACATATATTGGTAATTATCAAGTTTTAGATGTTTCATGTTGTTTTGACTTAGAAACAGCAAACCAAACAGCAAACTTTCAATGCTGTTTACAATTTGAAAAGGGAGATAATTCAATGGTTTGCTATGAGATTGAACTGGTATGTGTTATTTCATGTTGTACTGGTTTGTCTTTTATTCTATACTGAAATTTACAGTTTGATATTTCAAATGTTTTCAAAAGTGTTAAAAACATGTTTCTGATTTGCAATATAATAATATTCCAACAATACCATTATTCAGTATTTATCTCATTAAATGCTAGTGAATAGTCCTGTCAACATTACCTAAGTGGATTCAATCCTTGCCATGTGAACTCATTCCTCAGCTGCATGTTGACAAACATAGGAACCATTTTTGTGACAACATCCGCTTTCTCCAGCTTTAGGGTCTTTGACACAACACGGACAATCTCTGTCAAATTTGGACAGGTGCTTGTCACCGATCCTTGTGTAATCTGCTCCTTTTCCTTTTCTGTATTTGTGAAGTCCTGCTTAATCTGCAGCAAAATGTTTTTATTCACTGATGCAGTTATATTTTTCAACATTTAAACCAGTCTGATTAAAATTGACCATGTTCAAAAATGATCCAGATATTTACACTTACAGGATATGAACTTACTCAATCATGAAGTTTCCTCTCCACTGATTTCAGTCAATTAAAACACCTTCTAGTGAAAGGTAAGCAAGCCTATCATGAGGTCTCGGGCAAGCTTTCACTATCTAGCTAGGGGCAGCTAACTACCGGTACCATTTGTGATATATGATCTCAAACATTCAGCTTTTTAAACATGAAAATTTGATTGGTCTGTGGATGTTTTGATTTTGTCAGCACTTATAACTGTTAAAGCATGCTATTTATTTGTCTGCGTTCAAAGTGGTGTTAAGGAAACTTTATGATGAAACAATTTTGTGTTCTGTAAGTGTCTATAATTTAAACTTTTATATACACAACCAAACTTAATCTTATTTTATTATTTTCTACTGGGGGAGACTTAAATCCAAACATTTGGTAACACTAAAGGTAGAAGTAAAAACAGCCATTACAGTGTGATTGTTGAACATTCCAAAGTTAAACCTCTTTGAAAACTATATATCAAAGAAATACCCAAGTGGGTTTGAGGTGAAACCCCGTTAAGTTTTCCAGGTCTTGTAGTGTAGATTTATCGGAACGAAAGCCCTGGTTTATCGAGGATGCCATCCCCCTGATTAAACACCAATGCAAATCAGCCACTTTATCAATGCATAAATCTAAACAGATTTATTTAAGCTGTAATAGAAGGATGATGAGTTTTGAGTTATCATATTAAGTCACCACTACAGAGACCCACCTCCAGACACCTCTGTGTGAAGCCGGAGTCGTGTAGAGCCTTGTCCCGTGCTCCCATCTCTTTCTTGTAGGGTTCCAACTGATGCTCTAGCTTGTGCTGGGAGCAGTCACATAGTCTACCAGAGTCTTCCTCGCAACCCTTCTCTGTCTCACACACATCACAGCCTCGCTTATTGTGGGACGGGCGGTTACCTGCATGATGATGGATAAGAACTACATCTTTCAGGAATGAAGACTTCTTCAATGTAATAATAACAAATAATAATAATAATAATACTTTATTGCCTTTTCAGGAATTTGTTTTACATCAACACAGAGCTTGAACAGGAGAACAATCCTATGAAAGCTGTAGTTATTGGCTGAAATGGTACACTACAGCTTCGATTCAATGCATTGTGCAATATTCAAGCATTGGTTTGGTATACAACCCAGAATCACAAAACAAAAGTCTGACAAAATGTTGAAAAGAAAAAAGTAAAAATAGTTAAATTTAGAAAGAAAATACAGCAGAACCAAATAACAGTTTGCTGTACACGATGCACTGAACCTAAAGCAAAACCCTACAATCCAAGTGAAATGAAATTTCGCAAAAATATTACATTCAATTATCTGAACCCTGTGTTTTCATATCTGCACTATTATGTTCCTTTAGATTAATAATACAAATTTGTGCACTTTGAGCATGATCTGTTTTGGTCATATGTGAGGAACACGAAAGCTAGGGCTAAATGAAAAACGGTCTCTTCCTTTCCTGAGTATTACAATAGTACATAATAAGGCGCTCATTTCCACGCTTCAGGACGCAACCTTAAAATTTCTGAATAATCATAGAACTGAACAAAAAGGTGGGTTTTGAGACTTAATTTGATTGTTGGAGACAGTTTAAGATTGTGAGAAAAAGAATTTTGAATTGAATTCTTGCTGATATGACACTTCTTCTACTCTACCTGTATGCAGACACTGAGAGCAGTGTGCTGACCTCTCCACTCCCTCCAGTTTGACCTTGACCTTGTCCAGATGTTGCAGGTGCTTGTCCCCCTCCCAGCCACAGATCCTACAGACAGAGTGGAGACTTTGACACAACTGGGACAATTTGAAACTCTGAGGGACGACAACAAAGGTACAAAACATCAATAAGAAGGATTTTGTAATCTTATATTGTCGCTACTAGAGCTATGCCATGATAACAAGGCAGAGCCCACCTCACATAAACCCAGCTGAAATTTTACATTAGATACTAAAATTAAAGACAAAAACTTTGTCATGTGACTGAATGATGTTTACTATCAATTGTCTAATGGTCAGGTTAATCAACTTAACAACTGAAGTCTTGAAGTTGTAGCTTTGAAAATCTGGAGAAATGAAAGAAAGTCAGGACATTTTGACAATTTTGGTCAAAAATTGAAAATGTAATGACCTCCTAGAATTGACATCCCAAAATGGCAAATCAACCAGAAACGCATCTTCCCACGGCAAGGTGAAAACGTATCGAGCAACTCCTCGTTTAGACCTTGCCTTCACAAGGTAGAACACTGGTGATCCGGAGCAGCGACACCTATCGTGATCACGAGTTACGCCCCTTATAAGCTCTTTAAACAATAGCCAATGAAATTGTCGTTTACATTAGGAACAAATTCAAAATACTAACAGACGATCTTTTTGAAAACTATCCGAGTGAAATTTAATTTTAAACTTCAGTCCGCATGGTTTTTTTTATGTTTTTGATGAGCACCGAGAATGCAGAGAAGAAAAACATTAATGTATCACTCACATAAAGCGTTTCTCTCCCTTGTAAAACGCATTCAAAAGTATTTTTTCAAATCGGTTCATTTAAGATGCTGTCTTCTGATTGGACTATTCTAATTCCGTGCAGCGGGTTGAAATGCTACCACAGAAATTCGGCCAATGATGTCAAGGGAGGAATGGGAAAGTTTAGAAACTTTTCGTTTCGCCCGTGACGTTGTGAAGATGCCAGAAACGAAACTCTCACATTAAGTATTTGAAGGTTTCAAGTCAAATTGTTGTCAATTTATACTCAAGAAACTAAACAAAATAAGAAATTGGAATTTCCAAAATAATGGGTAGTCTAGAACTGTAACCCCTTAAAGGCACATCTGCACCACATACAAACATTCATGCCACATTTGAAGTTTCTAAGTCAAATAGTTTTTATGTTATGTTATGTTTCGGAAACGATTTCGGACGGATGGACGGACTCAATACATAGCGGAGGTATGACAAGTCACCTTGATCTAATCATAAAAACCAGTCACAAATCACAAAATATTGGAGTTCAAAATGATACATATCAACTGCACATATATCAACTGAAACATGGTCATGTACAGAATATTTTGACAACAATGTCTTGAAATTGTCATATTGAACACGTAGCTTCACACATCAAAGATGACCAATCTAAAATGACTGACAGTGATCTTCCCTTCTTGAGTCTAAGAAAATGGACTCTAGGCTGGACCTGATTTGGACTTGAGTACTTGAGTAGCCCTTCTCCAAGGTCCAATATCACAAATCTCTGGATGACCTTACCTATAACTAAGGTAGCCTTAGTACATAATTAAATCTAGTCAAAAAGAAACAAAGGATGGAAAGCCATAAAACTAACCTTTCCAGGACATCAATATCACTTCCATGTTGATGCATCTCTTTAAAGATCTCCTTGATCTGTTCGGGGCCGACCCCCTTCACCCCGCCCAGGCTGTAGTCACACCCCGACAGCAGGGCGAACCCTATCAGATCCCTCTGGGTGAGGTGGAGCTGTATCTCAATATCCTGCAGGCTGATACTGGTGGCTGTCTTATCCTGGAGACAGACAGACAGACAGACAGAATATTTTATTAACGTCTCACATGTGTAATACATCCAATCTCTCAGCGATTTATGAGAGACGATATACATATGATAAAATCACTTAAATGTGTAGGGACAAAAGTGTCAGTAAAACTAATATACACATACAAAAAAAGGTTATGGATTATATAAAATATCTCTTTTTAAGGTTAGAATTTCACGGCAGGTCCTGGCGCTGTCAAAGGTAAGCTTATGAATACTTAAAATAGTGTAAAACTTCTCTATAGGAGATAAAACATTAAAATGGGCAAATGGAGGATATAGACATCATTGGTGGAGCTTTTCAAATAGCAAGATGATCATACATGCCTCAAACTAGTTCCCTACGCCATTATACCATGTTTCTTCTGATACGTGCCTTGGTGAAAAATTAAAAATATTTAACTATAGGTTTTGTTAATCTTTCCATTAACAACTTCTTGAATGTCACTAAAAGTTTTTAATTAAGATAACCACATTATGTATCATATGTATCAATAATGCAAAATTCTGCTTGTTTGTCTTAAATTTTACAGAATGCATGGAAAGAATGGACATTCTGATCTTGTAATTCTTACAGATACAAATTGAAATATTCACGGACACTTTATGAAACAACATCTTGGTATTTCAAGAACAGCTGTTCAGAAATGCTTGTTTAGAAAACTCACCTTAAAATCATAGTTTCTGTATATTTTCTTGGCTCCATAAAGAAGTGCGTCAGAATCATCAGTTATGACTGCGTCAACCATCTGAATGCCATAAACAAACTGTCAATTAATTTGTTAAAGTGACACAGAGTATCTTTCTTAAAATTTTATTTTGTTTTGATAAGCTACAAAATATCTAATATGCTGATATCTCATCAACGGACTTGCAAATATATCCATTTATGCATAATATCTCTAAAATGCTTTATTTTTATGGAAAAATCTTACTTTCGAAAATTATGCATCCAATTAATCTACCATTTAGTTACAATACCTAATAAACACTATCAACTCGAATATATCTTATATCTATAGCTTATGACAAGGTTTCAAAATTATGTTTGGCGAATTTGCGCGCGCCACTCGAGCCACAGTGTCCGCTTTTCGATCAAAATCTCGACTTTGAATGGCTGTATTTTCGCTCTAATGTACTGACCTTTAACTTGTTATTTTCAGTAACAGTTAGTGGTTCCCTATGTGATCCTATCAACATAATCTGTGTCTCTTTAATTTTGACAAAAAATTATAAGTTATAACATTACCTTTTATATTTTAATAGGATTTCATAAAGTTTAGTTAGTTTTTGTGTGTGAAAATGCTCAAAAAGTAGTGATAGTAACATCTTCTGAATATGAAACACATACCCGATCTAATCCTGCTGTGACTAATATATCAAATAAATTACACAAGTTCATTGAAGAACTGGAATATTTGTCCTGGCTCCCATTATAAGCAAGGAATCAGAATAAGCCTCCAGTCTAGTGTACGAATTACACAATGGTCAAGTTCATCATGCCTGTTAGGTCTGATTAAAATCGACTGTGATTCGAGGAAAAAAGTGTAAAAATATTATCTCTAGTGGGGTTCGAACCTCACCAAGCCCTGCTTTCCTCTCATTTAGTCTGAAGGCACCCCTATTACCCGCATGTTCTGACACAAGCTCATCTAGCCAATCGAAGGAGCGCAGTAAAAGCTTCGATATCATACTAAGGGCAGGTAACTCCAGTGTACCATTCGTTATATATACATAATCGCCGCTAAACGATATTTAAAAACAAGGATGTGATTGGATAGCTTACAACTGGGTTTGTCTGCGCTAAACTGGTTATAGCAACACGCGATAGAGGTGGGTGCATTCAGACCTCAGAGAGGATATTCCGAATGGTTCGGGCCCGATAGAGACAATATTTTATATTTTATTCCTCGGAGCACGGTCGATTTTAATCAGACTGAATACCTGTCAAGTCTGCTCCAACAGTACAAACCAGTTATTTCGCTCTATAAAATGTCGTAATTTAGTTGCATCTCCTTATTTGGATAAGGTTTAAAATCTTTTTCTTTATTAGCAGCAAAATTATTGAATGAACTGTCTTCTATTTAATTTATTTGACTTTTTCAAATGTCAGCTTAGTCAGCTTGGAGATTTTACAAGTGCTTCCAGCGGTGCACTAATTGGGTCCATAGACCTTTAGTTGATTCCTTAATTTTGGAATTTGGAAGCCATGGTCGAAATGTTGAGATGTCAGTTCAACCGATGAGTTTTAAGTGGCAGTAGCACGTTTTTTGATAATTTTATAGTCTAAAATTTTCACTGATAATTGTACGTTAACGCTAAATGTATTATTTTCACAGTGTCAAAAATCTCATTACACAAGCCAATCTTCCATAGTCAAAGAACAAAGTATGAAGATTCACCTTAAATCCATTGGCGGCCATTTTTTTTAACACCTTTAAATCATGTTGTTAAAAAAAAAGAATCGCATGGCTAAATTTTACATTATACATTTGAATTATTACTGCTCCATTTAGTTTAAATTGCATTGTCTTTGAATTGGAGCCATTAATTTTCATTTTCCTGACATCACCTAATATTCTCTCTAAAAACGTGCTACTGCCCCTTTAAGCTATGTTAAAGGATACCCAGTTACCTGTGAAGTGTTGAGGTAAGCACACATCTTCTCTGCCTCTCCCGGACTCTCCACCACCGGGACTCCCAGGCTTCTCAGCAGCTCCACAACCTGGTGGGTACAGTTCAGTGTCATCACGAGACTTCATTCAAAATAATCACAATATGTTCAAACCTAACTGTACTTAAAAATTGGTCTCAACTCTAGACAAGGTAGTTGTTTCCATGAGTTTTTGAGATACTTGGCCGGGCGGAAGATGGACAATCAGACAGACGGACAAACAGAAGAACAGATGGAATGACTGCTATAAACCCTCACTAGACTTGATGCAAAATAATCAGAATATGTTCAAACTTAAACTGCATTTAAAAATTGGTCTCAACTCTAGACACGGTAGTTGTTTCCATGAGTTTTTGAGATACTTGGCCGGGCGGAAGATGGACAATCAGACAGACGGACAAACAGAAGAACAGATGGAATGACTGCTATATAAACTCCCTAGACTTGATCCAAAATAATCAGAATATGTTCAAACTGCACTTAAAATTGGTCTCAACTCTAGACAAGGTAGTTGGATAATTGGCTGGGCGGAAGACAGATAGCAAAGGGACGTAAGGACAGACAGATGGACATATTGAAGAACAGATGCAATGACTGCTAGATACCCCCAATAAGAAGTAAGCAGGTGTATAAAATGTGCTTATTGTTACCTTTGTGGCAAGACAAAACTTGAACTAGTCTCAATAACCTGCAAATTTAGCTCATCCTGTCTCAGGGGTAAATAGAACCCCACTGGAAGATCATGCTGTGACCTATGATCAAGCCAATCAAATAATCATATTGTGATGGTTCAAGATAAATTTTCAATTAAACAAAGAGGCTACATTTAAACACTTTTTGTCCTTCCGCAATGCTATGGGATCCTTAGATGAATGATACAGAATCAAATGATATTTGAATTTTTAGTATGTGCTTTCAGTTACTGAAAACACCAATCGAGAAGCCTGTATAAGTTCAGCAATAGTTCACCACAAAGAACACATGTTGATATCTGCAAACTAGGCAGCGCAATCTTTGGATATAGCCAATCAAATCATTTTCTCGTTGAAATTTTATCGGGAAGGAGGTGAGAAAATGATATATCCCAGCACGAGCGAATCTAGCTTCTGAGCCCAGGGTACATATTAGTGGAGTTAGCGTAACGTTCATTTAGATCTTTTTGCCATTTATCTCGGTATTTGAGAGTTTTTGTGCTTTTTCAGTTTATGAGTATGTCATATATATCTCTACAGCCTTTTTGATCGCCACTTATATTTTGTAAAAAGAAGGGTAAAATTGGCAGTGGTATTTTCCGTTCAATATGAACGGGCAGCGCAATCTTGATATTGTTGACCCACCTATCAAAAGCTTGGGTTATAGGTAGGAATGTTTTAAGTGGATCATAGTTCATAGGCCACAACACTAAGTTTCAATTGTGACTCTATCCCAGAACAGTTCACTATTGGTTTTAAACTAAATTAAAATCAGGGTAATTTCACAAACACACCTATTTATCTTATTAGAACTTGATGAAGATCTTGCATTTGCTTTTAGTGCTGCCACCTACTGGAACTACTTGAACTCTATTCCTCTTGAATTGCGACTCGGCCATCTTTACAATCCTTCAAGACCAGCCTGAAAACATATTTTCAGACAAGTGTTCCCCATGTAAACTTTCTCTTACAATGAACTATGTTGTGTGCTTTGAGCATGTATCTTATGTGGAATAAGCGCGATACAAATGGACTATTATTATTATTATTATTACCTGTTTATCATGGTGCCTGAACCTCGAACCTGTAGACTTTCGTGGAGATCCACGTTTCTGGAGGGTCTTCAGCTTGAGCTCTGGAGCTGTTCCATCCAGGACAAATATTAGCTTCATTCCAGATTTCAACAGATCCAGTGTCCGATAGAAGATAGTTCTGTGGGCAATATAAAACAATCATTTTTTGCCATTTGGTTTGCTGATTATCATCCACTCAGGTATCAAGTGTATGATTCTCAACCCTTCTTTTCCCAACATGCATGCAAATGGTAAAATTATTTATTCCAAAATATGTCTACTGTAAAGAAGTTATCATCCACAAGAGTCGTTGCCTATCTCATTCTGCTGAGATATTGACATTAAGATATAATACTTAAATCATATTATACTTGCCTCTAAAAATGTAGAAAAAAGATGTGGAAAGGACTCTTTGCTTGAAATTAATTATGTCAATTGAGATTTAAAGGCACCACTCGACCGCGTTTCGTCCGCCATTTTGAAACGTTAGCATTCCGAGAAAACAAATGTGCTGTATTATGTTTATTCATTAATAAAATAAAGAAATAATTACTTGACTGATATAAGAGGAGTATATTCACAAATAATTCATAATAAAAGTTACCAGTTACAACAACATTTCGTCGTAGGCCTAATAATGCATGATACGATCGTAGCTTCGAAGATTGGCTTCATTTCATGATGTTTTTAATTTTCGAGCGATACACTTTATTCTTTGGCAAATTATTTAATCTTTAACAACTGCAATGCAAACCTTACAAACATAATTGAAATTAAGTGTGAAATTATCATGTAAAAATCATTTATAACTGTAAACAGGAAAGTCCTCCTGAATTTCGTTTCCACAAAAAATACCCCGCTCGAATGGTCCCTTTAATTTGAAAAAACAATTAATGGGGTCATTCTGAATGTTTAACTTCGAGTGTTTTATTAGCGAGGCCTTCTCCGACCCTCTCGGGGCCTCGCTAATAAAACACTGGAAGTGAAAAATTAGAAGTTGGAGACCCCCTTTAACGTTATTATGGAAACATAATTTCCAAAAGAGGAACAGGAGGGATTTGATGGCTTATGTCCTAATCAGTCAATGATCTGTTAAAATTCATGGATCTAGAAATGTTTTACCTGGCTATGAAATATGATGATGATGATGATGATTTTCCTGGGATACTGGCACCGTTGGCTTGATGTATCCATGCACTGAGATCAACAGCCAGTGTCTCTCCCCCTTCAGTCAAATTTTTAAGTTCTCCAACCTCGGAGAGGATCGACCATAGACTAGTAACTCCCATTTTTCGTTCTTGGTTTAGTATCTTTTGTCCTGCGTTATCAATATTCTCGAATGGGTTAACACTTTATCCTAAACTGGCTACAACATGATCTTGTTGTTATCTTCTCTCCGATCAGCCATGTTGATGGTGAAACACTAAAGGATAAATTCATGAATATTAACTGTTTGAAAGGAATTCTTACTCTTTGATCTACCGATTGTGTTATTTGTAGTTCACTAATAAGTATTCATGCTTTCAGGATTACATGTGTGAATGGTTGTGATTGCAAATACATCGGCGATGATTATTTGAGATCCCTTCCTTTCACTTCCAAATAATCTACTTTCGTTTTTACATCAGAAACGTCCAGCAAATCACCACTAAAGGCGTGGCCAAATGTATGGTTATTCCCGTGCCGCAGCACATACACACATTTCCGGCTAATCAAGAAGGCCATTGAATAACTAAATAATATCTGATCCTTTCATGTCATAATGGAGAGAGGATGAGGACACCTATCGACGACAAATCCCAAATCGAGTGTCTTCTACTGCTTGGGCATCACGTAAACAAAATCACAAAGGGGAGTAACTCCTATCATCGGCTAGGTGAATTCGTACCCAAAAGGAACTCGTCCTCGACGAGAATTCGTACCCAAAACGAAGTCGTATGCAAAATAGAACGGTGAATTCGTACCCACATTTTATTAATGGTTTAATGTCATATAACATATGTTCATATGTTAATTCATAATTGATATGCATTTTGAAAAATGTAAAATGCAAATATATATTCATATATGTAATATGATCAATCATAGATTCTAAATAGCTCAACCAACTTGCCTTCACACATAAAGACATGTTTTTCTTGCAAAATAAGAAAGTCAACGGGACAACCTCTCATACTGGTCAATTTTAGATCAACAGAATGACGAAATAAAAGCTGTTGAGCTAAATTATTATTTATTTATTTATTTATTTAAATCTTTCAAGCAAATCCTCACTCGCGTCTTTAGTGTTCAACACTCATGCACTGCAGTTACAACAGACACTTTCATTCACATTAATGTTTTGCGGATCTGGTGGTTTCTAAATGCAGAGAAGTTGAAAGACACTGAGCCATTTGATTTCAGTGATATCCACATTATTTTCAAGATAGCACTGAGTCTTTGAAATTTTCAAGACCAAAATTTCCATGTAAAATTTGCCAGCATGATGTCACAAGAATCAAAAACTAGATAATTTTCATATTGTGCAACAAGTATTTTATTAGGAGGAAAAAGGACCCTCTACGTTAAAGTGACCTTGATTATGACCTCAAAGTCTTCGTAAACTTTTGAATTGTTTACTTAAGAAAGCTGCATGTAAAAGTGACACAGAGTATCTTTCTTAAAATTTTATTTGGTTTTGATAAGCTACAAAATATCTGATATGTTTTCGATCAAAATCCGACTTATTTTCGCTCTAATGTACTGATTGATCTTCAATTTGTTATTTTCAGTAACAGTTAGTGGTTCCCGTTGTAATAACATTGATTTCAAAATTTGACATATGAGATCCTATCAACATACTCTGTGTCTCTTTAAAGGGGCAGTAGCACGTTTTTAGGGGGAATATAAGGTAATGTCAGAAAAATGAAAATTAATGGTTCCAATTGAAAGACAATGTATTTAAACTAAATGAAGCAGTAATAATTCAAGTACATAACGTAAAGTTTAGCCGTGCGATTCCTTTTTCTTACACAAAATGAATTAAAGGTGTTCACACAAAATGGCCGCCAATGGATTTTATGTGAATCTTCTTACTTTGTCCTCTGACTATGGATGATTGGCTTGTGTAATGATATTTCGGACACTGTCAAAATAATACATTTAGCATTATCTTACAATTATCAGTGAAAAATTAAGAAAGTAAAATTATCAAAAAACGTGCTACTGCCCCTTTAAGTTTGTGGCTGATATATGAAGATCTTCTCTAGAGTCCCTTGTGTTTGCCACAAAGCATCATTCTTCCTTCTGGTAGTGATTCAGATAATTTTCATATACAACACAACTCTACTGACAGATAACTTGACAAGTTTATTTCTAAAGTTATTCACTACAGTATCTCCTTTTACACATTAATAACAAACATGTACATGCAATAGCACATTTTAATCGGGTCAGATAAACCAATATACAATAGTTTGACACCTTGTCATGACTATTTATACTGCAATCTCATTGATATCAGATCAAAACTACCACTGCTTTCCAAATCTGAGTAATGCTCCATTAGGTTTAGGTAAGGTAGCAAGTGCGACATTTTCACATGAGAAAATTTATATTGAATATTTGGTCCCCCCAAAAAATATTAAAATGTGTCTGGTTTTTACAGGCCAGTAATGAAATGACACAGATTTTTTTATTCAAATTTTGTTGTTGTAAATGGACATAACCAGTTTAAATCTGACGTGGACGGGAACCAGAAACAAATTCCTTTTTTTTCTTCTAGGCCTAATGTTGATGGCTTGTTATGGCGTGCTAAAGTCACCTGACACTAAGCCTATTTGAACAGTTCTAGGACCAGGAATACTATAGTTTCAGTCTGATTTCAATGAGATTGATGACTTCAGTACATGAAAATAAAAAATCATACAAAATTAACTGAATATGAATTTTAATTCATCTGATCTTACATTTGAATAAACAAATATGAGAGGGATTTCATGAATATGAAAGATAACAATTGAAATGTCTGTAAAATTGTCTTTGCAGGCACTGATTTACAATGAAGGCCCCAAATGTCTATGTATAACTGTTTGTTCAAAAATCACTTACTTTGTCAGTCAGCATAAGGTGAGACAAAAAGCCAAAAAAGAAACATGAAATTATTGAAAATGTGATTAATGTCATCTAATATATCAGTGTATTCGTGTCCAAAAACTAAGGGTGTGCAATATTATTGTTGTATCGGTATATTGGGATACGGCAACACAACAATATGTATCGCAATACAATTTCAAATAACCAATATATTGATCAAAACTAAAAATGCACTTTCAGTATCCAAAAATGTCAGAATTAGACCTAAAGATCATTAGGGATACCAATATAATAACATATAATGAGATAAATGTTCCAATTTTTCAAAACAAATCAAACCCAGCAAGTGTTTTTTTTAGCATCATGCACAGTCTGTAGTGCGTATCGAACAAGATATCATTTGGATACCACCCTTTAAATAATCGACAAATAATATATCATTCAGGTATAGATAATGATAAATAACATGTTTTATGATATTTTTTTCCTGGTTTTCAAATTAAATGTGTTAATGTTTGCTTTAAAAACAATTGCAATACATATCCCAATACATTGCTTATCTATCGCAATATAAAAATCAGGGCAATACACAGCCCTACCAAAAACACCTACAATATCCTGTTATCTATAAAGGAAAATGCCTAGTTTAGCTGACAACTGTGTATCTTAGACCATATATGGCATGTAATTTATTCATCAAATGAAATGTAGCTCTACCAGGAAGCTGAAAAATATATCAACAACTGTCATGTCATTTCAAATGGGTACTGTTAGTGACAATAATACAGCTTAGGAGACTCCAAGCACACCTGTGCAATGTATAATTGAGAGACACTCCAGCTTGGGTACACAGCCGATGAGGTGAGCTGAGAATGAGATGGGCAGTTGACTTGAGGACCTCAGAGGAACAAGGCAGTTGCCATATCACCAAGGTGAGATAATCAGATTTACAGGTACTGATCAGAGTTCGAAATATGTTGTAATCCCTACAAGCAAGAAGGGTTAATGATTTGAAAAATCAACCACCCATCTTAACAAATTGACAATGAAAAGATAGATGCTTTCCCTAAAATCACACAATCCAGCCTGGCTCGTAACCTCTGCTCAAAGAAGCATCATCTGAAAGTAACATGCAATTGGAAGGCAGACGCGAACTATTTCGAACACTGGTATTGCCAATATTTCTAGATGGAGAATTTAGATTGACTGTCATATCAGTGTTTGTGGCACGTGGTCCTGTGCAATGCTCAGTCGACCGCTATCAGAGTAGTTCAGCAACAACGGGCGCAGCTCGCTGGATGGGTGGGTAACCCGTTACTGGATAATCTGAGAGTTTGAAGGGTTGATTCCCTGCCCCACACTGAGACATGAGTTGAGAAACTTGTGGTGTCACCCTGGATAAGTGACTTAGTTCAAAGCATGCCTCTGTCCACCCAGCAGTTATTGGGTACATGGTATGATACGATGGTAGTCTGAATTTGAACCTTGAGCGCCTGACAGGCGACCGGTTGTATTCTCCTTAGGGAGTGTTCTGTACTCGTTGACCAGGGGTAATATGTCACTCAGCGCTTTGAGCATGCAATGTGCATGGATATATGCGCTATATAAATGGACTATTATTATTATCTTGATGTATTTGAAGTATTTGCCATGATAGGTATCAGGGTATTGCATAAGCTATAAAGACAGAATAATGCTAAGGGACTACAAATTCAAACTCCTTATATAATAACAATTTAATGCATAAAAATGTTGTCTATTATATTTTCACAAAAAGTAATGACATATACATCGACGATAAACATGAAACACGATCATTAAACAACATTCAATTGAGGGCTGAGTATAATTATCAATATAACACATAACAACATTTGGCTCAAATCTCAGCCCTTCCTCTATCACAATAACAAGTGTTATCACATGAACAACAACTGAGTATAAATATACCCCGTACATATTTTAAAATGTCACAGTATTCTTCAGAATATTTTATACAATATGCCCTGATACTTGTAATTATTGTGTTATGTACAGTTACATAGGATACTACTAAACATCTACACATACATTCTCTTACAGAGGACCTCAAGTGATAAAATCTTACTCTTTCCTCTGCCTTAATACAACATATTTCAGGCTAGATATTGAGAAATCTGATTGGATACAATCAAAGTTGGTTGTGCAATCAGTTACCATGTTCCAAAAGCAAATTTTAAAACCCTCTTTCCTAACAGAACTCACTAAAGTACAGCCTAGAATTTCTTTCAGTTTTTTCCCCCGCCGGCTTCAGTTTCAAACCAACAACTCACTTTCTTTCTAGGTGTTGTCAAAAGAAAAAGAATTGGATTTTAATCCTGAAAATGCAACACATAAATCTGTCATCGCATGACTTTTCCCTGTTAAAACCAGAAATTTTGCAAACAGATTTTTTGCCTAACATTTGGCTTAAATAATTTCACATATCAGATGAAATTGTTCCTTGCAATTAATGTTTTCATTTGGGGTACATGATGCATTTTTTTAAATTTTTACATTTTTTAAATTTATTTTTTTATTTTTTTTATTTTTAAGTCTTTTCATTGGCTGAATCTTTTCAGATAGATTGTGATGCACCTTTTGGCTGGTCTCAGAATCTGTGAAAACATTGTATTAAACAGAGGTTAGCAAAGGAATATCATGACTTGAGCGACCTCTGTAGGGGATGTAACACGTAATAATAATTTGAAAGACAGTCATATTACAATCATCATTTAGTCTCAATGTTCCAACTTCTATACATTTTTTGACAGTCTAAGTAAAGCTAGCCTCAATATAATCCATTTCACTCCGATAGAAAGGCCTAGTAGAGGGTTGCGTCAGCCGACCAATGACCCTCCAACGTTATATGTGCGAAGGCAGACTATTGTGGCTTGGTAAGATGAGTTCTGATTGGTCAATTCAATATAAGGGCTGACACGACCCTCTACTAGACCTTTCCAGACTCAGTATCGGAATGAAACGGGTATTACTGAGGCTAGGTTTTGACACAGTTCATAAGAATCTGGACCCTTTCCGTCATTTGTTATATCCTTATTAATACCAGCACAAATGATAGGTTAGCAAATTATAAAGCAATTTCATGAACATCTGAAAATGCCTATTTTTTACTTAAAATTGATTTTGATAAAAAGTAGTACCGATAGCTTAACATGAACAATAAAACTTGTAAAAAGTTGTCCATAAAATATATTGCACACAGTCTCAGGAGTAAAACAGGACTACATCATGAAAGCACATTCATAGTTTACAGGTGAGTAAGAAGTAGCAACAAACGGTGGCTAATTAATTTAGCACCCGAGAGAAAACAACAAATCTGTAAGTGAGAAACAACTTACCTGACAATATTTGTTACCTTAAACTCTCTTGACAGCAAGTGATTGTTACATGTACCAGAGTAGTATGTTTTGAACCAGTCTAAGTAAACCTAGCCTCAATATTATCCGTTTCACTCCTATACTGAGTCTAGAAAGGTTTAGTAGAGGCCCACATATCAAATTGACCAATCAGAACTCAGCCTACCAAGCGGCAATAGTGTGCCTTCGCACGTTTAACGTTGGGTCATAGGTCGCAGAAAGGTTGGCTGACACGACCCTACTAGACCTTTCTAGACTCAGTATAGGAAGGAAACGGATAATATTGAAGCTAGGTTTACCTAGACTGGTTTTGAACAACTCTGGTCTCATCGTATGAGATTAATATCCCTAAACTCATGCTTAACAGGAAGACAGACATGAAGTTTTTGAGCGTTTGTTATGACTAGAATTTGAACACAGTGGGGTATACATATGAATTGAAAAAAGTGTTTAAACTGTATGTTGAGTGTTCCATTCTGGGCATATTATCAAAGTCTAGTCACAAACAGCATTATCTTAGATACTTGAACAACAACAATCATAGACATGAACATACAAGGTAAACATCAAAGCTAAAATTTCCAAATACATACAGTAAACAAAATCTTAATTGATAAAGATTGTTCAAGCTTTTGCCATTTTCAATTCCAATTATCTAGGATCTGCCAATGACTCATTAGCTATCACAGAATACTCAAAGATCTGTAGGGTTTATATTATGTACAAGAAACATACAAGAGCAAATATTAATACACCTATTTTGAATGGAGAGTAAATGCTCAAAAGGATATCTATCAAAAGGAATTGTTAACAATCTGTAGGGGTGCAACCACACAGGAGGGTCGCGATACGATACGTATCTAGATATTTGGGGTACGATACGATACGTATCTCGATACGTATTACACAGGATAGTAAAACTGTAAACATTTACTTTGTTTGTCTATAATAAACACTGTTGACACTGACAGGGTAAAAAATTAAAATTAAGAAATTTAATTCCACTGTAGGTCGTATCGTAGTGTATCGATTCAGAAGCAAAACGTATCGTGTATCTTATCGTCAGCCATATAATCGCGATGCACCGGTGTATCGGTGTATCGTTGCACCCTTAACAATCTGGCACATCATGTCATATAAAAAAAGTATACGGTAATATAAAAAGCCTTTTTTTCAAACATGACAAATGAAAAAGAAAGGAACTTTAATTCCAAATCATAGCAACAAATTTAGACATACACTTTTAAAATGATTTTTTTCTGTTTATATAAGCCTTCAAAGATGCTTTTTTGGCAGTGAAAAAGTGTTATTAAATGAATTTTTTGTTTCATTTAAGTTGAAAACTGGTTATGTTCATATACAACAGGCTATAAGTTGCAATTCATTTGATTGTCTTTGGACTATTGAACTAAGTTATCGCAGTCCGATTAAAATTGACTGTGATTCGAGGTAAAAAAGTTTAAATATATTGTCTCTAGTGGGGTTTGAACTTCAACCAGCCCGACTTTCCTCTCATTCAGTCTGAAGGCGCCCCTATTACCCGCATGTTCTGACGCAAGCTCATCTAGCCAATCGCAAGGGGCGCAGTTAAAGCTTCGGTATCATGCAGGGGCAGGTAACTCCAGTGTACCATTCGTTATACAAAATCTCCGCTAAACGCTATTTAAAAACGAGCATGTGATTGGATAGCTTTAGACTGGGTTTGTCTGAGCTAAACTGGTCAGAGGAACATACGATAGGGGTGGGTGCATTCAGACCGAGACTGAGAGGATGTTCTGGCTTGTTCGAGCCCCGATAGAGACAATATTTATGATATTTTATTCCTCGGAGTACGGTCGATTTTAATCAGACTGAAGTTATCGTAGCCCGAGTAGTTGAAGTATTGCTGCACGGCCTGCATGAACCATTGGGCATGTTTCAAGTAAGACCATATTTGGTTAGCTAATCTTTGTTATGGAAGAGCAACCAATCGATAATTGCCTTGAAAAGTATAAATAAAACCAAAGCTTAAGCTGTGAGATTCTCTTGTAAAAATAAGAGATTGAAAATAAGTAAATGCAAAATTCTATAAAACGAGTACCATCTTCCCACAACAAGGTAAAAAGGTATCATGCTACTCTCCTTGTTTAGACCTTGCCATCACACCATAGAATAAGTTTGAAACCGAGCAGCGACATCTATTGTGATCATGAGTTACGCTCCTTATCAGCTCTTTCAACAATAGCCAATGAAATTGCGTTTACATTCAGAACAAATTCAAAATACTAACAGACGATCTTTCTAAAAACTATCAGAGTGAAATTTAGTATCAAACTTCAGTCCGCATGGTTGTTTTCATGTTTTCTATGAGCACCGTGAATGTAGAACAAAATATACATTAATGTATCGCTCAAATAAAATGTTTCTCTCTCTTGTAAAACGAATTCAAAAGTATTTTTTCAAATCGGCTTTCTTTTACAGTAGATTATTTTTACTCTATTAAATTGCTGTCATTTTTTTTAAGTACCGGTAATTCAAGAAAGAACTTGTGGTGTACGAATAAGAATTCCTTCCAATGCGATATAAAACATTTATATAATATATTCATTTGAAAGATAATAATGTTATTTATAGCAGTCAATGTGTTTACTGAATACATATTTTCTTCTTTGTTCACAATATTTTTAAAAACATGTAACAATCCTTATCAAACAAACACAAAAAGTTTAAATACTTCCAATGCAAGAAAATTGAAACCAGTGCATACATATTTACGCAGAAATATCGATTGATCACACATTGCTTTATTAGTTGGATTTGAAATACGTTCGTGCATGGAATTTAAAGAAAAGGAGAGGTGGTCATTATGATGTGTATTGTGATTTAAGACAGTTACCTAATACTTGAAATTTTTTATTTTAAAAAACATGTCCTCGTTGAGTCAGTGGTAATGTATCGCTGCATGATTACCCGACAGCCGAAGTTCATTTAACAAGCTGTCTTCTGATTGGACTATTCTACCTCCGTGCAGCGGGTTGAAATGCTAGCACAGAAATTATGGCCAATGATGTCAAGGGAGGAACGGAAAGGTTTAGGAACTTTTTCGTTTCGCCCATGACGTTATGAAGATGAACGGGTAAAAACTCATAATGTTCCCTTTAAAAACCAATTGACCATAAAGACAATACAATAAAGAAGTTGATCATCCATTAAAATTAAATAAAACCAACTTCTAAAATGCCCCTCAAACAACTTGTGTTTAAAATGGTTTAACACGACATTCTTTTGTAAAAAATAACATGATATTTAATAATAACATCATATTTAAAAATAACAAACAGTAAATGAAAAAACTGATGAAATAAGTACAAGATCTTAATGTTTCATTTAGAAACCTTTTGAGTACATGTTGTGTTATGACAAAAATGGTTTAACAACAAAAACCAGCAATATTATTTAACTGAACCATCAGTTATTTTCTTAATTTCTAAAACACTTATTAGAAATGGACCGACTGTCAACAGTTTTTCACTTTGATCATGGAGGGGAACCCATAATAGAACTGTCATTATGTATGAATGCAATTGAAACCTGTAAGATATCTCTTGAACAAGCAAATATCACTGTAGAGTTGAACACTGACAATATCGCTTGACAAAACAAGGCAGTTGATATTAAACAGAAACAGATACATGAAAAAATATTACGGTAAATAATTTAGATTTTTTTCTGGGTTAGTGATGTAACAAAAAAGTGGGAGTCAAATCGACAACAGCATATTTTCCCTGCATTAGTCAGTACTAATTTCAAAGGTTTTTAGCTTGTGAATTTGATCTCTAAAATATGAGCCATATACTATTCCTTGACACCAAAGTAAAAAAAAGTCTTTTCTGTTGGAAGGCATATATTACATATGTTCTTTAAAAACTTCATACATATATCTCCTTCTTTTCACATGTTAGGTCTTGAAAAAGTCGCCTTTATATCAAGAAATGTCTCTTTCTATCTATTTTCAATCAACTAAAGTCTCCTTCCTATAACTAACAATAGCTTTTCTCTCAAATAGGTCTACTTTCTATCAACGAAAGCCTCCTTTCTACTCAGAGAAGTCTGTTTCTATCAAGGAAAGTCTCTTTCCATCCAGTTAAGCCTTTTTCCATCCAGTAAATCTCTCTTATCAAGTAAGCCTCCCTCAAGAAATGTCTCCTTTCTATCCAGTAATGTCTTCTGTTGTTTAATTAATATCTCATTTCTATTCAGCAAGTCTCATAAAACTCGATAGGAAACATTAGCCCTTACTGTATACTTGGCTCCTTTCTCTCAAGATTAATTCCTTTCTATCAACAAAATTCCTTTCTTTCAAGTAAAATCTCCTTTCTTCTTCTCCTCATCCGGTGCGTATGTATCCTGTCTGTGTGTCCTGGAAGTGCTCGGTGGTTGTCCCGTCGGTTGTCCTGACATGTCCCTCATTATGAAACACTCAGTGTAGCTCGGAGGGGCTGGGGAGAGGCAAAAAGATCACAAGAAATAATAACATAATCTGAATAAATTAATAATATAAAGTAATAATGACAAGTACTGACAAGTTTTAAGCCTAATATTCAGTGCAAGCACTGCTCATTGGCTGTACATTATTACCCTGAATGAATTGTTCTTTTAGAGCCGCTACGAAGCGCTCTGCGCGACCATATATGTCTGTATACTCTCCGTATTCAGGTACCCAATTCTACAACTGGGATGACTGAGTTCAATGTGGATAAAGTGCCTTGCCCAAGGACACAACACAGCGTAAAGCCCAGGTCACAAATCTTTGGTGTCTCCACCTGGATTCTAATCCGGGTCTCAGGCGTTACAGGCCAGCACACTAACCACTACACCAAGTAGATGAGTACAGATATTTCACAAACTTATACGCACCTTGATATACAAAACACATAACTTAATGCTAATTTCAAGGTCGTTTTAAAGAATAATCCATTTACTTTTGATGAATATTATGTCTTAAGGCAAGATAAGCAATAAAAGGAGAAGTTAAATAAATTTTACACAGAAATTAAACCTTTAGAATTGATTAATTAAATTCAAAGTACCGTAATGGTTATGATTACATTAGAGAAGGGGCATGTGAATAAAAAATAGAGTGAGTGAGTTATTGTTTTACACCACTCGAGTAATATTTCAGCCATTAACAGTGTGAAAATATAAAATAGACTTTTAATGGTTGATGCCATAGGGTCAACTTACCCCCCCCACCCCCTCGACCGACCCCCACCCCGAATTTTTCATCTTCCTGGATCCACAACTCTAAATGCAGTGAAAAATATCCAAAAACACTTGAATTACTTACGTGGCCTTGTATCATCAGCAAAAGGTTGAGGAGCAGCATAAGGCTGATGCACTATGGGAGGTGCAGAGGGCTGGGCTTGAGGGGTGCTGTAAGGCAGTTGAGAGTTACCTCCCTTTTCATAAGGAGGTGGGGGCAACATTGGCTGTGTTTCCGAGGTAAGATCAACTTGCGGGTAGACGTAAGTCTGGTCAGGTGTGGTCATGATTGGTAGAGAGTAGGTAGTGTAGCTTGACGGTAGATGTCCGAGATATATGGGCATTTCAAAGGTGAGAGAGTCACAGTTGCAGCCAGTTGGTTGATACATCAACTGGAAAAATATTGATACATGACGTAGAGTCATTGAAATTGATCTGTCAGCACAGAAAGCCCTTAGGTTTTGAAATAGAAAAGAAAGATGATGAAATAGACATCATAATTATATGCACGACTCTAAAATAACTGAAGTGATCACGTACATGTATCTGTCATTTACTAATGGATGATATGCTTATAGATGCAGATACTGCATGTATATGGGGAGAGTTTTCCTGTTTTCATAGTTTTCATGACCTAAAAAAAATATCAGAAAACCATCAGAGACTTCATTCTCTCCCCAGCTCAGTCATACCCGGTTAGCCTCTGTTCTACTACAGCTAATACATGGGATAGAAAGCTAGAAAATTGATCGGAGGCAATCAAAATTGGTGTGCAATCAACGACACAGTTTCAAAAGTGATCATTCGCAAAACCTCTGTCATCTCTGTATGCTTCGGAAAAACTATCGTTGAAATCAAAATTCCAGGAGAGATAACTCTTCCTTATAGAAAACATTGCTTTTTACTTTTTCATTAGTTAGTTTTGGTAAATAATAATATAAAGTAACATAAAATCTATCATAAAACAAATAATGATTTACACAATTATTTACGCATAAATGTCCCATGTGGGCTGTTCACTTCCAAAATAGTGCTAAACATGAATAAGCTGTGACAGGCTATCACATGAAAACACCAATAAAATATTATCTCTCATTTCTTTTTTCCTGATTTTATTTCTTCTTTTTCATAGATTGATCTGGTATAAATAATGAGCATGCAAATGAAATAGCCTTACCGACAGTTTGTAATCGACATGTATGTAAGGGCAGTGGTTGAAAACAGACGGAAGGAGGTTGTCTCCAAGCAGTATGTCTACATCCCAGTCATTAGTCGAGTTGACATCCACCCGTGTTGAACATTCACCAATCAACTCCTTCTCTTCTTTGATAGTAGTTGAGGGATTGATCTCATATACAAGTTCCTGGAAAGTGTTGATGGTCAAAGTTTATTGAAAGCTTTAATCATGAAAGTTAATCCTAGATTACTGAATGTATTATGTACCAAAGCATACATCAAAATGTGTATGCGGACCTATCCATGAATAATTTTTAATACAGCCTTACTCTAGTGTAAGTAATAAGATTGAAAAGTGGCCGAAAGCAGTCTAAGTAAGCCTAGCCTCAATATTATCCGTTTCGCTCCTATACTGAGTATAGAGAGGTCTAGTTGAGGATCGCGTCAGCCCACGTATTGAATTGACCAATCAGATCTCATCTTACCAAGCCAAAATAGTCTGCCTTCGTATGTATAACGTTGGAGGCTCATAGGTCGCAGAAAGGTCGGCTGACGCGACCCTCTACTAGGCCTTTCTAGACTCAGTATAGGAGTGAAAGGATAATATTGAGGCAAGGTTTACTTAGACTGGACCAAAAGTAATCATGTTCCAAGCTTGTAGCTGGGTCTCATTTCATACACTGCTTACTCTGAATGGAAACTTGAATCCGGTCAGTCAGATGGCACTTTCTACAACTAGGTCTCTTAATGTACAATAATGGTTTGATATTTATTTACAATCACTGTAGCTTATTTTCAGTCAAAACAGTCAATAAATGATGAATTAAAGAATAATGGAAATCTGTTGTCCAAGTTCTTATCCAGAAATACAAACAATCAGAAATGATAAAAAGATAAAATTAAACTTTAATTTAAATCAAATTTTTATTCCCTCAACAGAATAGTAGGTAATAATTTGAAACAAAAGTCAGTGATATACTAAAATTGTAAGGAATGTCATATCAGTTTACACATATAACAAAAATGTATTGCTTTAAACTATATATCTAACCACTTTAAGACCTTATTTCTCAATACCCAAAGAGCTGAAGAAATGACATTTCATAACTTATTCAAATGGACAATACCTTTTTAATCTTTAGGGTGGCTTCAGTCTCAGTGGGCGTGTTGTTTCTCAGATGTATTTTTGGCTTGATTCTCTCTCCGTGTGTAAAGCCCTTCTTGTTTAGGTTGAAAGTAAAACCATAGGAGCCATTTGTACAGCACCAACAACAATAGTTCTCCTCTTTTAAATGTTCTACCGGAACCTGTGCAAATATTGGTAGAATTCTCAAGTTTTGATGGTAAAAATACTCAATATCAATGTATCCAAGGCAAA